>JANZLQ010000030.1:16348145-16360246 GCA_026212715.1 Elanus axillaris
CCCCCCCAAGGATATTAAGTGGATTAACAGCTGGGAGAAAGATAGTGGAGAGGTAGAGGGAAGTTGGCCTGTTCAAAGACATCAGTGAAGATGCAGACTGGTGGCAGGTTACTGGACAGAATGGGATGCCTAACAGATACAGGAATGTCTACCTTGCTGTTGCTGGCTGCACGTGTCACCTCGGGTAAGTGACATGTAATCTGCATGTGTGTCAGTGTTAATGGGGTGCTTGACAGAGGAAGAAGTTGATTGAATTCTCTAGAGAAATTAAAACCTTCAGAGTATTCCTAAGTGATGGGCCAAGATGCCTTCATTTCAGGATGCATCTGAAATCACCCTGTAGAGCTGAAACTAAGGAAAGATGGAGTTAAGAGCATTGCTGAGGCTTTCTGAAAATTCTAGTATTGCCTCCTACTTTCAGTTGTTGGGTCCCCGCTCAGCCTAAAAAAAAAAAACAAAACCAACATATTCAAAGGAAGCATGAGTTTTTCCTATGTTAAATACTAGTAAGTGGGAAGACTTCTCTGGCTCACCAAAGCTCACCATGTGATGCAGCAGAAAACCTTGTAGCAATCCTCTGGAGTAGTAGGAACTGAAAACAGCTTTCTCCTTTGCTGTGCTTGTTTATTTCTCCCACGCCAGATTTGTCTCTTGTTTGGCAGGGAAAACTGCCAGGAGTGTATGAGGAATCTCTGGACGATGGGCATTTGGAATATGCTGTTGTGAAAGTGTTTGAACTTCTCTAGCACCTTTCAGTAAAGGGTTGTGGAGCAGTTTGCAAACATCAATTAAAAGGAGGCTTTAAATAAGAGAGAAGTTTGCTGGAGAAAAGGCCTTTCATCATGAAAGGCCTGATCTATTTTCATAATCTCAGAGGCAGAGGTTAATGTGGTAAAAGCCAGCTCTGCTTGTGGGCTGACTTTCCGTCAGTGATTTTTTAGCCTGTAACCTCACTGGGAGCATGGCCATGCTACTCGTAAAAATGTGTGAAGGTTAGGACAAAATGTCAGCCAGCAGGGTCGGTGGCTCTACTACAGTGTGTGATCCGAGGAACAGTGAAATGTACCTCCTTGCAGCAAGTATGCAAAGCAACAGTCCTGTGACTGTGAGTGTACACAGGACTGGCAGCCCCTGCCCTCAGACAAGGAGCAGGGTGCAGAAACCAGATCAGTTACCTTTGGGTAACTAAAGGAATTGATGTGTTAACCTTTCCTCCCATCTCCTGCTATTCCATTGTATAGAGAATGACAACTTCAGACTTGGCAACTAGATTTGTTTTAAATGAGCAGCACCTGACTTTTAATGAACCTGCATTCAAAAGAAATATTTGTATTTTATTTTAGGGTGATGGCAGTGCTAGCTGTGAGATGTAGGCTTGCTTTAACCAATAAATACTTCTCCCAAGTGTTTGTAACTCAAGCTTTACCATGTGACCTGTGCTTGGGAATGGAAAACTGACTGGGTAAAACATGGCTGTAAACAAAAACTGTAAACTTTTTCATTGCTGTTTGTTTGTTTTCCTCTGTTTCTACTAAAGTGTAGCCCTACTTGATGCACAGGGCTCCCAGGGTAGCAGTCGGGGAGGAGGCAGAACGTGGGAGGACACATGCTATCTATCTGTCTATCTATCTATCTTGTGCAGTGCTGCAGAGTGGGACACAATGCTCGTACATTTGCTCACTTTACCAGTTAATCCCTTTTTGGTGGCAGGATACTTAACACCATTTCATCCCTTGCCTTTGAGATGCTTTTATGACTGAAGCTTTACAGGCTTCAAGGTTACATACATCAGGTCCGTTATACTCCACAGCTGGAGAAAATCAAAGCATCAAGCTGCCTGTGTATACACAGCAATCTGTGAAAAGTCTGCACCACAACACAGCAAGTTTTATTTTTGATGTCCTGTCTAGATAGTTATCTGCTGGTATCTTTTTGGAGTTGAAACCACAGAGGCTGTCTAACACTGCTACATGAAACCCAGCATCAGCACTGAGTTGGTTAGAAAAGCTTGCCAGGGTTGCAGGTAAGGGAAAGGAGGGGATCTGGAGAACGGAGCAACGTGTGCCCCTCATGGTAACGTACTCCGGCACAGGCTGCAAAGCCACGTGCTGCTTTTAATGCATTTGGTTATTACTTCTTGATTAATGCACTTCTCATAAGCAGTTCTGAAGTTTCTTCTGAACCAAAATATTCTCTTTAGCAGCTGTAAAACACCTGCTTAAAAATGCAAGTACTTAATTTGAACAATGCTTAAGTAAAAGTGATAGCGGCTCCTCCCAGGGTCCCTTGTGGCAGTGTTTTACTGAACCGCAGCTGTGGGATGTTTTGCAGTTTGTCAACAGATCCTTGGTGGCCTGTACTTGTTACTGCTGCAGTGAATCAGCAACATCTGTTTTGGTGCAATTCTACAAATTCAGCAAAATAGCAATGATGGGGTGATGGCCCTTGGGGATTGTCACTAAAGGGAAACTGGAGTAACCACATGGAGTGCTGCACCTAACTAAAGGACCAGTAAATGACACCTGGTGAGATGCATTTAACAGGGGGAGAGGGAGTTCAGTCTCAACAGGACCTCAAGGGAACATCTTGCCCTGTATGAGCATGGAATAACCCCACCGAGTGAAGTCAGTGATTGTTTTGGCTACATGACTGCAACTGATGCCTCATACTTCAGCCCCATCGTAGTTGGCCATGGTGGTAACAGGATGCTGCAGCATCACAACCTGCCAGACTACTAATACATTGGAAAGATGGTTCCTGTGTAGTGTGGCTTTAAAAAGATGAGCTAAATCCTGTTTTATTTGGTTTTTTTCTTTCTGAAAGGCTGCCTTTCCTGTGGTGCCTAACAGCAAGATGTGCTGCCTGGTTTTCAGCTTGCTTATAGCAGCAACCAGTTAGGATTAGTTGGGCAAAATGTTATTTCCAGCTGTGAGAAATAATTCCACTCTGAACGGAACCACTATTACAAACAACCAAGCATTAAAAAAAAAGTCTTAAATACTGGCTCTGTGGAAACTCTAACATGCTTCATAATCAAGTTTGTTAGGGTATTTACACTTGCTTCCAGTTGTCACCAAAATAACAGGTTATAAAGCTTGCCCTAGTGTATGGGATACTCATCATATACTTAAATCCTAGCTTTTCCTTTCCAATGGAAATCTGCAATAGGGTATTTTAAGACTTTCCTCCCTTCTGTGTAGATTCCTGCTAAAGAAAATGGTTTGTTCTTTCTGTCTCTCTTGGAAACTTGCTGGTGGACTTGCCAGCTGATGCTGGGATCAAGCATGCTGTCACAGTAAGGGCCTGTGCACTGCTCACTTCTGTAGTGCTGTGGATCCAGGCTTATGCAAGGAAGTATGCTTCAGTGTTCTGGGTCAACTGGATGCTTTGACTCAGCTTTCATGGAAAAAATACTCCAGCTGAAGACAGAATGTGGACCTATTTGTGTCTGAACATGGTCAAGGTGCACATGGAGTTAAAAGGCCCAATTTAATCTAACTTCAGTAGCAGGAAACCTTGCTGAGGAGCCTAGAACCAGGAAGCCAGATGACAAAGAGGCAGCATATATGCAGCATCACTATTATCCCTGCTTCTGCAATACCTTAGGCTGATGCTATAAGATGGCCATAGCCCTGACTTTTTTTGGAAGCAAATGCAAGATATTATTTACAGCTTTTGGTTTCACATCAATTATTTTCTTAGAAGCACAGAAAAAGTGCAGTGCTCAGACTTCAGGGACCAAGACATAGCAAAGAATGATTAAGAAAAGCCAGACACAGTTGCTTTAGCCCATCCATTTAGATGGTGCTCTTAGAGAAGGGACTAGAGTGCTCTTGTTCTTGTCTGTTGAGAAGCAGCTGTCACTGGCTGGGGAGATCCCTCAGCTGGCAGCTTTTAGTATTGCTGGTTATAATACTTTACATCCAGTGAACATAATACTGTATTTTGTCTTCAGGGTAAAAGTGCTTTAATCACACATGGTCCACCAATGCAGCTCCATCTGACTGCAAGCCATACTCTCTAGTTCTATCCAGGCCCTATAGGGCAGGACTGCATCTGTTTTACTGGGATACAGATGGAGGTTATCTTGAAAATTTCTCTTGTTCTGACACTTGTGTGGCTATGTACATTAATGCCAAGTATTCTCTTCACTATGTGAAAGAGCCAGCTCTTAAGTTACAGTTTCATTATGTGAATTTAAGTGGCCTTAGTTAAGGCAGGACAAGCTGTGGTTTCCAGGTAAGCTGAACAGACGAAAAGTGATGAGGAAAGACAGGTCAAGTTTCAGTCTTCCCTCACCAGTTAAGGGACTAGAATGTTGTAATGCTGAATCTCAGTTAATATAAACTTATAATCAAGACTACTAACAGGAGGTGACAGAAAGATAGCCTACTCAAATTAAGACTGCAGTGACTGGCTTAGAAAGAATAGAGACCAGTATGAAGTCTCAAAAATCTATCTTGATCTTTTCAGAGAAACATGAGGCAGACTTCAAATTTGAGAGTTATTTTTATATTTTCTGGGAGCTAAAAATACATATTAACCACCTCCACTTTTAAGTTTTCCCTTATTTATCCACAGATACAGTTCACAAATATAGAAGTCTCAGTATCCCTTATTTTTAAGTCATTTTTGGTTTGCTTTTGTTAGCTTTTTTCTCAGCAAGGCTTACCTTTTGTTTGGATGCAGTATACCTGCTTGAACTCCTGCTTTCAGTATTACTGCCTGGAATATTGTTTGCTTGGTCAGACAATGGCATGCACTTTAAAGCTATATGGATTTGGCCTTGTTATAACCTCATGCCTTGGCAGCCTTTAAGCATCTTAACATCTTTTTCATGCTGCCTACAGTTTAACAATAGGTTATTCTTTCTGGGAATGTAGGGGACTATGGCTCAGATCAGGATTCAAGAATTTATTCAACATTTTCCCAGGGCCCTCCCTTATTCTTATAAAGAATTTTAGTCTTAGTATTAGTCCATTGTCCAAAACATCACAGAATACTTCCTCACTATTATTCCCATTCCAAATACACTTGTAGAAAAGCAGCTTTTTAAGAACAGGATGTTTTCACTCTTTGCATATTTGCTACTATGGGTTGCTTATCAAGGAAAAGAGCACCAGCATACCACTCAGGCTTTTTGGTGCCATACCCAAGCTTTATTTAAAAAAACAAAACAAAAAACCCCAAAAACAAACTACACAATGCTAAGAAAAAGAAAAAAATCAGGTTTACTTTACAAAAAACCTGCAGCCATTTTCAAGAGATCTGATCTCACTTAGAAAGTCAGCAGGTAAGAAAGTAAATGTTAATTTAACATTTTGGTTGCAGTACATCATCTGAACTTAATCATCCAAAACAGTCATTCATTCTTGAACTGACTGTTGATTGTATAGATACAATCAATCATCTATTATTACTTATTTAAAAAATCCCTTGGAAAATTTAGAGATAAATGGAAAAAATGTCAGAAGAATGTTATTTAGCCCACCTATAAACTCTTGCAGAAATGTACAGATCTTTCTGACTTTGCTGTCCTCTGTAAGTTAATTACAATTCCTCTGTGTATTTGAGAAAAGTCTTGGTGTCATGCTGCTAAATTCAGTGAGGGGATTAAACTTGTAAACCATGAATCTATGCAGTCACCATCATGTTACACTTGTGCTATGTCTCACTGTCTCCATGGAAGTGTATTGTGCAAGGCTCAAGTAATTTCAAAACACTCCTGAAACAGCCCTTGTGTCACTCCTATGAGGTAGGTACTGTCCTTCCTTTGGACAAGAAAAAGGGAACAGACTCTTAACTGCTGCTCAGTACATCAGGCACAATGAAGAACAAGCCAACCAGCCTACATTAGTATTTGATTTTCCTGCTGCTTCCCTGAATTCAGAGCTTTCAACCACAATATTTTGTTTAGCACAACACATTCCAGGAATAAACAATGAATGATGATTTTGATTAGATCCGTTCCAAGGTAAAGAAGATGCTCAGCATAACTTGCTTTGAAACAAGAAGCCATCACTAGTCTGTTCCATTCATCTCCATGGCCTACAGTTTAATTATTTTGTACATGAAGAATAAAGATGATACTTCATCCTTTAGTCTGATAGCAGCCACTCTTCCTTCTCAGATTAAATGGTACTAGGGGAAAAAAAATGAACTGCTGTCACAAAGCAGACAGCATACAGAGGGCTACAAGTATCAAATGCAGTTCAAGTATAGCTAAATTAATGCTTTGCTACCACTGTAAACATGAACTCCAAAGTTATTCGTACCCAAATTATAGCCTCATTAACACTTTACAATTTTTTGAATTAGTTAAGGAGCTGAGAAAGGAATTAATAGTAGTCCTCACACTAAGGCTGTAGTTTATGTGCAGTCTAAAACCATTTTAGCATCTTACCAAGAAGGAAGAAACCCTAGTCCACATTTTTTACAGCCCTTGGTTCTCTTCTCATAACCTCACATGAGCAGTTGTGTGGTAACATAGTAAGTTTGCTGAAAACTAGGCTAGTAAGAATACTAGATTATACAAAAGCTTGTGCTACCACATACATGGAAAGGGGTGGCATGGAGACTAGCAGAACTGCTACTTGTTCCATCTTCAAGTTAATGAAACTATACCCTACTCAACTGATAATAATGATATCCAGTTATGTACTGTGACACTAAGATATCTGTAGGTGTTTAAAAATTGAGTGGAAAAAGTACCAAAGTAGTACCAAAAGTACCAAAATAAAAGTTGTTAACCAACAGGATAAAGCAACAACTATGTTCTCCCATTTGAAGAAATCTGCAGTCAGCTGGCTTATTCACTAGAAATAATGTAAGAGATGCCAAAGTTCAATTACCATTACACACTAGAATGTTCAACTACAGCAAACTAACAACAAGGAATTCAGAACTGTTACTTCATTTATTATGAGCAGCAGTGGACTGCTGGCCACTGTTCTTATGAATTGCTTCTGGCTGAGAATGTTACTATGAGCCAGCCACAGTGAATGCCAAGTTGTAGAATCAGAAAGACAGTCATGGTACAACCAGACTTGCCCACTGCTAGTTCCCATGCAAGTTGCTAAACTGTCTCCTCTCTTTTTTTCATGTTTAGAACTTAAGCATTTGGATGTTAACCACTGAGTGCAGAGAAGACAGCAGAAACCGTTCACTTATTCCTTATTTGTACAGTGCTTCAGCTTCTCTTAAGCCCTAGCCTGTATAAGATTTCTAAAGGCCCAACTTGCTCCAGAACTCAAACCAGTAAGGACTAAACTACTTATCTGAACAAATAAAACTAGGATATTGCAAATTACTATCTTCTGTCTGATCCTTTGTCTTTTTTCCTGGAGTACCACTGTATCCAGAGCAGCTCTCATCATCACCCCCTGAAAAGAGTACCTTTCTACCTCAGGAAGAATTAGAATGTACAGTTTAAGACTACCTATTACCAGAAGGTAAAAAAAAATATCTTGATTTCAGGTTAGAGACATAATCCAGGAGAGGGAACTTAAAAGTTCAGTACATCAGGTGCTACAATAGCTATAGGGCTTTAGTATACAAAGTATTTAACACAAACATTTTGTTGAATCCAAGCAAGCTTGAATATAAGCCCATGAACCTACCAGAGAACCAGTCAGGTTACATCACTGAAGGCAAACAACGTTGTTCCACACAATTTGAGTGGAGATACCTCTTATGAAGCATTCAACAGTTTGCTAAGTAAGTGATCTGTATGACAATTCAGCAATCTTGGCTATTAAAGTTATTCTGCCTGGGAAATATATAGAAAAAATATTCCATATTATCAGGAAGTTGAACAAAGCATCTTTGGGGTTGCTTTTCCTATTCTTATCTTTTCCATAGCAAGACAAGTCAAGAACATCTTCACAGTTCATTCTGGCAAAGTGTATAGTAGAATAGTGCCAGTACAGGTAGTTTCAGAGCTTAGATGCTTCAAACATGCTATGACATCATTTGCAAGTACTGCTCAGCATTCACTGGATCAGAAGCTCAGTCCCTGCAAAGCAAGTTTACATCTAAAAGAGCTCTTTGACATGTAGGGATCAGGAGGGGAGAACAAAAACAAAGGTCTCAAGGCAATGCCTCTTCCTGAACTCAACAAGCTTCCAGATACCTTCAGACACAGGAAGAGATGTAGCTGAGATGCAAACGATTCAAGCCTTGTCCCAAGTGCCTGAATGACAGCAAACTGACACTCTGCATTATCTGCTCTTTTTACTGTCAGTTAAATCCCTGAATGCAATGGATGTGGATCAATACCTCAAGTACCTTGTAATCATGTAAGCTGTGCCTGCCACAAAAGAAAAATCACATTTTGATTGTAAATAGCTTTTCTGCTTTAGTACTGAACTAACATGTTGTGAATAATGGATATGCATCTGTGTTGCTAGTAGAAAAGACAAAGTACTTAAAAAAAAAGAAACTCAGACCAATATACTGAACAGTGGGAAGAAGTTTGAGATTTAAAAACTGCAAGGGCTGAATTAAATAGTTTGCCATTTAGAAAGATTATTTGAAGCCAAGTTTTTCAAATTCAGTTTCAACTGTGTACGATAAATGTAAAGTCCCTGCCCCATGTAAAGTTTTAAGAAAAGTCCACATTTTGATACATGTGACATTCTAGTTTTTGAGAGAACCAAGAACTTACTGAAAAGTCGTTCTAGGTTATTCAATAATTTCTTGAGTAAACATTGCAGAGCTACCACTATGATCAGAATACCTAAGCTGCTGGCACAACTCAATAACTAACAATTTAACAAGTTGGGTATAAAAAAAAATTTATGTAGTAATACCAATTCAGCACACAAATTCCATGCTTCACAAGTTCTGCTGCTGTGTAAGAGTCTTCCTAACGTCTATGCAGATAAATTCAGATTTTTAGGTCACTGCATGCCCAGATCAAAACAGCAGTAAAATATCTACCACTACAAGCAGCTATACCCAATTGTGCCT
Source organism: Elanus axillaris (assembly GCA_026212715.1). NCBI lineage: Eukaryota > Metazoa > Chordata > Aves > Accipitriformes > Accipitridae > Elanus > Elanus axillaris. Next base: position 16,357,116 of record JANZLQ010000030.1, read on the forward strand.
TTAGAATGCAAACTATGCAGAAATCTAGATGATCAGTGCCTTGCCCCTGAAATAGGACCACACACACAAACTTGAATGTGTGCACACTGTAGAGAATGAAGTTACTTACTGAAAAAGAAAAATGCATACAGATTCCAATACAGACATGATACAATCAAGACAGATTAAGTCACTAGACATTCAGATTATGGGGAGAAAAAAATGCTTCAAAGAGTGTACAGATGACAAGCCAGCATTACAAAGAACTCTAAAGGCACATTTCAGGTAAGATGGTTCTGTTAAGACCAACTGCTTACACACGCAGGCACAAATCTTAATGGCTACCTCCCCCCACCCACCCAACAATTAACAAAAAAAAAAAAAAGAGAAGTGCATTTTCAGTAATATTAACACCATTCAGTTAATCTGTTCAGTCCAAATGCTTAGCAGTATTTTCCTTATGGTGATATGGATTCTCTGCACTACTCCAATCCAAAAAAAACCAAACAGGCAGGATTAGTAAAGGTTCAACTGTTGTACTAGTTAACATTTACTCATCAGAGCCCACTGATCTCTTCTGTGCCCTCTTGTAGGGCAACCTCCTCGGTGAAGCTTTATCTAGATAAAAAAAACAAAACAGTTGCATCAATTGCTACAGCTACTTCAGATTAGATGTTACATGACCATGTCTTTTCCTCCCTACCAAACACAAGCCAAACTGTCCTTCTAGTGCAATGCATCACCACAGAGAAGCCAGTTCAAACAACTTGTTATGACTTTTTAATTACTAGCATCCTAAATAGAACGTAACAAAAAATGTTCCTATTCTGTAATATGCAACTCCAGGGTGAGGGTTGTTCAATTTGCCAGTTACTAAAATACAAAAAACCACCCCCAAAAAACCAAATGCCATGCCATCTCCTGATGAAACTGCATGATCTGCCATTTAGAAAAGTTTCATGTTCAACAATTATACTTTCAGAAAGTTAATGAATTATTTTGATCATTACTAGTTTCAGTTTAGCTGCCTGAAGAGTATGTGATTGACCATTCTTTAGACAGCTTTGTCTTGCATGACATATTTCCACATTCATACAGATTAAGAGCAGAAGATAAGTGTTTTGGCTGTGAAATAACACACTTTTCCAGGAAGCACCCACATTTGACTATGAAGATATCACTTTGTAATCAAATACCCCATATGGGGAAGCCACCCAGCTTTAGCTGTATGATCACTGCATGCCAGGAGCATCATCCTACATTTAAGACTTCATGACAGGCCTGTAATTGTCCTTTACAATGATGGTCCTTACATGGGTAGAATTTCAATCCTTGTAATATTGTAGAGAAGCTGAAATACTTTGTATGAAGTGCTAAAGTGGTTGCTAAGTGTATCTGTTGACTTAAAAATGCCCTTTTCCTTAAACAGAACCATCTCAAATAATTTCACTGTTTGGAGTTTGTGCAAACACAAGGAGCAGCCATCACACCATTACATGCCAATCAGTACAGTATGAAGTGTCTTTCAACAACAAAATAGTCAAGAACCACTGAGGATCTTGAAGGTCATGTATTTCAAAGGATTCTACTGTAGATTTCTAGTTAGAACTAACCTGGAGCTAAAGAAAACCACAATTAGGAACTTAAACATCATTTTTTTCCCAGACTTCAGGTATTAAGATATGAATATTTATCTTAAAGGGGTAGGGGACCCAAACATTTTGGATTGAACACAAAAGGGGTAGGGGACCCAAACATTTTGGATTGAACACATTTTAAGACAGCTTGCTCTTTGGAAAAAAACAGCATTTAGAACTTCAGTCTTCTTGCTAGATTGAGGCTTTTCAAATTCCTGTGTCTAGATTTTATATTATCATTCTTGCGTCTCACAGAAGACAGTGTACAAGCAAGCTTACATTTTCAGAAGTAGAAACAGTTTTTATACCTATGTAATATAGGTACAATTAAAAAGGGTGAAGGAATCAAAAAAGTGAAGTCCAACTCCTAGCACAACTTTGTATCAGAGCTAAGGCCTCTAGTTCTATACTGAATAAAGCTCAGAACATCCTTATTTCATCAAAACAGCGTGTTTTTTTTTTCAAGTAAAGGTAGTTCCTACAAAGGATTTTCAAAGCACTTGTCCAGGATGCACTTTAAGTGAGGCTATCTCATTTCACACTAGCCAGTGCTACTGGTGATAGGAGTTCACCTGGGATAAGGAAGACCCAGGAAGATAAACCTGACTATACAACCGTTATACTCAAGGCTGAGCTTTGTTTCTCACTAAAACAAGATGCACCTAGCCATTGGTCATGATCAGTCCTCCACCTCCCTCATGTAACAGTGTGACACTACAGCAAGAGAGCAGGGAAGGCTAGATACGCATCTGCATCTTGGATAAAGGGTTCTGGGAACTGTTAGAGGAGACAACAGTAGTTCAGTAATATTCTACTGAAACTACATTACTACAATATAACCAGAAATAATATATATACATATTTATAATACATGAAAACATAAATTTATATGTATATAAAATGTGTTTGTGTGATTGCATGCTCATGCTGCATCACCAATCACTGCATGCAGGAAGCTGTACTTCTATCCATGCCTAATTATCACATGGACAACACATTAAGCACTTCCACTCTTTAGATCACTAGAATTTGCCTCACCTCTTCTACTCTGCACTGAAGCCACAGGAAAGCAAAACAGAAGAAACAGCAAGAGAAGTTAGAAATATCTAACACAAAAATGGTCTAAAGAAATCACATATTTGGTTTACTATTGGCATTTCAGGTATCAAGTAGAACTCAGTCATTTGGGCTTGTAGAGGATATAGATATCAAGACTGTCATGGTTTAACCCCAGCCAGCAACTACGCACCACACAGCTGCTCACTCACTTCCCCCCCCCCCAGTGGGAGCGGGGAGTAAAACTCATGGGTTGAGATAACAATTTAATAGAATAGAAAAGAACTAATAATGATAATAGTAACACTAATAAAATAACAGTAATAATTAAAGGACTGGAATATGCAAGTGATGCACAATGCAATTGCTCACCACCTGCTGACCAACAGCCAGTTAGCCCCCAAGCAGCAATCCCCCCACCCTACTCCCCCCAGTTTATATACTGGGCATGATGTCACA
>JANZLQ010000030.1:16369287-16383026 GCA_026212715.1 Elanus axillaris
CCCCCGCCGCAGCGGACGTGGCTCCGCCGGGGAGGCGGCCAGTGAGGTCACGTGGGCGTAAGACGCCCCTCCCCTCCGCCGGCCCTTCGCGCGCATGCGCAGCCGCTCTTCCCTTGCCAGGTCGGGGGAGGGAGCCGTCTCCCTCCGTCAGGCGCTGCGCGTGCGCGGGGCTTCCCGCCTTCTTTCCCTTCTTCCGCCCTCCCTGAGGTGAATCGCGGCCGGGTGGCCCGGCCTGAGGCGCGGCGGCTGCCGGTGAGGGGCCGGTGGTGGCCTCGTCGGTGCCCGGGAGGTCGGGCTGGGCTGGGCTGGGGCGGGGGGGGTGGGGTGTCCCGCCGGAGGGATGCCGCGGTTTCCCTCAGCGCCCTGGGTAGCGGAGGTGCGTGCGGGTCGCTCCGCCTGTGGGAAAGGCGGCCGGGCGGCTGCAGTCTGCCTGTGGGAAGCGCTGCCTGTGTCCGTGTGGGGCGGCTGTCGGGGCGGTCGTGGCCACGAGAGGTGGACGGGGTGGGTGTGGGAGGGCAGGGCCGCTTCTCTGCCGGCGTGCGCCGTCGGCACATGGCGCTGGGAGAGGCTGTGCCTGGGTTGCTTGTAACCTAGGGAATGAATGCCCGTCGGGTTTGTTAATGTTCTGTGAGGGGAGGAGTAAAATCCAACGGATGAGGTTTTGTTTTGGTTTTTTTTTTTTTGTTTTGGGGTTTGGGTTGGGGTTTTTTTCGGAGTAGACTAACCTACCTCTGGAAGGAGCAAGAATAAAGTGTTACTGAAACGGAGGTGCTGTCAAAACCTCACAATTCCATGTTGCTTCAGAGTCACTGGTTTTGAGTCATGTATTTGATGGTTTAACTGATAAAATTTCCCAAAGTGCAATAGGCAATATATATGAAAGTGATACATTACCTTTATCTGAGTGGATCTTTTGTTAAATGTGAGGCATATTAAGATTGAAAGCTTTCCCAAATCCCGTAGTAAAAACATTCAGTGAATACACTAAGGCCCCAAGCTTTCTCCTTTCTGCCACAGTTACTTCAACAATACGCATACAGGGTACAATGAAATACGAGTAGCGTTAAGTCACATTCCGTGTTTTGTGGTAACTTTGTCATTTGTGCATATGCAGCTTGTTGTGATGGCAGTGGTGAATAGTCTTTCTGTATTACTTTCATTCATTCGATTCTGAACCTGCAAATGACACAAAAAAAATTGTCAAAAGTTGCCTTTCTAGCCAAGTTTTATCTTAATCACTTCTAACATGCTGATAATGTTACTGAAATGTTAAGTATTGACTGAAGATGAAGCTTTATTTTGAAAACTGAAGAACATCCATTGCTACTGATAAAAGTATTTCTAGTCAGGCAATATCCACCCAATAGTATAACACTACTTTTTCTGTAAAGGTCTTTAAACGTGGTTAATAATCATTGGCCACACATGTTTAACGTTATCCGGGTTATGGTCGGTTGGTTTTTTTTGTTTGTTTGTTTGTTTTTTTGTTGTTTATTTGGGTTTTTTTTTGAAAAGTGGCCAAATATTTTTCCTTGAGGGAAATAAAAAGGAGAATACTAGCATGCTATGGGAGTTTTTCTGTTTAGCACTGTAGGATCTGAAACATTCTGTGTCTTCAAAGCAGTGACTATGTACTTTATATAGATCTTTTCCATCTGAGTTAATGGATTCTGATGTTACTAATTAATTAACCTCTGTGGTGCTCTTACTGAGTTTGCATGTGGCGGCAGCACAGAAGGTTATTAGTTAAAAGTGAGTGTGAAAATAATCGAGATACCTTGACTAGCTTTAGCAAAACACTGAGCCTGGACTGACTGCACTATTAGAGCTGTGCCTAAAAACCTATTAGGCTGCAGTGCTCCTGTGCTAAGTACCCATATTAAACAATTTATAATCTGAAAGGAAAGACTGTATGAATAACTGAAGCAAGCTGCAGAGATTTTTTTTTTTTTTTTTGCACAGTCTGGTCTGTGTGTGTATTCACAGATGTAACAAAGTAAGTGTTGACAACTGCCATTATTGTAACTTCTAGATTTAACATCTCTTATGTCATATACTAATTCTGAGAAGACTGGCATTCACTAGGAGTTCATGTTGCCCCTGGGAATTCTGTATGTAGTCACAGTTATGTGCAAGCATTATATCCTTGCATTTAAAAAAGCTTTTCAGTTAGAAATTACAGGTAAAACTGTGATTAGGAAAAATGCCTTCAGTTTCATAACATGTATTACAAAAAGGGTGAGCATTCTTAAAGTCTGTGAAGTATAAATAAAGTTTACCTCATGTTTCCAGTCTTCATTTTAAACTTCTTAAATGATTCTCCCAGATGTGTATTTCTTTTTCTAAGATATTGGCAAAAGGCAAATAATTGTTTATGTTCATAGAGACATTATTTCTGCATTAATACTTGCTTTTGGCATGGCAAAGTGTTTAAGAATCTATTGGACTGCCTTGTCAGCATTTACTCAGTGGCTTGTATGAGAGATGGAGTCAGCAAAGCACTGTTGGGAGCAGTGTGTTACATACATAAGTTCTCACCTGTTGTCTGCTTCCTGTTTCTCAGCTTTGGATGGTGTACTAAGTGTTTTAGTTGTGAGATACTAGTAAAGAGAGAAGCTAATACACTGTCCTAAGTCTATATCTACCGTCTTTAAGTAAAAGATCAAATCTTTTGAGTTACAGATAAACTGTTTAATTAACTGTTAGATTACTGTATATAAAGAATAAATAATATGTGCAATGTTTTTAAATTCTGCAAGAAAATTTAGCCTGAGGGTCAAAGTGAGTTTGTGTTTTTGGTGATACGAGACTAAAGATTTATCATGTCCATTTAGTTATGTTTATCTACTAATCCTTGTATATTGGTTGAAACCTAGCTGGAAATGCCAGAGAGGTCAACTTCAAGATTACAAATCAAATTCACATTTCTGAATGCAAATCAAACAAATTGGTAGGTATGAGAGTCTGGATGTATTAGATCATAGGTGGCACAGTGGCTTAAGGTACCAGCATTCCCTTTTACGCAATTTGGACTTGTAGCATGGAAGAGTTCAGGAGTGGCAATGAATTTGATGGCATAGTTCTGCATAGCTGACTGGTGTGGTTCAGAAATGCTGACAGTTTGTTCTGGAGGGGCTTGGGGCTTGCAGAGATATGGATGTTGTTCACTAGTGGCAAGCTCTGAGGTGAAAGGCTGCAAACCACCTTCCTACCCTTCAGCAAGAGATCCCATATGTTTTTCTTGCATCAGAAGTAAAATGAGACAAATGTCCACCGGTGGTTTTTTTTTTTGCTAACGTTCCAAGTTCTTTGATGCACACTTCACTTTTTTTGATTGTACTACATTACAGTCCTGAAAGGTAGCAGGGGTGTCTGGTTGCTGCAAAGAAAACAGGTCAAGTTCTGAGTACCATCATGTCTATACAGTTTGTCTTCTCCAGAAGGTCTATATAATAATAATACTAGGTGTGCTGTTGATGAGGCATAAGCCTTTGAAGTGGATGAGGAAGAGGGAATGAGGACATCTCTGTACTAGAGAAGTTACCAGGCTAGTGAGATCCTAAGTGCTGGTAGCAGTGTTCAGCTGTCCTGTAGCATTTCAGTGAAACCCTACCCTCCTGCTGTGTTTATATAATAATGTGTAGGGCAATAAACATACATTTTACTGACTGTGTACTCATGCATCCTTCCCAAAGGAGCTCAAGTAGCTGTCTAGCCAGGAGCTGGTAGCAAGTACTCAACTAGCAATCTGAGGAGGCCTGCACCTCTTGTATTATATATTTATTCCTTTGACATTAATGCACTGCAGGGCCCTAATCAGCTTCCAGACTCCACCTTATAAACTCTGTATGAACACAGAATAACAAGGAGCAAGAGGGGAAAGGGGCACAGTCCACAGTAGTATTTGTTAGCAGTGCTCAGTACATGCAGACAACTTCTGATTTTTATCGTTGTGAATAATGAACTCGCCTCAGTAACTTGGTCCTGGAAAGTTTTCATTTTGCTCATTAACTGTGTTGTGATTGCTATGTTTTTCATGTACTTTGTAACTAAATGTTCATGGTACAGAAGTTTGAGGCTCAACTGTAATTTATATTTACCTTGTCTTATAAAAACCATCAATTGCAATAGCAATTTTTGAGAACAGACTGTCAGTGATAAACCCCAAGCTAGAAATAGTCCTTTATACATTCTATGTAAAGCCTCTTTCTAGTATGTGTTTTTAAACATTCTTTTAGCTATAGAATCACAGCTATCAAATATAGCCAGCTGTTCAGATCTTTGTATTGTGCCCTTCAGTCTATACATTCAGTTATCTTCAACTGGCTTGGGCTTTTCTCCATTGAATTTTATCTAGTTACCCTGAGAGACAAGCCTATAGAATAAGTTACAGAGCAACTTAACATTTTCATTAGATGCTCTGTCCCTTTGTGGGAGGTAAGGAACACCCAACTCCTGGGCTTGCCTGGAGAAGGTAAAGCCTGAAGAATAAAGGAGCTGTAGGCTCAGTTCACATAATTACTCTCTGTTCCCTCTTTGGGTGGAAGTATCTCCTAAGGGACTGGTATATGCTCTGACACTGCACATAGAGTACTGTACATCCTCAGGCATGTGCTTCTCATTCATTAGAATCACTGAAAGCATTTCTTGACTGCATTCTTGATGATCTTCCCAATTAAGTGTATGTTACTGAGTAAATAGTGCAAATAATTTGAGTGGTTTTGGCTTATGCTGTGATGGAAACCTTCAGGTTTGTTTTAGAAGTGACTAATTTAATAGAAGAACTTAACACCTAGTGTCCTAGGGGAAGGGTGCTTTTTTCTGAGTCATTTCCAAAGTGACCTAGAAATCTCACAATAAAATCTCAATGGGCATTATAATGATAGAAAACTAATATGATATTATGTGTAATACTGGGCATAATTATGTGTTTACTGGACATAATCAAAATCAAATAAGCAATAATTTGAAGAGGAAACTTCCTTTACTGGGAGGCATATGGGAAGTATGATGAAAACAGTGTGAATCAGATAGCTTTCATAATCAGTCCAGTAAAAAGGATTACTAAGATCTTTATCTTCTCATACTATAGAAACTTTCTTAACCAGCTGGACAGATATATTTGTACATTCTTCAAGCATTCAGAAAAGATCTATGTTTTTCTTCAGGGTTTTCTTTTCAAGGGTAAGGTTCTTCACTTTTTCTTGCAGTTCAGTAATAGTTTCATTCTTCCTGTTATGTTCAGTGGTAGAAGGATGATCTGTGTCCTAGCGAGTGTAACAGTGGAGGAAAACTAACGGTGTTTGAACAGATGGAGAACCAAAATTTAGCACACCTTTCTTAGAGTTAACTGAAGGGTAACTGGTGTGTTCATCAAGACCAGCTATAACAAATGGCAAAGAATTACAAGGAAGATCCTGAGTGCACAAGCTACTGATAGGTAATTAAGATTGTATTTATTTCATAGATTTGCTTTTTGAGTATTAAAATACAGATTATATTATGAAACCTAACACAGTGTGTGTTTGAGGCTCTCTAAACATCTATTAAGATGTGTTTAGTCATGTTAGCAAGGGAGAAGAATCTAAGAGCAGGCCAGTGTAATTTGTCATATATGATGAAAGAAAAATCATATTCTAAGCCTAAAGTCTGTAGAGTAGGGAAATAAAATATAACCAGCAAGAGAACATGTACATGTAATTACATACGGAGTAATCAATAAATAAGAAAGGCATCCAAGGCTATGGTAGAGTTGTCAATGTTAAAGAAATAAAAAAAACCCTAAACAACCCCAAAACCTGAAGATTCAGTTAATTCCTAGACATTATACTTTATGCTATGGGAAGTGAACAAAGCAGATGTTTTCTTTGTTGGAGGGCTTTATGTACTATTACTGGTACATTAAAATTTGGACAATATATTCTGGGTCTGAACACTTTTCTTTCCCTGCTCAGTGAAGGAGAAAAGCTCTTTCAACAATGAAAAAGTTTCTTTTACCTGTAAGAATCAAACACTTTTTTTTATTTTCTATTGTTGTGGTTTAACCCCAGCCAGCAACTAAGCACCATGCAGTCGCTCACTGACTTCCCCCCCACCCAATGGGATGGTGGAGGGAATCGAGCAGAAAAAAAGTAAAACTTGTGGGTTGAGAGAAGAACAGTTTAATAGGACAGAAAGGAAGAAACTATTAATGATAATAACAACAATAAAATTACAATAGTAATAATAAAAGAATTGGAATATACAAAACAAGTGATGCACAATGCAGTTGCTCACCACTCGCTGACCAATGCCCAACTAGTTCCTGAGCAGTGATCGCCCCAGGCCAACTCCCGCCAGTTTATATACTGGGCATGACATCACACAGTATGGAATACCCCTTTGGCCAGTTTGGGTCAGCTGCCCTGGCTCTGTCCCCTCCTGAATTCTTGTGCCCCTCCAGCCTTCTTGCTGGCTGGGCATCAGAAGCTGAAAACCCCTCAACTTAGTGTAAACAGTACTTGGCAACAACTATAAACATCAGCGTGTTACCAACATTCTTCTCATACTGAATCCAAAACATAACACTATACCAGCTACTAGAAAGAAAATTAACTCTACCCCAGCCAAAACCAGGACACCTATGCAGTTTTGCAACTAAGCCCAACCATGCTGCTGCTTTTTTATTTTGTCATAGCTCTGTTTTTCACACAATTTATTGTGTGAAAAAAAAATTAGCATGTCAAATCAATAAATGATCTAATAAATGAAGTGGTAAAATAATGTATCTAACCTTTGTCAGATGCACCAGGAAGGAGTGTTATCAAACATGAAACAATGACAGAAGGATCATCAGCTGGAGGAGATGCTGACTTTTAAGAGGCTGAGATCTTTCAGAGTCACTGGGACTCCTGGCAGAACCTGTTCCTGTCACCACCTCACCCAGGTACTGTGGTTCTGTGCCATGGTTCATGGCACACTGCCTGTGCTGGGGTCACCCTCTGCTTCTGGCCCATTTTCCCTTGTGGATCGGCTCTGTTCCTGCTGCGTGCTCCCTGACCATTAGCTTGGGCTTTCTTGAGCCCTGAAGCGAGTACCATAGGACCTTGCCCCCCAGTGTTCCCTGATAGTTCCTGGTAAATCTCCAGTTCCTTGCTGAAGACTGCAGCCAGGCTCCAAAAGCAGATCACAGCCTTACAGGCTTCGGCATCCTAAGTGACCCCTGCCCCCAGGTCCCTGAACTCTTTAGTGGGGAATGGGTGAGGGTCTGGCAATTTAATATTAATCAGCTGTGGCTAACCTCTATTGTCTAGCCAACAGTCATTATCAGCTCAGCAGTAATCTGCTGGCTTTCAGGAGCCTCATGTTCTACCTGGGTGCCAGTAACAAGGGAAATACTGCAGCGGTCTGACACAGGATCTGTCCAATTTAGTAATTTTATCAATGATTTGGAGGGGGCAAAAGCACTTAGAAGATTTGCAGATGGTGCCAAATCAGGTGGTGGTAGGGGCCTAGCAGATATGCTTGAGTACAGGGCTGCCACCCAGAGGGACCTAGGCAAGCTGCAGGAGTGCGCCAACAGGAACCTCAGGAAACTCAGACTGAGTCCTGCACCAGGAAGGGAACAGTCCCATCAATGGAACAGGCTGGGGACTGACTTCCAGGGAGAAGCTCCTGCTGAGAAGGACCTGAGTGGGCCTTTGTAGACGCAAAGCTGCCATGAAGCCAGCTGTGTATCCTGGCAGTAAGAAAGGCCAAGAGCACCCTGGGCTATATTGAGAGGAGCAGATCAAGGTGAGTGACTGTTATCTCTCTAATCAGTGTTAAGAGTGCATTTAGAATACTGTGTCCAGTCTTGAGCCTCCCCAGCTCAGGGAAGATACAGACAAAAGTAATTGATCTTTAAAGGTCCCTTCCAACCCAAACCATTCAGTGATTCTGTGAAAACTGTATCTAAAGCTTCTGCAAATGTGAAGACAGACATAAGGTGTCAAACTTCAGAACATTCACATTGTGATCCTTCCATTCCCTTTCCCCTTGAAGTGAAAAAAGGCCATTATCATAACTTTTTATTCCTTCATTTATTTCAAATAATAAATTGTGTTTGATCACTACTTGAAATTAGATGATTGCATAAATATCTGTGTAAGACAGAATTCCATACAGGGACTCAAGCCCAGTAAAGGACTTAAGGAGTGCTATCTTAACTTAATGTTCTTGAAGAGAAACACAAATTTATATCTTGCCTGGTTTTCAACTTCTTGGTCAGACCCCTCAGCTTGAGTCAGTGGAAGTTTGTCCTGAGAAGGGAAGAACTGCTTGCTGCACATGGCAACAAGGAACTCTGTCCATTACAGATACTTGTATAAGTCTGAATTATACCTTCCCTGTCTGTGATTCTCTGACTTTACCATATCTCTTTTTCCATCTGGCAGTTTCAAGCTGCAGGATGTGGTTTTGTTCTTGGTATTTCACTCTCTGTTGCTGCAGGTTTTGGTTCTCTCTTCTGAACGCACAAATCTGCTGTTGCATTCTCTTCATCTCAGCTTGTTCATTTTCAAATTCTGCTTGCAGGATTCAAAGCTGAGCAGCCAGCTTGTTATATTTGGATTGCAACTGTTGACTTTCTGCCAAACACCTATCCTTCCTGGAATTTTGTTTGCAGGGATAGGAGCTATTTCTCTGTATTCTCCTTTTCCTCCCTTAGCACATACAGGACTGAAGTTACAGTCTTGGCCTCATGTTTCTGCTTTTTCTGAGATGCTGCAATTCCCTTATCTTTTTGTTTTTCTTCCATATGGTAGGATCCATCTCCAAGCACTGTCTCCTTAAACCTGGTCTTCACTTCTGCCTCATTCTTTATTTGAAGGAGGTAATATGCCACTTTAAGTTCTTCCACATGCTTCAGAAGGGCTTTTTTTTTTTCAGTCTCAGCATCCTCAGGACATTTAATAGCACTGAATAAAGTTTCCTGCATGACTATCAGTCAACTAACTCCTAGTGTAATTTTTCTCATTTGTGAATTTGCCTCTTGTTTCACTTTGATCTTCAGTATCCTTCTCTAACTTGGCTTACAGTTTCTTCCCAAATGCTGTTGCTGGATGGTTTTTGGTTTTAACTCTTTAAAATTGGTCTTCAGAGAAATGGTTTCATAATAAGAATCAATAATTTGTGTTGGCTGTTTCTTCTGATTCCACTTCATCCTCCTAGTCACATCATCTAGAACTAAATTCCCTTCGTTAGGCAGTAGTTTTCCCCTATCGCTAACCTTCTCCAAAACTTTATCATCACACTGAAAATCCGTGATTGGGGTTTGTTCTTGCTGAGCCTGCTCTAGCTCCTTGATGACCCCTCTAAAGTTTGTAACCATGTCCCAGAATTATAATTTTTTCCAAATGGTAATTGCAGTATTTTGTTCCACGCGTGTCTGAGGATGCTTCATAGGGACTTGCACAAGGGCTCCCTGTTCTGTAAGTGGAGAGAATCCCTTTATTGCTTCTATCTCCTTGCTTACATTCTTCCTTGGGAGCAAGTGATATCTTAGAACACTGCAGTTAAAAAGTCCTTATCAGCTTTTGGCATTTCCTAGGAGGACAACCACATTCTGTCATCAACTAATTAGAAAAATGAGAGCTCACATGGCTTGACAATAATCTACTCAGAGAAGGCAGAAAGGCAACTGGGGATAAATTTGAGTAAGCTTCACCCATGCTGTTACAGTACTACAGTAAATTTTTCTATTGCAAAACAAGAGGTGACACCCTCTGTTCAATTTATGCAAACTACTTTTTCACTGACTTCGGTGGAAATTTTCCATCTGTGAAGATAAGTCAAAGTGGGCCGGCATTATGAAATGATGAAACTGAAGGAGACCACCCTTCTACAATGCCTACAGTCCTTGCACCTGCGTCAGGCTCCAGTGGAGTGAAAAGTTTGAAGAATGTCATTGTCAGGTTTGGGCCTAACTTACAGTAATCTTTGATCTTAAAGCAAGAATTTAAGAAAAAACAAGAAATCTAAATTAAACTTGGCCAAACAACTTGATTGTAGAAAATGGAGAAAAAGAAATGTTTAAATTAAAGCAGTAAGAAATAAAAGTTTTCCAATGCTCTATGCATTGCTCTATTTACTCACTGAAAACAGAGGTAGAAGGCAAAAAAATATGCTTGAAATGCTACTGAATTAGTCTGTTTAGCAAATGGGACAGTCAGAATATTCTACAATACGTTATGTAATAGGCCATACCATCTTCTTACTGAATTTCCCAGATACTATAATAAAAATAATGATAAACTGGAGCAGAGTTTGAACCCCCATTTTTAAATGCTTGGGGTTTTTTTATTTTTTTCTTACACTCTCTGTAACTGAAGAAGATAGAAAACTATAAATAGGAAAAAGCATCTTACAGATTCTGGTGGAAACTCTCTCTCAGTACTTCCTCTTTTGTTGTACTGTATTACACTGTTCTTTATACCTCTTTTCACTTCTCTGATAGTTACCAGACCTGGTATATACTCTATGTTCTTCTGCAAAGAATCAGACGATATACTGTTGTTGTCTCTCCAGCTTTTTGGAGGGTCTGTCTGTTGTCCAGTGGCTGCCTCCCAAAAAAGTGTAATTTGTAACCTTTAAACATTTGTAATTTGTAATAATTAGAATTGAAATGAATGTAAATAAAATTAATAAAAATTAAAATGTTAATAATTTGTCATCTGAATGGGAACTTGAGTGAAAGTGCACTGCCCCCTGCATTCATTACTCAGTTAATTCAAGGTGCAAAACTCCAGCACCTGCATTTGGTATTCTTAAAACTTCTCTTTTATATTATACATCTGGGAAGCACAGCACTCACATACAAAATATTGCAATATGCATGTTATTTAAAGCACTAGTACTAGCTTTATCAGAGAAAGATATTTTCATCATTCAAGCCTCCATTCAAAGAGCATGAAATCTTACCATGTCTTCTTCTGGACTGGGAGTTTTGCTAGCCATGTTCCAATTTTCTCCAGAAAACTGTTTCTCAGTACCAAAACCTGGATATATCTTGAATGGAGAGTCATGGGGTTGAGTGAGAAAAGACGTATCTTTTGTGTGAGTTTCTTTAATAATGCAATCCAGTATTGACTCCCCCATTTCTACAAATGGCTCTTTGTGAGGAACTACAAGGGGCTTAACTGATAATAGTTCTGGCAGTGAAACCTCTTTCTTACCTCCTAGATTGCTGCAATCTTTTTTAATACATCTTTTCCATCTATGTTTTCTTCTTGCCAGCCCAGCATTCTCCTTTGATGTCCTGGTTCTTCTTTGACTATGGATTCCTCGTCTGGGAAAAATGTTGTGTCCACACCTGAAAACTTTGTCCAGCTGGCAATGCAGAAAGGTGCACCACTTCTATGGCAAGCATTTATATGACTTGGTGACTCCATTGTTTTCTGAGAGGTATCTTGAAAATTTATATGGAATCAAAATAAGTTTCTTACAATGGTTTCAAAGAATATTTGTGGAAATAATATAGCCGTGGAGAAGAGCTACTTCACTTGGAACATGTGTGTTTGCTTAATGCAACACATGAATCATTTGCTTCCTCAACATGTATAATTTCTGATCAGGACCCACCTAGCCAAAACACAGTGTAACTACATGAACGTTCACAGCAGCACCGAAGTACTGTATTACCTTATTCCTCTTTCCTATATATGTGTGCCTCTTCCATTTAAACCAATGTATGTATAAAGTTAGAATATAACCTGCAATATTGGAATATCGAGCACACTGCATGAGGTGGAGGAGATCTTGGCCTCCTGCTGTGCTGCTGTACAGAGTCAAAGTAAAGGGACTGCAAAAAGCAGAGCAGGATTTCTCTTAATGTCCAAGACAGCATGAACAGGTTGTTCTGACAGTCACATGAACTTGCTTGCTATCAATCTTTGATAGAAGTCATTGTATTTGCAGTGGAGAGCCTGAGTTCAGCTGAACCAGCTGGGGCCATATCTCAAGAAAAGGCCATCTGCACTGATGGGTGCATGTAGCTCTTCATAGCTATTTGTGCTCTTTTTATTGTGACAAATTACTGTGATCATGACCAAGAAAGAGGGACTCACAGCTTGGAAGAAGGTAGACGGACTCAGCTGCTAGGGAAGTACTTCACACTTCATTACACTGACCGAGTAAAGGGAATGTATCAGCAGCACCTTACTTCTAAAGCTACACATAAGTGAACTGAATGCTGACCTTGTATTTCTTCTCTGTATGATCACTGTTCAGGACATAGATGCTGTTTTCTATTTGCAGATAGCTTTTTATGTGCATCATCTGATTGTAACAGTTCCTTAACCACATGCTTTCTCTTTCTCCCTCCTAGGACTCTCCATGCTCTGTACAGGCCCTGTTGTTTCTGTCCTTTGCTCTATACTGCCAGGCATTAGGGGTGCTGGCTGGTAAACCTCTGTCACCTCTTTTCACATGCCCTGTGATACAGTGGCTGGCAGAACAGTAATGCTGCTTCTCCCCTTCCCTCCTGCTAACTTGCGCAGTGGTCTGTAAGGAGTGGACAGCCTGAAGTGCCTATTTTCCTTCAGTGTGAATCTGCCAGGGAATGCTAAAAGTAAGTTGTCTCTTCTGTAAGACTGAAGATGGAGGGTGGTATTCTCCTACTTTGTGTCCCACTGAGGTGGAATAACTGTGGGCTATGATTGCGTGACTCCGTCCTTCCAATCGATTCATTGTATTTGTCTGATGCAGTCTGTCTACATAATTATATGAGCCTCGTCTCCTCTCTAAATGCCTTCTAAATGCTAATGCCTTTATTTTCCTGTCTTGTTGAGTGAACACAAGAAGTATTACTATCTCCATTTCAGAAATGAGAAGCAGCGACCCTAAGACTTGTATGAAGGGACTCACCCAAGGCCACACTGAAGTTCAGCCTGTGATAAGAGACTGGACCAAGAGTTCAAAGCAATCCTAGCTCTTCATAACATAGGAGATTCTCCTGAAAATATCACCATTGCCTAGTGGACTGTTTGACTTAACCCCATTGGAGGTGAATCGTTTGTAGAACAGCTTACACTTGTTTCCAAGTGAGTGCTTAAAGCCTGGGAAAAAAAATAAATCATGCTGCAGTCTATGGCTGTAGTGGAATCTATGTGGAAGCCTGGAGCAAAGAAGGAATTAAAATGAATGTGGGAATCCTCTGGTAGTGTTATGTTTTGAACAATTCCCTGTCATTACAATAAACAGGTATTTTTACTTAAGAGCACCAACTAATTTATTAGTGAAATAAATCTCTAGGATAGCGCATTCTCTGCAGCTTCATCCACATGGATTAAGAGTCCTCCAACAGCTTGTTCTAGGAAATGATCAGTCATCAGGTAATCCAGTTCCTGTTGTAGATAGCTGTATGTTGGGAAAAAGAGCATAGAGCATGCCTGCACAAAAACAGATCTCACCTCCCAAAACTGGCGGCTACTCAGATTGGGTGGCGGCAAGTCATGCTGGTGGGGCAGCAACTGGCACTAAGCTAGATGACCATGTGTCTTGGTGTGTGGCAGAGCCACTGGCTAAAGTCCTGCCTGTCCCCAACCTGGACATGAACCTTGCACTGCTTCTGCTGCATTCATTTCACAGCTAAATAAAGAATGCCAATGTACTGGGTTTCTGTGGCAAGGTTTTGGTAGCGGGGGCAGTTACAGGGGTGGCTTCTGTGAGAAGCTGCTGGAAGCTTCCCCCATGTCTGACAGAGCCAATACCAGCCGGCTCTA
>JANZLQ010000030.1:16383126-16394368 GCA_026212715.1 Elanus axillaris
GAATGATCTCTCCTGTCCTTATCTCGACCCACAAGCCCTTTGTTATATTTTTTTTCTCTCCCCTGTCCAGCGAAGGAGGGGGCAGTGATAGAATGGCTTTGGTGGGCACCTGGTGTCCAGCCATGGTCAACCCACCACAGTCTTTTTGGTGCCGAAACCTGTGAGTGCCCCCAGGGGAAAGCCGTGCCTGCCGTAGCGCCTGTCACAGCTTCGCGGTGTGTCACCGGCTTCGGCGGGCGCTGGAGCCCGCTCCCACGCCCTGCGCCCACCGCCGCCATTTCCAGCCCCTCCCGCCCGCCGCTGGGCCAAGCCCGGTACGGCAGCACTGACGTCAGGCGCTGGCAGCCAATCCCCGCGCCCCGAACCTGGGAAGCGGGCGGGGGCGAAGGCGCATCTTGCCCACTTTAGTCGAACGGTCGCGCTCGCCCTCGATGCTTTTGGTCCCTCTGCCGGCGCCGTAGGGAGCAGCCCGGCCCCTGCGGCCCCGCGTGCCGGCCGGCCGGCTCCCTGCCTGCCTCCCGCCGCAGCCGCCATGGATTACCGGGCGGTGGCGATGAGCCAGGCCGTGCCCGGGCAGTTTGACGATGCGGATTGCTCCGACGGGTAGGAGGCTGCGAGGGGCAGTGGGGGCGGGCCGGGCCGGGCCGGGCCTCTCGCGGCGCCCTGTGCTGGCGTGAGGTGAGGCCGGGCCTGGGGCGGGTCCTGAGCGGCGGTTCGGGAGCGGCCGTCCCCAAGGGGCGGCCGGCGAACGAGGACGAGCGGTGAGGGGAGCAGTCCGGCACCCGCCCGGCAGCGGGGAGGGAGGCCAGGCTGGGGGATGCCCCCCGAAAACCGCGGGGGAGGGCAGACCCACCTGCAGAGTCGGGGTGGTGGAGGCAGCTTCCCTGTGGTGTCATTTGGTTGTGTCCGAACGGGCGAAGGCACGGTCAGCCGCTGAGGACAGAGAGAATCACTGTGATTCGGTTTGGAATTAAAGCACGTTTTCTGTTGGACTGAAAGCCTAGAGCTTTTTGCGCTTAGTGAGGAGCGAATGAGGAGGGGTGTTGTTTAACGGGCTCAGGCCATTCACTTTCCAGTTTGTGATTCATTTAATTAAATGTCAAATGCTGGCAGAGAATCTGCCTTGGGATATACTTGTTCTGGCAGATCCTACAGACAGTAAGACATCAGTAAGTTAAGAGGATTCATTTCTCCCACAAACTCCTTTTTAGGTCTGACTGTTTTCACATAGGTTGTGCTGGTGCCCTGAATTACCAGCAGGTTGGCTCTCTGCCTCGGTGAGATTTTGTGGGATACCTTGTCAGGTGGAAATCTGCTGTGGCAGCAAGCAGAGTGGTTTGTCTCTGGTGAAGGAGCCAGCTGGCCTGATCTGGTGTGTTTATCTGGTGTGGAGTCAGAGGGATCCAAATAGGTGCAACTGCAGAGCAAGTTAGAAGGCAGCACTGGCCTGATGAAGAAGATGATTTAAACATAGTCCATCCTTTAAAGGCAGTGACATCCTCATATATGCTTGCTTAAAGACAGGTGAAGTGAGAAACATCTCATGGAGAGCTAACCTTGTGAAATCATTTGTTCAGATAAATGTATCAAATTTTTTATGACCGCAACAATCATTTGTAGTTAGTTATATAAACATCTGTATTTGTTTGAAGTGAATTTACAGAAGACACAGAAACAGCTAAAGAAGGTGAGGTCACTGAGAACTGCCAGTCATGCATGCACGAAGAAGTTAACACTGAGGAAGGAGATGATGATGACAATGATGATGAAGAGGAAGATGAAGACTGGGACTGGGATGATGAAGTGGGAAGACTCATGAAGCGCCATAATACTGCTGGTGGATGCAATCCACAGGTATGTAGAAGGCTATTTTCTGGGCATCAAGTGTGCCCAAGAGCAAATGGGGCTAACCTGAGGACTTTGTTCTTTATTAGTATTATGTTGAGCATAAATGCAAATGGAAATTTTTCCTTGAGAGAATCCCCTTCCTTTGAGCCTGTTTCTCTGTCATGCCATGTGTGTATGTACGTTGTAGCCAGATCTCCACTTGATTTCCTTGTCTCAAACCTTATCACTGGATTCTCTTTGTCACTGCAGTTTTCCTTCTGTTCCTTACCTTTTTCAACTTTTCTTTCTTTGCCTACCCCAGTCTCTACTGATGTTGCTTGCTTTTTTTTGTATTTGCCCTTGTGTTTTTGAGCATCTTCCCCATCCTTTCTATCTGATGTTAAGACTGTACCTGCTTGTCACACCCAGAGTGAAACAGGTTATGGTTTGGACTGATAGTGAAGGAGGCAAAAGCAAGCATAGGAGATGGATGATGTAGGTGCTAGAAATGGATCAATTTAGAGTGTATGCTGTTGGTGTAGAAACTGGCATTTTGCAGAATGAAAAGCACACGGGATGTGAGAACTAGCATCCTTCTTACCTTCAGCTTGTACACTGAAGGTTCAAAACTTCTTTTTTTTCCTTATTAATACCAACATAACAGAATAGCTGAGATTAGAGTGGTGCTGATCATGGCATATCGTGTCTGACTCGCAGCACTTGTCCTGGGTAATTTATTCTTGCCTTTAGTAAAAGGTTTATGCTGTCCAGTGTTGGTTAAATTATCTTCAGATATTGTCTTTGGAGAAAACTACCTGTAAGAAAAGACAGCATCTTGGGGAGTTTACTCTGTCTGTTAACCTTCTCATTTTTCTCCTTGTTTCTGTCTGCTATGTCCCTTCCTTTTACAGATAGAAAAAGTGTTAATATGAGGGACTTGCAGCTCAATTCCCAGACTAAAAATAACCCTGAATTGGGACACTTTTTGGAATTTTAACTGATGTCACCTGTTTTTTCTTTTATAGAATTAAGTAAAATCTGATGTTAATCCGTATACATTTCCTCACCCTTTCTGGTTTTCTTTTTATAGCTCTAGGCATAGGCATTTGAGCTAACTTTTCCAATGGGCTGTTTAGAGAAGGCAACTTATATTAACAAATCCTTTGTTTCAGGCAAATAGACAGACCCCTAGTTGCTATTCAGCAAAAATGTCTACCCCTACAGACAAGGCTTTAAGAAAATTTGAACATAAAATTAATTTAGGTGAGTATAATTGCATTGTCTTCTTTTATGAAAACAGAAACCACTCTGTGACATTCTCAGACTAATTCTGCTTACTTTAAGCCAGAACTCACTGGAATGGCAGTTAACCATTTCCAGACAGATTAAAAAATGGCATTTGTGTACTTGGAAGCTGCCTTTAGTCTCTATTAACCAGCTGTCATACCCCTTTCTCTCCCTCCCCCTTTAGATCCACAGGGCTGTTTTGTTTGGATTTTTGAGGGTTTTTTTTGTTTGTTTTCTTCCCCTTGACTTCTCCAGACCACATAAAGCTAAAGTATTTCTTCCCTAGCTTCTCTGTAGGAGCAAGCTGGTTGGTTGGAGGGAGGGGATCAACTCTCTGTTGTGATGATGTTGATCATCCTCAAAGCTGCTATCACAGCTAAATTTTCTAGACTATAGCAGTCCCCTGTAGTAGTAGGGTGGTACCTTATGCAACAGTTATCTCACAGGGGTAGAGTTTCTGTGATAAGCAAAGAGGCTGCTGTCCTAGCTGATATAGTGTGATGTTTACCATGTCATGGAAATGTTAAGGCTTAGATGTAGCTCTGATTGGGGCCTTTTGACAGGGTAGTAAACAGAGGTTGTGTTTTCCTTTATAAAGAAGAGGTTCTAAAATGAAAGTTTAAAAGAGTGTATGTATATGTAGCAAAATACAGCAGCTTTTATACATTTAGCAATTAATCGAACACCATTTTAAATACATCATGGGGAGAGAATCCTGGAGGCTGTTGCTTATTCTGTTCAGAAAAATGGCATTTGTTTGTGATAAGAGAAGGGTGGACAAATTTAATGGTGACATGTTATCCAAAAGTATAGTTTTTAGTATATATTTTTAAAGTATATATTTTTACCTTATAGTACTACTTTGAAATGTAGACAGAGGGGAGAGCTGGGTTAACTCTGGTACGTACGTAGCTAAGCTTCTGTGCTTGCTACAGAGAGCTCTGCTTGTGTTTTAACCTTGTGTTGTGGCATATTGGCTGGCAGCAGAATTGCAGGGGCAATTCCAAACATAGGAAACTTCTTGGGGGTTTGGGTTTTTTTTATCTCTTCTTATGTGTTTTTCAGATAAGTTAAATTTTGATGACTCTGTTATAAACAGAGTCACAGAAAAGTCTAGACAGAAGGAAGCAGACATGTGAGTATTACTCATGGTTTTATTTTCATCTAAATAATTTGAATCCAGAAGAGTAGTTCTTATTTCCTAGTGTGGTCCCGAGTTTTGAATAAATTTATTAAGAAAAACAAAATTTGTAAGTAATCTACATGCAGTTTTCCTTTTGGTCTTAAACTTTTTTGTTTCCAGATTAGTTGCCTAAATCATTCCAAAGTTTTGATTCTTCTGTTACTGCTGCTGGTAGTGCATCTGATTGTATTGGTGTAGTAAGACAGAAGTGGTAGGTGTCATTCCACTAGAAGAGACTATTTTATCTCTGATGCTCTTTTTTCTAAACAGAGATCCTTAAGCAGTTGGGCTAAAAAGGTATTGGAAGCCTTTTGAAGGTTCTTCCTGATGATTTGGTGAGGGAAAAGTACTTCTTCATTAAATTTTTTTTAAGCCGGCAGCTTATAGCCTTAAGTTGTTAAGACAGATACTGTTTTCTCCTGAATGAACATAATTCAGTGGAGGCAAGAAGATATCTATAAAAGTGAAGGACACTGATGTTTATGGGTTTCTTTTTTTTTTTAATGCTGTCTGCAGGGGAAACCTTTGCTTTTGTATGAACTGAAAGTCATACTTCTTGAGGCTGTCATCTTATCTTTGATACAGAATGTCATGTTGTACTCTGTCAAAGTACTGAGTCCATATGTGGGATTGTATAATATTATTTTCACTTCTGCTAGGTATCGAGTCAAAGACAAGTCAGACAGAGCAACAGTAGAACAGGTAAGTCCTTAATTCATCAAATTTCTCTTTTGACCGGAAAAAATAATGTGGAATTTTGGAATTGGTGATAAAACGGATGCTATAGGAACAGAGTTTTGCGTTGGAATTCTGTTTCCCTTGTTATCCTGAAGAGACACGTTGTTTCTTTATGTTTCTTTCCTGTATGAAGGTTGTACTTGCTTCCATAAGCATTTTGAAGATAATTTTTGTGTTTAGCATTGTGATTTGGTCATGTATGCAGTGCAGGATTCCATCTTAAGCTTTTATTAAATTCCAAAGAACAATAAAAATGTGTTGGGTTTGTCTTTTACTTTTTTTCTTTAGCAAGACTGAACTATTACTGGCCCAAGGCCACATAGCTGCTCTATTTCAGTTATGACAGCTGTATCTCAAGAGAAACCTTATTTTAATAAATTTAATGCAACACTGGGTTTGAAATCATTCTCTTTTGTCTCTTCTAGAGCTAGCTCAAGGACATATGCTTAGCTTAAAAAAAAAAAAGTAATCATGTTGAAACAAAGAGTGT
Source organism: Elanus axillaris (assembly GCA_026212715.1). NCBI lineage: Eukaryota > Metazoa > Chordata > Aves > Accipitriformes > Accipitridae > Elanus > Elanus axillaris. The sequence continues at coordinate 16,388,652 of JANZLQ010000030.1, forward strand.
GAAGTATCGATCTAGAATCATGACAAAATTCTGAGTGATTGCTGTTTGGATTATTGTTTGATCCTTAAGAATAGCCTGATGCTGGGGCTCCTTTAGTACAGTACTAAGACTTTATTACTAGGTTTTGTCCTCTTCAGAGAGCAATTCTGCTGACTTTCTGTATTAAATTTGAGGTGTTGGATCCAAGGACCCGAATGATTTTGTTCAAGATGCTAACTAGAGGTGTTATATCAGAAATCAATGGCTGCATCAGCACAGGGAAAGAAGTAAGTTTTATTAAAAGTGACATATTAGTCTTTTTCTCAGCAAGCTAGGTGGAAGCTTATGGTGCTCAGAAGACTTATTGGAATACCTGGTTTTAGTACTACTTTTTTGTGTGTGTGTCTTGCTTGATTGGTAGGAAGTTATCTTAAAATGCAATTTATGTTAAAGGAAACAAATTTGCCCGAGTATGAAAGATTTTTCAGAATACTTAAATGTTAACTTAAATTTGTGGATATTGCTAATTGTATGTTACAACTGAAACTTTTGGGAAGGGTATATACACACAATATTAAATAGTGCCTGAAAAAACATACAAACCCAGGTAATTCTTTCTTCATGCAAGACTCTCTTGCATGCAGGTCAGACTGGCTCCACATGTAAGCAGACATGGGAGTATCTAAACTGTGTAGCAAAATTCTGTTTAAAATACTATTAAACCTTCATTATTTTACAAAACTGGCATGTTTGTGTCCTGTTATTACATAATATTGCAGATAATTAAAACCAGACCACAGATTTCCAAATGAATTAATAAACCGGTTTTAGAATACCTAATCCCTGGGCTGATCTGGTTTTCTTCCAAGTCCTTGGATGCTGATTAAAGGCATGTTTCTGCCCTGTGTAGAGGTGTCAATGTGAGGTATTTGGGCCATGCTTTAGGGCCTAAATAGTGCACAGGCTCATATTAACCATTCACACAAGGGCTTGTTTCAGTCTCCAAAATGTGGATGAGGCAGAGTTTCCTTGTGCATTGTTGGTTTTGTCCTATATGCATTGTCACACCCCTACCCAGTCTTAGGTACTTCCTGTAAGATTCCTCTGGTAGAAAAATAGGTTGCCCTTGTGTGCAGTCTCACTTAGCTGGGTACCACGTAAGGGTTGGGGTGAGAAAGCTTAGCAGATCTTTTCCAGGACGTCAGAAAAAGAAGAGAGAAGGTTATGTTGGTTTAAAGAGTTTTCCTTTAATATTATTTCTTCCCTTCATAATCCAATAGGCTAATGTATATCATGCCAGTACTGCGAATGGAGAGAACAGAGCAATAAAGATTTACAAAACCTCTATTCTGATGTTTAAAGATCGGGATAAGTATGTGAGTGGTGAATTCAGGTGAGTTTGACTTCTGCCTGGTTTTACTGGGGAGGAGGGTTTTGAAAGGTGGTAAAATCACCAATGCTAATTCTGCATTGGTTGGCTAAGAGTCCCAGTTGTCTTATTTCTTTATTTAAAGATTTCGTCATGGATATTGCAAAGGTAACCCAAGAAAAATGGTGAAGACATGGGCTGAAAAAGAAATGAGGAATTTAATAAGGTGATTCTTCCAGTTTTTATTTTAGCATGCAAAGGTAACTGAAACTTTAAGTTTATAGGAGGTATTCTCCTATTGCTAGACTGTGCCTATCTCTACCTTTTGGAGTCTTTGGAATATTCAGGAAAGTGTCTTAAGCTTCCCTGTGGGAGGAAAAAGAAAGGAGGGAGGAATAAAGATATTCTTTTGTTTTGCTGCTCGTGGTCTGAGCTCTCTGTCTGACATGACTGAAAAGTGAGGAAAAGCTAGAAGTAGCTGCTGCTGAGTAACAGCACACTGTGTGATACAGGTTAATCTAGGATTAACTGGAACTATGTACAGATTCTTTGTCTGACACGGGAATGCTTAGAGAAGGGTCAGAGCCAGAATAGTTGTGGCTTTTTTGTATTTGTTTCATAGTTGTTCTTCACAAGTGAGAGTTTTCTGAATAGAGGAGCTCTTGTGTATTCTCTTTAAAGCAACAGAGCTCCTATAGGCACTACTATATGCAAATAGTAGAGTTTGGTTTTTTTTGTGGCTTTGTTGCTATGTTACAGGTTGAATACAGCCCAGATACCTTGCCCAGAGCCAATTATGCTAAGAAGTCATGTGCTTGTCATGGGCTTTATTGGTAAAGGTGATAGGTAAGTATCCTTAGAAAATAATTTTTTTTTAGTAGTAGCTTTCCACAAAGGTTTATTAAACAATTCAACCCTCTGACTTTATTTTCTATTACTTTAGGCCTGTAAAATTAATGTGTTACTCTTACGTGTGTGTGACCTGTAGAATACCCAGGTAGTTGCCAGCTACTACTGCAGACAATCTGCATGATTCTGAAGCCTCAGTTGTGTGCAAAATGAATTTGTAAAGTGGCTTAACCAGAGATTAAGGCTGGAAAGGCTTGCTAATAATATGTGAAGATAGCTCATCATTCTGTAGTACAACCATTAATGTAGCATGGTCCAAATTGGCTCACGTTGGAAACAAAGCTCCAGTATCTTTGGCAAGCGTATGCCAAGCTTTGCTGCCCTTCATGTTGGCTCCATGCACTTAGCTGCTCATTCTGACTTGCTTGACAGACTTAGCGAGCAGAAGGAACAAGTACAGCAATTAAAGCATTTGCAGCTGGTATGAAGAAGGCAAAAGTATTCACTTTCTGGCTTTTGTGTTTTAATTTCAAGGCCTGCTCCTTTGCTGAAGAATGCTCAGTTATCTGACTCCAAAGTCCGGGAGCTGTACCTGCAAGTCATCCAGTACATGAGAAGAATGTATCAAGATGCCAGGCTTGTTCATGCAGATCTCAGTGAATTTAATATGCTGTATGTTTTTAAACTTTGGACTGAATTGTGACATCTAAAATGTATGCCTTGGTAACCTCTGTGTGAGAGTACTAATGTACCTCTTAAAGGAAGGGTGGGGTCCTTTTCATGACTGGATTTTGTAACTTAGGTAATTAATTATGTAGCTTTTAACCCAGATCTGAGCTTTCTCTCTTTTAAAGAAAAAAAAAACAACCACAAAATACAAAGTAAACAAACAAACACCAAAAAAACCCTAAACAAACAAAACCACCCCCCTCAACCAGAGAAAAAATTAGTAAGGTATCTCTTTTTTTTTTTTTTCTTTTTCTCTCCCTACCCATAACACTGCTTTCTGTGTTCACAAGAAGGCTATTTCTTTAAAGTTTAATAATACAGCTTGTGTAGAGGAGGGAAAGGATTGACCCAAAAAAGCCGCTCTGGTCCTAATATGTGAGGTGTATGCTACAGAAATATGTTACGATTGTTTGCTGGTTCTTAAGTTTGAAGCATACTTTGTTCCCTGCCCCTCAATATCTCCCATATAATAGTGGTGGAGTTAGTGCAGCTCTGTATGGTTTTTTTTTTGCAGGTACCACAGCGGGGATGTGTACATCATTGATGTGTCTCAGGCAGTGGAGCATGACCACCCACATGCACTGGAGTTCCTGCGAAAGGATTGTGCCAACGTTAACGGCAAGTGGGCTGCACTTACAACTCTTCGTCTGATAGCTGGTTTATTTAGGAAGGTGAACTGTGTTCACCTATGTTTTTTCAGGGATAACTGACTGTAAAAGCTGTCAAACTTCAGTTAAAATGCTCCTTCTCCTGGGTTCTGATGGCTTCCTCAGGGACCAGTGTACTGTGCTGAGTTCAGAAAAGTGTACTCTATTTTGCTGGAAATCGTCTGGCTGAAATGAGTCACCTGGCCAAATCTCAGATTTATGATAGATCTGAGATCAGTCCCAGACTGACTAGAGAGCAGTCCTAGTCTGCAGCAGCGCCACCACAGTCTTAACTTCCCTTACTTAAAGAGCAGGCATACTCATGTGTTTCCTTCTGTGAGTGGAATCCACATCTGGAATTCCTCAGCTGGCAAGAAGTTACCATGTGTTACGAAATTCTCTGCACTTACTTGTCCAGGTCAGCTGAGAGGATGGAGGCATAGAGTAATTTATTAGAGGTGTTATCACTTGTCATAGTGCTTTGATAAACAAGGTATCTTTACAGTATTTTTCTTTTGGAAATTTGGTCCTTATGTGTGAGTATGCATGTTGTGTAACAGACACACACCTGGTAGGCTGTGTTTCTCTCTGTGGACAAGAAATCTGTCACTGCAGGCTGCTTTTCTCCCCTCTTTCTTTTCAGATTGGCTTTTTTCTAATTTTACAGAGACTCTTGAAAGTCTGTGGAAGAACTGTGTGCATTTTGATGCTATGTGTTTGTTGATGCCCAATATGCTAGTTTTTCTTTATTCCCTTTCTGTTGATGGAACTCTAGTAACTCCCTTCCAGCTCAGATACTTCCACCTGTGCTCTTTTTTTCATGTGTTTTTGCTTGCTCTACCTAGATATTCTAGTGTCTTAGTGAGCTGTGGTGGTTTTGTTGTGTTTTGTTTGTTTCCTGTCACTGAAACTTTTTCTGTGTAGTCCTCCCACAGAGACAGCCCTAGCTGTGAGCATTGCGGGGCTTGGGGTTCCATGGGCACAGAGAGCTGCCTCCAAATGAAATCTTTTTGTTCTTTCTATGATTAATTTCTCATGGTGAGAGATCTTCTGAGAACTTTAGTAGGAAATGCTTATTAAGCAGTCCTCAATGTCTTTCACTGCTGTTTTTCAGTACAGAAAGTGCAGCCTCTGAATTTGGTTACACTTGATTCAAGAAACCAATTCCGAGTGTAGTACTTTGTAGTAGTAGCCCCTACTCCATTAAGTCTGGCTCCTGCTGAAATTGATTTTGCTTTTATATTTATCCAGTTATTCTCCTTTCAGTATTTGTTACATCTGGAATATGAGCAGTTTTACTTCAGTTGGCCAAGAATCATCTGATAACTAAACCCAATATGATGCAGTACATGCTGCTGAAACTTTCCCAAGTCATCAGGGCCATTGGCTTGCTGTAACTGTCATTTTAACATCACAGCTGCATATGTTACACATAATTAGTTATGGTTTTTGTCTCTGTCCTTGTTTCTTGGTAGACTTTTTCCAGAAGCACAATGTTGCAGTGATGACTGTGAGGGAGCTGTTTGAGTTTATTACTGATCCTTCTATCACAAGTGAGAACATTGATGACTATCTGTCTAAGGTAAGACCTCATGGTCTTGTTGCTGATGTAGGAGGACTTGAACAATAAAATCAGATCTAATTCAAGCTCCTTCATCTCATTTACTCTACATCCTGCCTTTGAAGGAAGCTGGTACCTGACATTATGTTATGCTATGTTGTGCTTCAAAAATGCACACAGGTCTTTTCCATTTATATTATTATAGGATAGCAACACTTTTGTTCCCTTTTTTCTCAAAAAGTCTAATCTTGAAAATTCAAATGTCTGTTTCGGGTGCTACTAAAACCAGGATGCTTTAAATTAGTTATGTCTTTTTGGCAAGGAGAAGCTCTGCAGAAATATAACCATGCTTATATAGAGAATGGGGTTAAGCATGCAGATTTGAGCAGGGTGGGCTGAGGGAGGAAGGAATAACTTGGGACAGTTACTCCAAGGTACGTGGTCTTGCTAGCCAAATATAGCAGCTGGCAGAACACATTGATTCTTGGAGGAGGTAAACTTATTCAGTGCTGTCCTGGTTTCAGCTGGGATAGAGTTAAGTGTCTTCCTAGTAGCTGGTACAGTGCTGTGTTTTGAGTTCAGT
>JANZLQ010000030.1:16396160-16413064 GCA_026212715.1 Elanus axillaris
GGGGTTGGGGCAGGGGTTGTTTGGGTTTTTTTTGTTACCCAAGATATCCTCAGCATACAACTTCTGAACTGTAGTGTCAGATGCTAGTGTTTCTTTGCAAGCCCATCTTTTGCAAACCAATTATTCCTTTGCTTATATAAAGGCACTGACCTGTAAGAGAGATGGTTTAGTAGCATCTAAGTTCAGTTTATTTCTCTTGGGCTTCTCATGTGACCACGGCTAGTTTGTGTCACTTCCTTCACAAAAGAGTAGTGCTGATTAAGGGCAAGCTCTGTGGAGGTGGGAGCCTCTGCTCTTTCTTTGAACAGCACTTAGTTTAGCAGTTATGATCATAAATTGTACTGAATTTGTACTGGAATTGAACTGATACCATGAAAAAGAGAAGCAGAATACTTCTTTTTGATCTACTAGTGACTTAAGTTTGCTGGAGAACTGTTTCAAAAAGACTGCACAACAAATTTTACGTATGTTGTTGATACTGCAGTTAGGTTTACTGTACTATACTGCTGCAGGAACCTTTTCTGAGTTGGACTGTAGGTTGAAGCAGGTATTATTATATAAAGAGATTAAGTTCAAACAGCACATTTTAATGGAGTTGCCTCCTGAAAGCATTGTAAACATCACAATATAAACATCAGAGAAAATCCTTAGATTATAAAACCTTAGGACTCAAATAGGTCAAGAGGAAGTTGGAAGGATTGGAGAAGTTTATAAGTGGCCTGGTGGTAGTCATGCTAAGGAATGAGCATTGTTAGATAGACATGATCTATCAATAATGTGTAGGTTGAATGTTAATTCTGTTCCTGCAAAAAAAGAAAGGATATGCTGAAGTTCAAATGGTAGTGAATGACTGTTATTTTCATTTTTAGTTTCTCTGAGCCATGAAATCCTTTGATTATTCTCTTACGGATGCATAATTAGGAAGGAAGAACATAATGAAACTATATGTAAATTAATATGTCTGTTTCCTTTCACTCTGCTAGGTGTTTAAGAAGGCTTACATACCTCGAACTTTGACTGAAGTTAAAAACTATGAGAGAGATGTGGATATAATGATGAAATTGAAAGAAGAGGATATGGCATTGAATGTTCAGCAAGATAATGTGAGTAGACATGCTGAGGCACTGGAGAAAAGAGGGAGGGAATATGAATTCTTCTTGCTGGAAACTGATAGCAACAAAACCAGAAGCCTTGTTATTGTTACCCAGGTGTGGAGTACTGAATCTAGTGTCATACTTAAAATTGACTGGTTACTCCTAATGCTAATGTTGTGGGGTTTTTCCTGTTTGTTGGGGTTTTTTGTTGTGGGTTTGTTTGGTTTTTTTTAAGATAATAATTTTCTCTGGGCACAAAGATTTGACTTGTATTTTGATAATGTAATTTCTTTCTCTTTCCCTGGGTGTAGATTCTCTACCAGACTGTGACAGGACTGAAGAAGGATTTGTCTGGTGTTCAGAAGGTGAGAGGGTCTCTTTGAAATCCTTCATTTTGGCTGTTTTCAGAAAAGCACTTATAAGGAGTAAAGAAAATGCCTTGTCTTGCAGCTGACACCATGAAAGAAAGAAGCTTCTTGTCTGCAGAGTGGCTATTTATGTCTGGGATGGGTCTGGCATGACAGTGTGTCTGCACACCACATGAATTGCTTCCCTGCACAGTGACTGATGCTGGGTTGCTTGAGAGTGAAATGATAATCCTTGCTATGGCATTGATCTCTAAAGTTTAGGTGGAGAGGAGGGAAGATGTTTTCCAGTTATGGAAAATGTAATTGATTTAAATTGTAACATGACTACAAGCTTTAATATGTTCAGGGTAGCTTTGCTGTAATTACTGTGTAAAGAACAACCCTGCAGTATAAGGCTTGAGATATTGTGTCTTACTATATTTGAAGTGCTTGACAGTGACACTTCTGTAAAGTACGTTGGATAAGAAGTTGAGTACAGATCAGTCTGTAACAATACAATTCAAGGCAGAAGCCCTGTGTGGATTTCCTCTCCTTCCTTTGTAAATATTATCTAGCAGTGGTGTAGATGCTGTTTTAAAATAGAAATATAAATATGGATGGGATCAGGCTGTGGCACAATCTTCAGGCTTAAGAGTAAGTGAGTTTCCCAGTGCAGATATTTGTGTTTGCCATAAAGCCTATGTACAGTGCCCCCAAGGTAGAGTTGGGTATGATCCAAATATAATTAAAAATTGGCTTCCACGTAAATCAGCAAATTGCTGCTTAACTTACGGAAATTAGTTTGGGAGTGCCAATACAGCTGTGTTGTGAGCCCTAATCTAAAAGATTCTGTGTTGTACATTCTAGATTCCTTGTTCTTAGTTTGGATTAACCTACTTTTCATTCTTTTTCTTGAGACTCAGTGATGGCTGTAGTAAAGGAGATGGCAGAAGCTCAAGGTTTTATTTGCAGTAGATTCTGTTTTGGTTTATATATATATGTGTGTGTGTGTATTGTCATTAGGCTTCTTTGTTTTGGTTTGATATAATTCTCTCTTGATATATCTTGCAGATTCCTGCACTTCTTGAAAAGAAGGCAGATGAGTCAGAAACGGACTCTGATGATGATGATGGCGGCAGCTCAGGGGACTCTGATTCGGGCTGTAAAGAATCTGTACATCCCAAAGATAAACCTGCTGAAGTTAGCATGGACAAAAAGGTCAGCTGGCCAGGAATTGTTTATTTTTCCCACCTCTGCCTATGTAACAGGAAAAATATCCAAATTTAGTGGTTCTTGCTGCTTCTTGTCTGAAACACACTGTGGACTTTCCCTGTTGTGGAGAATGAGAGCAGAGAAAGTGAATTTCATTATGGATGCTTTATTAATTGTGTTTTTATGTAGAAGAACATGTGACTTGGCTCTCTATAGCCTAGACAGAGCTCTCTATAGCCTAGACAGAGCTAGAAGAGAGATCTCTGCAGGGAATTCTAAGGCTACGCAAAGAAGGAATTAATGAAGCCTGGGCAGCTCTTCAGTGCCTCTGGCTACTCTTCTAGGCTTTGGTGTTCAGGTTTGTGGTCATGGTCCCTGATTAACCTCCTTTTGCCCAGGGAACTGAGACCACTTGATCTATAGAACTGGAGACTTGGTGACAACGTTTGTACCGCAGTGGGTTTTGCAGTACCATTAGTACAGACTGGCTAGCTTTGCTATGGGCAAGAGATGTAACACAGTCATGCAAAGGGATTATGGTTTGGGGGTTTTTTGTTTGGCTTTTTTGTTGGTGTTTTTTTTTTTAAGGTTTCATTTTCCAAACTGCAGAACAGGTATGCTCTGTTTTGGTGAGGCTCTTCTGCAGAGTATCACCTATGGGTGAGAGCCTTTTGGCAGCCTTTTAGGTGCTGTGCAAAAGAAGGATGAAAGTTGCTGGGCTTAAGGATTTCAAGATTTGGGGGTTTGCTTGTTAGGCTTTTCTTCCTAGAAAAGGTAAGATAATGCATTCCCTATCTGTCAAATAAAAATGTAGTGCTGTACTAGCCACTTTCTGCTGATCTAGAGCTGCTGCCTTTCAGATGTGAAGCAGGGAATTCTTGGTCGCTTCTCATCCTTAGGGATAGGTTTTCATTTGGACTTCTTTTTGTGTGAATAAGATGAGATTTTTGGTAACCTGTGTGTTCAGCTGTAGGTGAACAACTGATTAGTAGCAATTACTTTCACCCCTCACCTCATTGTGCTGACTTTGCATTTTCCATTTGAGTGTAGTCTCTTCACTGTCTGGCACAAATTACAGTGTGTTGCAGTAGCATAGCACCCTTTCTTGCCAATCCTGGTGATGATCAGCTTGTTCTGAGTTACCAGCAGTTACTGGATCAGTATTTTTGCATGACATATAGAAACACATACTATAGTATCTCCGAGGGTAGCAGAAAACCTAGACAAGGCATCTTGTTGTAATCTTAGGTGTAAATAGCGTGAGTTGAGTGCCTCTTGTTCCCTTTCTTCAAAGGTTGCATGAAACTCAGGTTTTAACTAGTCTTAATTTTGCCTTGTCATTATCAGTGTGCAGCTCTTAGCTCCACCCCCAACCTATACTTCTTTTTCCTTTCCCCTCACCATTCCTATTGATGGGAGATTTTTCTTTATTTCTTCCTCTTGATAACCTCATTTTTATGTGGTGCATTAATTAACTTGTTAATGGAACATTTGATTGACCTGCTCAAAATCTCTCATTCCTTCTGGCTTTAAATGAATGGTGTTTGGTCCTTTATAGGAAAGGAAGAAGATGGTTAAAGAAGCCCAAAGAGAGAAGAGAAAAACCAAAATCCCAAAGCATGTGAAGAAGCGGAAAGAAAAGACTGCAAAAATGAAGAAAGGCAAATAAAATCAGCTTTGGCTCAGGGAAAGGGATGGTTTGTTGTGGGTTATTTAGTCATTACCTTTTTTTAAAAAAAAATAAAAATATTTTATTTATATACATACACTATTAACTGTGAGGGTGGTTTTGTGTAATTGAACAGAGTATATGCCATGGGTTTCTTAATGGGAGAGAATGTGCATGTTAAAATCCTTAACCTGTGCAGGTTTAACCTGTTATTAAATTCACATTGATTTGTTCCTGGGGTCTTACTCCTCTGCATACAAGCTAGTATGTTTTGTTCCAGAGCAGTGATTTGATTCAAACAGATTCTTGGAGGAGGGGAAATGGTGATTCAAAGGCCCATGCCTTCTTCACAGTACAGAAGCAAATAGACCTAGCTGTCCTCTGCAGGCTGTCACGGTCTACCTGTGGAAAACCCCACAGGCATTGTGCCTTTGCTGCTTCCCTGTGCTTGCATCACCTCTAATATTTTCTTACTGAAAGCTGAGTTTTTGATTTGGGAAGCAGCTGTCCTCATTGCCCAGTGCCCTTCTGAAGCGATCAGGCAGGCATACCCAAACAGACCAAAGCCTGATTTTTTTTGTATTTTTTTTTTATTTTTGCATGTATCCCAACATAGGTCAGTGTTGCTCTTTAAGAGCATAATGAATCAGTGATTTTGTAAGCTGGTCAAATGAGTATTTGCCATCAAGATTAATCACATATGTTTGAATTCAAGGCTGCATAAAGGCTTGTGGCAGGATGTCTCTGTGTTATGGCTCAGCATTACCAATCCATGTTGTACCAAGGTGTCCCAGCTATTTATTAGGGAGAAGTTGGCAGACCTCTGCTCACAAGTGACCCACCTGGGCTGGGGCAAAGGTGCCCATACTGAAGACAGACCACCTTCTCTCTTGGCAGCTGCTTTGGCCACTGAGGCTGACAAGTCTTGGGAGAGGTGTCATCCTCCTGCTGCAGCACATCAGCCATCTTTTCCCACTGCCTGCAGTTTCAGAACTCCCTGTGGCAGCACAGAGAAAGGTTCTGATTCCAGTAAATGTCTTTGATATGTTCTCCCACATTAGGGGTAAAGTTGATGCCTTGGGGATTTATGCTTACAGAACATACATCCTCTGATGACAGAGGACAGCTTTTATCCATCAATGGATATACAGCAATGGTGGGTTGGCCAGGGACGGGGTGAAGCTTCCTTCTCTGCTTCTCACCTCCCACACCCAAAAGAGAGATGATGTTGGCCAATTGCACACATGATTGCGCTCTCCAGTTTGACCTTCACAACCTCTTTGGTGCCTTTGGCTAGAAATCTGGTAAGAGAGGAACTGGTCAATGCTTCCAGATATCTTATCTCTGTGTTCCCATTCTCCCTATCCATACAGGGATTGAAAGCACTGTCATGCACAGTATGCATTTAAGTGTAGGCAGTATTGCTGGAGCATGTTGCAAAGCAAGACTGGTATTTCGTCAGCAAGTGGGGATGTTTGTTGGGAGACTGAGATGAAATACCAGCATTTTGGAAAATGGCATTACATCAGGTGTAAGAAAGGGGGCAGCCTCTTAACTTGGTAGTGATGGAAGGAGGAGGTGCAAGACCTACATCCAGAGGCGAGGGACAGCTGTTGATGGCCATTTGTCTTGACACCAAGGGCTGAGATGCTGGTAGATGTATGGACACGTTATGTCCTACATTTCCTTGCTGTCACAGGAGCTTGTGTAGTGACATAATCAGGCAGAGGTGGCCTTGGTGATGGCTGCCCTGAACCTGACTTGTGTTCATAAGTGCAGTGCTAAAGACTGAAACAGTAACAGTTTTGTGCACTTTGCCCTTGAAATCCTATTGTGTCAGGGGATTCTTCCTGCTGACTGACAAGGCTATGGTGGGTGCATCTGTGATAGCTGTTGTTGCTCATGAAGGTGTGTGCACTGGGGGGGATTTTGTCTGAGCTGTTACAGGTTGTGTATTAGGCAGACCTCAGCATTTTTGGTGAAGCGATTTAAGCATAAATGAATCTCTAAGAAGCTGTCTGTGCTTTAACTTCACGTAGCTCAGCGATGGATGACTCCACCAGAAAACCAGTCCATGTGTGATCAGTGTGAGTCGGGGGTTGTCAGGCACCAGAGACAACCTTCTTTTCCTTGGGGCTGGGTGCTCTGAAGACAAGGATAAATGCCAGTTCTTGGCGAAGAACCTGGAAGCCCCAGAGCCAGAGTGTGTCCCCCGCTGGGGCATGTTTACCTCCTTTACCTGAGGAGGCACTTCAGAGAAAGGAGGCTGCTATCACCTGTGCTGGAGGGAAGAGGAAATGTCCCAGCCCACATAGCCTTGTCTTCCCTCCAGGCCGTGCACCACAGCCTGATCAAGTCTGCCTAGCTCTAGCCACCCTGTAGCATGAAGGTGGTCCTGAACCAGTCATTTAGGATTGGAGCCTTGCTCGCAATGATGTGCAGCAGGATGTCTGTGCAGGCTCTGCAAAGCATGAGCTACCTACCTCAGGTGTTTTCTCTAGGGCATGTTTACATAGTCAGGGTGTTTGCAGAGCACCTGAGGTGGAGCATGCCAGAAAAGCCCACGTTGTGCAAGTGCAGATGGCCTGGGGACAGCTATTGCAGCTGGGTATGTGCTTGTTGAGGTGGGCTGTGAGCACAGTTCATGTGTCCTAGCCATTGCAGGCTTGAGATGTGTAGAAGACAGGCAGTCCACAGGAACGGGGTGGACTGGGAGCTCCTCAGGCCAAGACCATGAGATGAGCCATCTTACTGGTGACCCTGAAGCAAGAGAATGGCCTTTAAGAAATGTTAGACATAACTACAGAAAAGCACTGGCCTGATAGGGGGTGGGATGGCATGGCATGACTTTGTATCCTGTACTAAAGAAAAAGCTGCAAAGTTCAAAGTAGCACAGATACTCAGTTACGCTCTACTGGTATCAGTGTATGATGAGATAGGGTTTTTTCCCCCTAGAAATTGGCATCTGACAAGGCCCACTCACTTTGCCATATCAGCACCTGTGCAGACGGGATAGTATTGCCAGGGCAGGAATGCCAGTACCTTGTATAAGAAGAACTGGGACACAAACAGCTCAAGATAATGCTTCCCCTTTGTCTTCTGTGCTCTCCCCTTCCCTCCCTGCCCTCCCCAAGATTGCTCTTACTGGTAAGGCTCTGGGGTCTCCTGTGGGCTATTGCAAGTGTCTCCATCGTGGGGCTCACCTGACAGCACGCAGCACAGGTGAACAGACCCTGGAAGGGGGGCTGTGGGGTAACTGGTGGGCTCTGGCTCTTGGAGATGACCCTGAGAGGTTACCGCAAGGGTGAAGCTGAATTGTGGGGGTGTGACACCTACCCCTAAGACTGAGGATTCCCTCCTGTTGACTGCAAACTTGTTCCTCCTCTGCTCCACTGCTCACTGGGTGTTCCAGTGTCAAAGTGGAGCATCCAGATTATTCCTATTTTTTTTCCCCCTTTTGAACAAGAACATCTGTACTGAGGTCATGGCATAAACTCGATTGCTTTGTCACTGTGGCTTTCAGAATGTTTCTGCAAAGCAAGGCTTTTTATATTGTCCGACGTTTTTCAAAGCACAAATGTTTTGTTACATGTTTTCTCTGAAAATGGACTGGAGTACAATGCTGTCAGGCAATAAGTATGAATTTTTACAGCTGCAAAAGCATAGTTAACTGTCAACTGCTTTAATACTCCTTTCTGGCTAAACTAGAAACGCTAAGCTTCTGAAATACCAGTTGTGAAATCAAAGCCCCTGTAAGTAAAATTTTCAATTGGAAAATGATGTTACATTTTAATTTAAGGAACATATAGTTTTCAAGCTGAAGACAAAACAGTTTTGACCAAATCTTAAAACTTAATGTGCTGCCTGCAGCTCCAGTCTCTGCATCACCGAGCTGGCACAGGGAAGAGTGTGGCTGAGGGGCTGGAGCAGCTGCCTTGTGAGGAGAGACTGAAAAGGCTGAGTAGAGAGGAGAAAGCAAATCAGTGAGATGAGAGAGGTTTAAGAAATCGTGAAAACGGTGGAGAAAGTGAATGCAGAAGTGTTCTTCACCAAACCCTGCAAATAGTGGACCTAAGGGGAATTAGCTTAAACTAGGGGAGGATTGGTTAAAAACAGGCAGGAGAAGGGGCTTTACACAGAGCACAGGCTGTTGGTGTGTTGTGGCAGAGTGCTGCTTGTGGTGTTGGCACCAGTGCAGGTACACACAGGGTGAAACTTAGCCATCTAAACTGAGATGCTGGGATATTTTTTATTATTATTACTGGGTTTTGCAACAGGCTAAGCATATGAAAGACATCAAATTCTCAGGCACAGGTCACGTGCTTGGAAAAATGCACTTCTGGGAATTTGCAGCCAAAAGATTTAGTGACATTTGAAAGCTTAAGTATGTAGAGTGGGAATATTTACAACTCTGCTATCAAAGATAAAAATGTACAAAAGCAATTAATCCTATCTTCCAGGGCATTCCCAAGTAGTCCCATCTTCCCAGTCATTTACTGGGTTTGCACTCTGAGCAGTTGGCGTCAGGCTTCGTCTCAGTTCCGAGGTCTGTGCCAGGCTGGTATTAATTTGTTGCTTCTCCCACACTATATATTTTATTGTATGTAGCAAGAGAAGCATTGGAAGGTGGAGTTTGGTGGATTTGGTTTCCCCATGATGAAGCCAGTAAAGCTAGCTTTACATGTAAGGATACGTCTCCTTAGAGGGTTTTCATTTCCGTGCTGAAATATTTTGATTAAACAATGCAAAACTAGCTGTGGCAGGCTGCATGCTTGCTTTTGGCGTGTGTGCTCAGGCAAGAGTCACAGCTGTGCTCCTTTGAGATATAAAAGAAGTGAGGCCAACATTTTTTGAGGACTGATGTGTCCTGCAGTTTTTGGTCGCAGCTAGTGGAGAAGCTAATGATGAAGGGTGAGAGATGGATTCCAGAATACCAGATTGCTTACCTGGTTCTCCAGCTGAAATTTTACCTGCTATTTTGTACAATGCAAAATATTTTTCTACCTGCAAAATTGTACAGCCAGTTTGAATGTGATACTGTAAATATGATGCACAGATGCAGAACATAGCAGGTGCTTTGTCTCTGTGTGCCCTTTGCCCTGGGCTTCTCCCCTGGGGTGCGCTTGGAGAATGATAGAGGACCACCGGGGTGGGAAAGTGTGTGGGGTCTCTTGCCTGGCTGTGGGGACCTGCCTGTCCTCACCTCTCCCTGCTAAGGAAACAAAAGGATTTGGACACTCAGTGAGTGAAGGAGGACATAAAGAAACTGTTTTGTCACTCTCAATGAACTTTAAAAGTGTTCCATGGCAAACAGCTTTACAGATTGCTTAAATGCAAGAAGCTGAGAACTTACTTTGAACTTTCTAGGGCATTGCTGTAAAAATAAATACATCACTGTAACTCATTGTCTTTACAGTAGTCATTTTGGTCCTTCTAAAATGCTACTAGACTTTCAAAGCAAAAACGCTGACCCTCTGCCTTAGCAACTTGTTACTTTCCTGGTCTTGACACAATCCTATGTTCCTTGTGCTAATTTTCGTATCCTCTAGAGGGAGAAGTTCTTGCTCAGACTATGTGGAAGGCGTTAAGGCTCCCTTAATATATGAAAAGTGCTAATGATGTTTCTATTCTCAACATAACTTTCTATAAATTTCAGTGGATTTGTACATGGCACCTAGATTTATTTTTTTTTCTTCTCCTGAATTTGTAGTTCTTGGACAAAGTTTTATACTTCTAGAGGTGATAGCAGCATAATTTGTTCTGGGCCACGTAGGGCTGCAGCTATGGTATTAGTGCTGGGTTTAGGATGAGGTGCTAGATGGCACATGACAAACACCAGGGAGACTTTATTTTCTCCCTGTGCATATGAAGACTTATGGTGACAATCTAAAAAATTGTAAGGATGCTGTTGTGCAACTGTCCAAATTCATGGGCATAAACACCAGTTTTTTGTGTAATGCCATAGTTAGCAATTGTATTGCCACAATCACTAGCCCTAAACACAGTTTGTGTCGTTGACAGCTGCTCCCCCCACTCCCGGTTGTTTATTTTCAAAGGATTGACATAAGAGCAAACTTGGCCCTTCTTCCTGACATGCAACAACCTGCCTCCAACCTCTGCAGCCTGCGTGGAACTGTAAGCTCTCCTAAGCATCAACTTGAATGCTAGACCTAGCCTACAGCACTAGATTTAAGACTGTCTCTAATCTAGCCCAGAGATTCATGTCTGCTTTGGAGTTTGCAAAGGCTATGGCGCTGGGATTGTTGGGCAGGAGTTGCAGTTGGCAGGTATTTCTTGGGGGTTTTTTGCGTGTCCTCCTCCCCCTCCCCCTTTATCCCCCCTTTATTCCCCTTTCCACAGCAGGTTTATTGGGTTGCTGCAGAGCAGGATGAAGGATGGGCAGTGACCCTCCTCCTGGCGTTAGTGCTGGGCTAAGGGCTGGCCTGAAAGGCCAGTGATGGGGGTATGAGGACAGAAAGCTTGGTTCTGAGGGTAGAAATGCTGGATGCAGAGCATTTACTTGGCATTCCTACTCTTAAGCTTTGCTTTTCATTTCTTTACCTAATCCGAGCCCTAATCCTTGAAGCCTGCATGACCCCCCCTCCCAGACTCAGCCAGGGCTGGTTCTCTGCAGCTGGCTGCCGCCCTGCCACTAACTCATCAGGGCAGATCTAGCTTTTCTGTGCCTCCAGCCTGGAGCTCTAACCCCAGTTCCAACTCTAGCCTTACCCTGAAACAGGAAAGTCCTGTATTCCCCAGGCATCATCCTGGACTGTACGATCAGCAGCACCTGTCATCCCAATCCTCCGGCACCTAAATAAGCAAGAAACAAAGCTGGTTCTTCAGGCCCTTCACTCCCTAGTCTAAACCTATGATCAGGTGCAGTAAGCAGCTTGCCAAGCTGGTACTGTCCAGAATCAGCTTAGTTTCGTGGTACTTCCAGGATCCAGAAAGGAAATTACCTGTTCATCCCTCTCTAGCCTTAGCCCTGGCTGTGTGTTGCCTGAAAGATGGATGGGACTCAGGATGGGCAGCTCTGCAAAGTCTGAGTGAATGTTTGTACCATCAAAAATGATGCTGAATTCTGAGCAAGGGGATGTTGCAGGTCCGTTACCAACACTTTGGTTAGGGATCTGGACAGCAAGTCTGAAAAGGTGTAATTTCTTTCTAGTTTCTTCACTGTGCAGTTTAGTATTTGTAAGGTTGAAGTTATCCTATTGGTAAGGTTGCTGTTAGCCTATAAATAAATAGTCAAAGCAGGCTGGAGTCAAGGTTTGGAGAGGTGGGGCTGGGTAAGCTGGCTTCTCAGCAGATATAGTAAGGATTGAGTGTTGAGGTGGGGTCAGGTGCATAGAGTTGTTCGGGGTAAGGTTTGCTCTGAGGTGGTAAGAGGACCAGTTTTGGTCTGCATACAAGGCTTTGTGTTTGGGATGCGCAGAGCCTGGAGACCTGTGAGTCGGCAGGACTAGATGAAGGCTGATGTTGACTAGAAATGGGGAGTGGAGGGTTTGCTGGTTGTTGCTGTTTAAAAGAAAAATTCTAATTTGTGTGCCTGAGATAAGGTGTTGCTTTTCATGCTTTTATACTTCTGGTTAGAAAAGAAACTTGAGGAACTGCTTGTCCTCTGTCTGCATCAGGTTTCTCATTCTGTGGTCCTCGGACAGGCACGAGCTTGTGGAGCGTAAGTGGGCATGTGTTGCAGAACGCTGTGTCTCATTGAGCTATAAACAGGCCTTTCTGTGGACTTGAGAGCTACCACTATGCATGGCAGACCTCAGGTCTGACAAATATTTGGGCCCTCGAGGAAAAGTAAGGAGGTAATACCATACTGCGTGAAACATGCTGTTTATACAACTTGTTTTGCTCTAATAGTAGTGAATTGGGAAGCGGTTGTTCTTTGGAGGTGGTGATAGCTCAAGTGATGGAGCAACCGTCTGGATAGAGAAAGCTAGATGGGAAAGAGCAGTTGAGGAGAAGGAGAAGGGGTTGCTGCTTTGTGGTTCTCCAACCCCTTTTGCACCATTGCTCCTCCTGGGTGCTGACACCGATCTATCCGCTGTGCTAGTTCCCCTCCCTTGTTGGTCCAACCTGACCTCAGCTCCTCACCTTCCCCATAGACTACACACCGGCTGCACATGGGGCAAAAAAAGAAACAAGAGGGAGAGCTGGAGACTCTTTTCAGGGTAGTTTTGACTTGTTTGAAAAGCCACTCCCTGCAGGGGTATGTGGCTGAGGTGGCAGATTTGCAGTGACTTGCCTCCCTGACATCAGGAGCATCAGTGCAGCACAGGGTGCGATTCACTGTTGGGGAGGGGTAGGGACCAGACCTAGGGCTCAGTCCTGCTAAAGGCTTGACTCCTGGTGCAACCGATGGCAGTTGAGCTTTAAGGCTGGCTTAAAACAGATCTGAAGAGTTTGCAGCTGAGTAGGGGAGAGAGGCACACAGTTTCTTGAATGTGTCGCATTTTTAGTGTTCTGGCACATTAGGATTGGTGCAGCCGGAGAAAGTAAGTAGTTCCTTCAAAGTTGTTTTTAAAGGATTTAAAAGAACAATTCAGAAGAGTCAGTTACGTATGTTTTTTCTTTTTCTTGAGCTTCTGATGATTACTGCTTATAGCACTGAAAAAGAAGAAAATACCATATTTTTAATGACCTCTTTCAGTCATCCAAAGTGCTTGCATTAAGATGTACTTCAACATTATACACATGATAGATAGTGGAGGGAAAAGCCAGTCCTGATCTCTCCTCAAAGTTCAACAAGCTCCAGCCTGCAATAGAAGTGTTTATTTAAAAAAACAAAAACAACAAACCCTCAAAATTTGTTATTGCTTAAAGGAGTCGCAAAACAATTTTAACTTACCTTCAACGTTTGCTTTCCAAGTACTTAAATAAAAATAAAACTTTCCCAAGATACTGGCAAGTCCCTGTCAAACATGGTTTATGGACTATTTCCCCTCCCACAGGTGAACCAGGAACTCTCTCTTGTCTTTCTGCATTTAGGGAAACCAGTGGCAATGCCCACAGACGCTACTGCTAAATGATTTCCACTTAAATAGAAATGAGATGTCAGCTTTCTGTGACGAGGCAGGCCCTTTTCTGGGGAGTCCATCAATTACACTAAGTACCCTGTGGCTGCCTATGGGTTGCACTGTGCAGAATTAAAGGATTACCATTTGTATGGGATTAACAATACCCATGCTGTTTGTGTTGCCCTGTGTATAGCTTTGAAAGATGTTTAATGAGTACTTTTTCTTGACAACTGGTGAGGCTGGGTGGTGCGATATTCTCTTGCTTTGTACTGACTGGGATGCTGAAAGTGTTAGAAATGGGAGCTGAGAGTAATGAAATTAGTTTGGTGGCAAGGCTTAAATGAAAATGAAGTGCATTTTAGTCAAGTCTTGAAAGCACCTGTTGTTGGTAGTGCAGCCAGGAGAAACTATGAGTTTTGTACTGAAAGGAAAGGGAACAAGCGAGGGAGAAAAATAAGGTGACACAAACTGAAATCCTTCAACACAAGGTGTGGATTGCAACGAGTCGTCGGTGTGTGCTATGCTGTCAGGCAAGCGTGCCTTTAGGGTGTCAGTGCATGATAAGAGCACCTTCAGACTTGAGCCAGCTCTTTGCTGATGCTTTTTGCTATCTCATAGTTACATTAGCCAGGACCGTGAACAGATGTAAGCTCCCAGTGGCTCTTGCAGAAGTCAGCAGTGGGTGATCTCTTCTGGGAGTTCGCTTTGTACGCAAGGGGCAGTACAGGCAAAAGATGCAAAGATTTGTGTGGGAAGGACTCTAACAGCAGGCCTGTCAGAACTGAAGCTTGTTAGGAATGGCTTCACTCCCAGGGTAGCTGTAGCCTCGCATCCCTGAGTGGCTCCCAGGCTGTTAGATCTGGCCGTGTTCATCAAGCTGCACAAGACAAGGGGTTTGAGAGGCTGTGATGCCCAGCCGTCTCGTGTTCATACAATTTTTGGCAGTTGGGTGCTTTGGTCAGGGGCCGTGATGCTGTACAGGTGTGTCTAAAAGAAAAAGCTGCAGAGCTCTTCCAGCCTTTGTCAATGGCAAGACCCAAAAGCTCAGTGAAGCAAATGGCTCGATGGGCATGGGTGTAGGAGCAGCTACGTGGCTCAGGGCTACGAGGGAGTTTTGGTAGAGACTACTTGCAGGCCCAGTTTGGTAGCTGTCAGTGTTTGTGGGAGAGGTGAATTTAAAGAAGTTTTAAAGGAGGATGTTTTTTTTTGAGTGACACCTGCAATTCCTCTCGCTGGTAAGAGGAGGCTGTGGGCAGCTTTTGTGGGCAGGAGCTGGACAGCAGGCGAGGTAGTGCTTCCTCTGCCATTTCAAAATGAGGGTTCTTCCACATCCCTCTCACAAGTTACAGTGAAACCCTTCCAAATGCTACAGGCCAAATTTTGTTCTCAGTTACACCCATGCAACCTTACTGAAGTCAGCAGTTGTCTGTTTTGCAACCATTGCCTGATGCAATAACTTGAGGGCTACATATCTGAAAGGTTTAAGATGTGCTTGCATTCCCAGCACTGTGACAGCGAATAATGCTGGACATGAAATTGCTTTTGCCTGAGTAATTGCTGAAGAATAACTGAGGTCAGTGGTGTTGCACAGTTGTAACTAACTGCACGAGGCCAGGAACACTCATGCCGTAAGTTCATTGGGACCCAGGAGAGACGGCCCGTCTATCCCTTCAGCTGGAATGCCACTTTCCCACATCAGACACTCCCTGCAGTAATTATACCCCTTTTAGACTCACCCTTTAGCAATTACTCACCTAAGCCCTGCCTCAAACTGACATCATTGGAAAGTCCAATAAAAATACTACGGCAAGCTTTCAAACCATCCTAGGAAAGCAGAGTACTGCGTTATTAGTAGTAGTATTTCAATGCAGATGTTTGCTGATGATTTTCTTAACCTTATCTTGTACCAGGAGGAGTTTGAGTTCCCTTCCAGCAAATGGCCTCCAGGATCAGCAAAGTCCTTGGCTTGTCTTCAGTGATGTACTGGCCTCAAAGGGCTTTGTGTTGGTTCCTTTCTTTTTCTCCTTTTTAGCTCTTCTTTGTGGTATTGAATACTTTCTTCTGGAAGACCTTGATCTTAAGCTTCTCAGACCTCAAAATTTCAGTTATCACTAATTCAGCAGTTGTCCTGCTGGCTGTTCTCAAAGTACTTCTGTGTTCCTCTTTCTTTTCTTTTTAAAATCTTATTTTCAAGTTGACCACCTCTTTAAAAGCATAAAGATGTATTCAGAACTTGCATTTGCTCTGGGAAAGAGGAAAGCAACAGCAGCTTGCTTTACTTTTTAAATGCCTTTTTTTTTTTTTTTTGGTAATAAAACTTCAAGTGACTTCGTGAACTGGACCATCTGTAAGGACACAGGAAGTATCACTATTTTTGTTATAGGTAAAGCTGAAAAGTTGAACCTGAATCAGAGCAAATAGTTGAGGGTTTTGGGTTTTTTTTTTTCCATTATGATCCTGTCTGAACTGGCATACAGCTCATCCTATGATATCACAGTTTTTTGGGCTTGGGCTTTTGTATTTTTAATTCTTGGTTTGCATGGGAACAGTACTCCAGAAAAGAAATTTCCAAACAAAGAATAAGAAAGGAAATTACGCGCAGAAAAAGTCAAGGAAGGTAATTGGAAAATTTTGCAGAGAATGATTCCTGTTCTGTAACACCTGATGATGGAAGCATGAGGCTTTGCAATTGTAAACAGAATTTCTTTCCACCCAGCTTGGCAATCGTATTCATTTTTTGGGTGTAACCCTTTCATGTACGCAGCTGCACTCCCCATTCCCATAGCTAGGCATGCCGGGTAAACCTTTTGATCTTGCCTTCTAGCCTTTGCTTGCTTGTATTGTGTTTATTACAACTTTTTCAACTCCTCCGGACCAGGGTGTGATGGATGATCCTGGAGGAGCTGCCCTCTAGATCTCTGTGATTATACTGAGTTGATGGTTTCTCCCTAACAGGTGCAGGCAAGTCAATTTAAAAACAAAACAAAACAAAAAAATCTTTTTAGTAAAGCGAAACCTACTTGGTGTCAACCCCTTTCCTCTGCTGTCGTGCTCAGGCCGGGAGAGCGGAGGCTTTACTTGGCTTCCATTTCTGCCTCTGGCACAATCATCTCTTTGAATCGCAAATGCCTCGCCTCATCCTGGCTCTTGTCATTTGGTACCAGCAATGGCTGTTCCTCCAGAAGCCAGGTGTTCCAGCCCGTGGGAGAGCACTCCAGCTCTTAGAGACGTGCTTTGACCTTTTCCTTTCTTCTCTGCGTGTTGCTTTGGTTTTCTGTGCTGCTGACCCACCCGCCGTGGAAGTGAAGGGGCTTCTCCCACAGTTTGCAGCAGGCTCTGGGGAGGTGTTAGACCAAATCCTATACCTGTTGTACACCGAAAGCCCCTCTTAACTTAAATCTCCATACTGTGCCCTGGTAGATGCCACACACCGTTCAGAAAGGTGCTGCCAGTCTTTCCAGCAGCTGCCCTGCCCCTGAACTATGGTGGGATTTGCAAGTGTTCAGTGTGTTTGCAAAGCACCGTAAGTAAAAACAATTCTCTGATTCCCACC
>JANZLQ010000030.1:16413079-16444110 GCA_026212715.1 Elanus axillaris
GCCCCGATTTAAATATTTTAAAAACTAGTTACAGACTTCAGGTTCCTTGCAAATCATTACTGTGTCTTCTTGCTGGCTTGGAAGTTGTAGCCTGAGCGTGATCAGCCAGAGCAGACTCTCTTGAAAGATGTGAAATGCCATTCTCCATTCCCTGTGGTTTGATATTAAAGAAACCTTTTAATTTTTGAAGTGCTGCACACATGCTCTTATCAAGTTCAGGGAAATATAAGAGTAATGGCGCACAGGATACTTTGATACTGGGGAGAGCCAAGCACATTTCCCGTTAGCTCTGTGCAGGTGTACTGGCAAAACTTTGGTTGTCTGTTGTAAGATAACATGAAGCTATTGTCTGCATATGTGATTTGTGAAGCAATATCAAAAAGCACACTTCCTGAAAAAAAAACTATCTTGAATGTTTATGGAATTTGGAGCATGGTGCTTTCTGTATTTTTGGGTGTGCATGCATCACTTCAAGCTGATCCTTTCCAAAATGATATTGTGGATTTTTCTTTTTTATAATGGAGGAGAAAACAAATCATGTCCCCAGTCTACCATTTGATGCCTGAGGAGTTTGGATCAGATCGTACTTTGAAAGAAGACGATATACAAAGCACATGCGTCAGCTCAGCTACTTTTTAATCTGTTCCGTGACTTGTCCACACTCAGCAGCTTTTTTTTGGCTGCAACAGAAGCCAGCACGGTGCTCCAGGCAAAGGCGTCACCCAAGCTACCTTAGTTGATGAAACTAAAGTTGCTTCTTGAGCGTTACTGTCCTGTACGTTGTTGGATGAGCTGGCTCTGCATCTGTGGCCAATTTGGATGTCTGCAAGTGATTTATTGTGCTCCGAAATGCAGCTGCTTCACGTACTGCATCTGATCCGGGACCACCACCATCACTGAAAGTGAGGGAGAGATTAAAGCCAGTTGAAGAAAAAAGGGATTATTTTTTATGGTCCTTCTTGGTAGTTTTTTCCATGAATTCTTTTATAAAAGATGGAAAACTAACTCTCCAGAACATCTGAACTCCAGTCTTGCCTGGTGGTTTCCTTTTGGTAGTAAGTTATTGGGAGATGACCTGAAGACTGGCAGAGGGCTGCCTCTTCTAAAGCCTGCACAAAGGATTTCAAAATACAAATACAAAACACCATTCTTGTGAGCACTCAGGCCTGGATTAACAGGGGAAATTCATTAGGATGCATTTGATCTTGATGATTTGAAGGCAGAAGTCCTTCAAGGTCTTGCATATGGGTGAAATGCCACAAGGACAAGCTTAGAAATAGTGGTATTACAGCAGGAATCACATCTCCTTTCTCCCTTACTTTCTCATAGTTGTCTGAAATACACTGACTAACTATCAGAAAGGTTTAATGCATTGTCATATTTGTTGGCAGTGGAGTGTGTGTTGTGTAGGTACGCGTGAAAACAATGTTTGGCATTAAAAGCGTTACTTAACTAGTACTTGGATAGCAAAACTTACTTGATACAGTTAAGTATCACAGTGTCACAGAAAGGTATGGGCAGTCATCTATGAGTGTAGGTATTAATGCAGGGATTAATACATATTTTCTTTACAAAGAGATGCGGTGACCTTGCCTGCACCAATCTGCAATGAAGTATAAAACCAATTATTATCAATGAGGTTCGTCAGAAAAAAAGTCAATGCAGAATGAGGTCAGAAAATATGTTTCTTAATTTTAATAAAAACAGATGGCATTTTTCCATCTCTTGAGTCACTGTAAGAAACCCCCCCACTATTTTTCATGTCTTCCAGTGAAAATGGTTCTGTGTAAAAATGTGCCATGAATGTCCTTTTCCTTCCAACCACAATTTATTAATGTAGACTTCATGAGTCTAATATGTAGGGCAATTCCAGCTATGAATATTTAGACAATTAAAAAAAAGTAACTTTTTATATTTTCTCTGGCTGAAAAGTGAAGATAATACAAATAGTGTTAACATATTTAAAAAATTCAACAGCTTTGGCACAAATACAGATGTATCCTAAAAGAGAAAAACACACACAAATGTGTAGCACTTAGCGTGAGAGTTTTAACATTTTTGAAAGAAAGTAATAGATATATTTCTTAGTTATTTCTGTTCTAAGTTAATGCATGAAAAGCTATCCTACCATAATATTTCTGACCTGCTAATGACTGTGTTTAGGCATGCACTTAAGGCTGAGATGCGTCTTTGCAAACTCTGAGTAGCGGGGAGGGGGCTGTGTGGAATCAGCATGTCTCTTGCATGTTTCTTGGGCATGAATGTGTATCTGACCTGTCCTAAATCTGATGAACTTTCTGTGCCAGAAAAGCCTGTCTCCTACATGCAGACACTGTGCAGCTGCTGAATGCCCTAATCCTTGGAGAAGAAAGGCATTCCTCGAGCAAGCGTGGAAACATATTTCATCTACAGTCCTGTGTTTGGTACCCCTCTGCAGCTGCTGTTCGGGGTTGAACAGCAAGCTGGCCTGAAGGTTGAATGCCTTCGGGACTGAGAAAGGCCAGGTCTCTCCTGGGAGAGGTCCTGCTGCAGCGTGCCTGCTACCCCTCTGCTTGGGGGGTTGCTTGGTTGCTCTCTGGGGAAGGGATGGGATGGGATCTGGTGCTGTAATTAAATCAGTTAATAATGACAATGAATGGTTGGACCATGAAGACTTCACTTCAGTCACAGGGAAGAAGTGCTCACCACTGGCAAATGCAGCACCAGCAAACATGTCGGGCATTCAAACCACTGGTCCAGTGGGAGAATGAGTCCTCCAGGAGCAGCATGTGGACTTCTGCGGAAAGCCTCACTGAACCGGGAGATGATGTGCACATATGGATGCAGGTTTGCTGTCTGTCGCCAAAGTCAGCGTTTGGGTGGAGTATCAATCCTAATTTTTATAGGTACTCTGGTTGATCTGTTGTCCCATGTGTCCATTGCAGCCATAAATACCCGCATGGTGTAATTACTGAAAGAGCAAAGTCGGTTAAAGGGAAGATTATGGTGCTATGGTAATTAAAGGATTACTGAAAAACAAGAAGCTTTCACCAATTGCTGTGAGAGATGTCATCCCTCAGGGAAGGAAAAGTGAATGCAGAAACGTGGCCACAGAGGGAAGTCATCAGCCATGTTTCTCCTGAGTCTGTGCTCTTCAACATATCTGTAAATGATCAGGGAGAGGGTGAGCAGTGAGGTGAGAAAATCTGTGGGTGATTCTGAGCTATCAGGGTAAGGAGGTTGAGGGCTGATCATGAAGGGCTGCAGAAGGGCTTTGTGACACTGACTGGATGAGGAAATGGCAGATAAAATACAGTACAGATAAGTGCAAGGTGATGCACCTGATGAGGAGGGGGGAAACAATCCCAACCTTATGTATAATGCAATGGGTACCAGGCTGGTGGTTGCCACACAAGAATGAGGTCTGGGGCTATAACTGAGCTGTGAAAATCTGCATTTAAAACAAAGGTCGAGTAATTTTTAGGAAGGAGGTGGTGAATGGAAGTGAAGGCATCAGCATGTCACAGTATACATCTATGGCTCTGGTGTCTCTGTCTCGAAAACAAATTTGTAAAACTGGAAAAAGTGCAGAGAAATGTGCCTGGAGTAAAGAGAAGTACAGAATAGCCACCCTGTGAGAATTTCTGCAATGGCCAAGGGTGCATCAGATACTTAAGGTTTCCATGGAAAAGAATTAAATAAATTCATGAAAGAGAATCTACTGTATCTGAATTAAAAAAGTTGCTCCTCTGATGTGGTGTCTAACTCAAGGCTCAGTGGATGCCTGAGAAAGACCTGGAGAAGTATTGCTTTGCACTTGCCTTGCACATATGCAGCTCTAGAGGTACGTGCCCTTGACTACCCAATGGAGCCTGGATGCTGAGGTTGATGGACCAACCTTGTGTTTCTCATTAGATAAGCTTGTTTCTGTTCACAGAGTCTTAGCTTCCCTGTTCATAGCACTGCATCTGCCTAGGGTATAAGGAAAGGGATCAACCTGAGAAGTACATTATATAAAATCAACCTCTTAAAGCATCCCCTTCCACAGCAGTTGGTAATGGTGCCCATACCATAGGCTGTGTATGTCCATGGCCTTTGGAGCCTCCAGAGATCTCAACAAAATGTACTGTATCCCTTATTTGTGATGGTTTCTGGTTTACCAGTATGGTATTGGATGGTCCAGGTGCGAACAAGCATTTGACAGCCTTGTTAGTGCTTTGCAGCTGCCCAGGTGGAGCACCATTCCTTCTGCTTTGCCACAGGCAATTTGGTCACTGCCTGCAGTGATTCTTCTCGACCAGTTCACATGGTTTAAGTTGCAAACTCTGTAACGTAACTTGTCTGCAGACACAGACGTGGGAAAAACAGCATAAGCACCTTCTACTTACATGGCAGAGGACTTGCTTACGTAAAGCTCAGTGGGATCGTTTCTCGGTTTCGGAGGGTGCCAAGCATAGTAAGGTCATGTGCTACTGCCCACACAAGTCATCCATTTGATGCTGCCACACTGGTCTGTGGCAGAAGCAGACAGTGCCAGGAACATGATTTGAAAAGAAGAGTTGTTAAAAAAGCATCTATAACTTCTCATTTTATTAAGCCTTTTTTCTCTGAAGATTGCATCAGTGTGGTGGGGAGCACACAACTGGAGAGGATCCTGGGCAGGCTCCGGGCAGATAGACGGCTGCTGGAGGCTACCGCTGACACCTGTGGCAGTAAGGAAAGAGGGGAGCACGTTCTGTGTAACCACAGCAGCCTGTCTTGCTCCATATTGATGATGAGAACACAGCAGATAGGAAGAGCAAGACATTGCAGGACTTGGTCCTTCATTCATAAATATTATAGTAGTACTATTTCTTGCATTGTGGTGAGCTTTAAGGACTTTGAACAAGTTGGGGGTCCTTTTTGGCTGCAAAGTTGCTTAATGAGAGGCAGCCTTTCCCCAGAAGAGTGTAGCAGCTTAGTAGCAAAAGGTGGGGACAAGGAAGAAATATTATCACTACCCCATGCTGCTATGCAAGATCATATTGTGGTTCATCTGGGGCTGAGCGGGAGCTGGGCGCAGAGAGTGCCTTGAGGAGGAATGGCTCAGCATCTTCCCCGGCAGATAAGAAGACTTTCAAATAAGAAAATGGACAAAATAAATAATGAAATTGAGCAGGCACGAACGTTTGCAGGGAACTGCTGCTTGCCTTTTTTGCTTCAGTGGGAAAAAGGAGGCAAGAGACGAGGGTAGGACCGGGCTTGTGGAATCGGTATCCTAAAGGATTGGTTTTACACACAACCATGGGGGTGGGTCGCAGTCTTGGGCCTTGTAGCATAAAGGGTTGGAAATTCCTGACGTCACTTGGAGACGCTGTCCTTCCCTGTCCATTCCCGAGATGGAAGATAGTGCTGCTTTTATTGTGCCAGCCAAGAGTGTAACAGGTTGGGACTAGTTATAAAAGGATATGTTCATCCATACAAAAATTTAATCTACTAGTGAAAAAAAAAATTCGTAACAGAAACTTAGCTGGGCAGCTTAATGAGCAAAATCTTACTGGGCATTGCAGTGATGGTATGTGTTTTCCCTCTTTTCCCCTTTCACCTGCTTTGTCACTTGTAATCTCTACAGGCAAGGGATGATATCTAGCTTGGTTCTGACCTTTCTGCGATGTAAAAGTTGTTATTCGGTGCTTATTAGTGTTTGCTTGGATTATATTGTTTTTTCAGGTTTAATACATAGTGCATTAAAAAGCACACAGTAATGAAAAGTAATATATAGTGGAACTATAAATGTATTTTGGCCTGCTCCTCAACTGCTATAAATTATTCTGTATGCACCGAAACATTCTGCCTTATTACATGGCATAGTAAAAGATCTGTTTAAGCAGGTTTAGGAAGAAGTTAATGAAGTTAAGACCAAGTGACAGGCTATTTGATAAAGTGGTTTGAAAGAAAAAGCTTTCAACAGAGGTATTCAGCAGGATGGGTTTATGAGCTCTGTGCTACAAAACACAGCAAGAACACGATGAGCCCTTGCAGACTTCATCCCCGGAGGTCTCCAGGGCAGCCTACAGAGCGGGTCTCCAAACCGGGCTGCTCGATTGTCGGGCTGCAGCTGCCACACAGCCCTTTTGGGGCCGAACCCTTGATGAGAGCCATGTCTGCCAGCTCGGGCTGCTGCGGCAAGGTGCTGGAGAGCATCAGGAAAGGCCAGTACAGTGAAAGATAGGTTTTGTTGATACAGGCAGTGCTTGAACTAGGCAGCAGGGAGCTTCACGCTCTTCCTACACTGACCATGCGCCTTTTGAGGATGAGAACATGGTCAGAAGTAAGGCAGGATTAAAACCAGAGCAGGTCCCAGAACAATGCTCAAGGATAACACTTGGTATTGGCAGGAGGCATCAAAACTTAATGTCATTAAATGCTACA
The DNA here is from genome assembly GCA_026212715.1 of Elanus axillaris. Taxonomy (NCBI): domain Eukaryota; kingdom Metazoa; phylum Chordata; class Aves; order Accipitriformes; family Accipitridae; genus Elanus; species Elanus axillaris. Next base: position 16,419,470 of record JANZLQ010000030.1, read on the forward strand.
TGCCAATTGTGTTGTTTCACGTTGCACACATTAGCATTGGTTAGGGGTATGAACTGGGCAGTGAGTCCTTCCCTGAGCTTCTTACCTTTTTTTCCTTGGAATGGGATGCTAATGAAAGCCCTAGCCCAGCTCTTTCATCTTGTCCCATGTTTTCCTTTGTTGATGTGGAAAAGGAGCAAGGGAGGGGGCCAGGCTGGAGAATGAGAGATAAAGCAAGTTTGTTTATGGCTGAGTCAGAGGACAGTCAGATGCAGAGTTTTCCTTGTAACTTAATAGCTGCATTAATCACTGGGACTGCAGCTACTCCCACTGACGGCCAGAAAAGGGCCTCAGTGTCTCGCAACTTTGCTGATACTGAATGAGTTCTCTGCAAAGGCGCTCTCCTAGCAGATACAATTAGAACACTTTAATAGGCGTGCAGGATGCAGAAAGATTTTTTAATTATCTTGCATTAAACACAGCCTAACCTCAGCAGGAACAATCTGTGTAATTTCTGATTAAGTTAAATTATTTTGTATAGTAGTTATGTAATTGGAGCATCCCTAAGCAACTGGCTGAGTGGCTGTTTCTGTAAAGGAAATAAGGTCTGATAACGCTCATGCCTTATCGCATTGCATATACTAACATGTAAGGGAGAAGCAATCAGTTTGGTATGGCCTGGGTGAAATCATGGGTCAAACAACTTACAGAAGCCTTTGACTGTCTATGCTCAAACACATGTGTGTCAGGGTCATGTAAATAAGGGGAGTTTTCTCCCCTTGGTGTTCTTTAAAGAAGGGAGAGGTAAGATTTCCTCGGTGAACAATTTATCCCAGTGGAAGGAAGTTCAGCACTTTACCCACTGGGCTTCAGCAGGTGTCTTTCACCAAAGCTCTTTGGGCTCCCAGCTGGATCCATATCCCTTGGTGGCAGGCAGAGATTTTCTAAAGTAGCTGCCTGAGTAACTATAAATCCCAGTGAAAACAAACATGACTCACTAAGGCATCTTTGAAAAGCCTCCTCTTAAACTGATAACAAGGTGGAGGAACTAAGGTGACAGATTATTCATTTATCTCAATGAGAGTAGTACAAGAATAGGGGAAAGTGGGGTAAAAGATAGCAAACCCCCAAATTATTTATTTCAGTCCTTCTCTCCTCAGAGACACTGCCCACATTAGACCCCCAGGTGCTGCACCGTCCCAGTTTCTGACTCCTTGGGTGTTCTCAGCCTCTGCTGTGGGCAGGGACATGTTCAGTGCCTCTAGAATCAGAGCTGCTTTGCCTTGCTGCCTGCTGCTTCTCCTGCCACTGCCCACACAGGCAGCAGGCTGCAGCAGCAAGGGCCAGCAGCTCCCAATTCTGACCCTCCCACACCTCTTTGTCCGGAGCTTACCCTCTCCTTCCTGGCACCGCTGATGCCTCCCACCAATCCTTGGCTTTCCTCTTTGCCAGCCCTGTGTTTGCTGGAGTCAAGTAATGCCTACAATACACACAGCACACAGGGTTCAGACTTTCTATTTATCTGATTGCCTGGTGCGTGTGCTTTTTTATATCCCCCCCAAAAAGTTACATCTCCTCAATCTTCACAAGTCCCATGGACGACTGCATGCCATCCCACCCGCTCCCAGCACCACACTGGCTGGCAATGCAGGTTTTGCTCCTACCCAGCCCCATTGCTTCAGGGGTCTGTTTTATACCACCACAAGCCTTTTTTTTCTCTTTTTTTTTGCTTTTTTCTTACTCCCCCTTTCCATACTTTCTGTTGTTGGCAATGCACTTGCCAAGCTGGGCAGTCATTTTCAGTCTGGAAGGCAAGTGAACGGTGGGGAGGAGCTGGAGGCTGTGCAAATAGAGAGTGGCAAGCGCTTTTGCTCTCTGGTGCAATGCCATAGCTGGTGCAATGCCGTAGCGGGGCGGACCCATAGCTGCCAAGGGAAGCAGGCATTTCCTCAAGTTTAGAAAGTGGAAAGCTGGCTGGATCCACGCTGCAGAGCACTCCCTCTCCACTGGCAATGGGCTGTGTGGGTTATTTTCAGCCTTTATTGTGGTCTCTATATAATCACAGCTTGCTAGACCCATAAAAATAGTTCCTCGTGCTCTCTGCAGGGCTAACTGCTAATTACTTGCAGCCATCGGTGGCAGAACAAACCCAGGCAGCCATCCAGATGGCATGTTCATACCTGTGACCCAGTATGAATGATTTATGTTTTACTGATAGCAAGGGGATGGGAGGGTGGAAGCCGCTTGCCTTCCACACCCATTGCTCTGTGCTGGGACAGCCTCGTGGGAGCTGGGACCTGCATCAGGGGTGCGAGGGGCAAACTCTTCCCTCCGAGCCCAGGACAAGGGCATGCCCTATGGAAAGCTCCGATCCAGTCCGGCTTTGGAAAGAGTAAATGGGAAATAGCTTGTCCTGGAGGGGTTTGGCTTGCATGTTGATGTGGTTTCTTGCGAAGGTAGCTATGCTTTCAGAATAAAAGCTGCTGGTGGGTCAGCTTGAAAGTCCCTCACACCTAAATGTATGAAGGAAATACCTGTGGGCAGCCTCTGCTTCAAGGTAAAGTCTTGGAGTACATTGAAACTTGTATGTGCCACCTTCTTTTCGTTTCTTCTTTGCAAGTTTACTCTGTGGGTCCTCAAACATCACCCTCCAGAGGCTCTGGAAGATGCCCACCAAAAGATGGAATTCTAGGCCGTTGACTGTTTCGGGTCACTTCTCATTGGTACAGAGGAGAAAAGGAAAATGATTCCTTCTCTCCTCTTGAAACACATACAATCCTTAGCACCGTTACAACCATATTCATCAGGGAATTATCCAAAGTTTTTTTTCTGTGGGGAACATTTCTTTCTGAAGATCACTGCTGGAGGGAGAGTGCTGGGGCTAGATGAGCAGCAAGCCTGGGCTAACACTGGAGCCTCTATGCTCCTTCCCACATTGAATTTGCTCACATCAGCTTTCTACTTTCCACACTGATGTACCTTCCTAGCCCTGCTGTTTCACATGGGGTTGATGTTAAATAAAGTGTTGCTCCAGGAATCACATAAGAAAGGGAGGTGGGCTGAGGCCAGCATAGCCAGGACATACACAAATAAAGCAGATAAAACCACACAATATTTGCAAACAGCAGTCTCTGATATCCAATGGGTAGCTGCAATGCAGCAAATCCATGCCTTGTGCACAGCCACTGATATCAACAGATTTAAATGCAAGATGCGTTTGGCTCGGCAGGTGGAGTTGAACGTTTATCTAATCTGCTCTTGTGGCTTTCAGCATCCAGGATTCAGGTTGCAGACAGACACCATCCTCCTCGGACCTCCCAAGCAGGGCTGCAGGTACCTGGGGAGTAGGGCAGGGCCCTCAGCTCTCCCAGGTGGGAGATGTGGGAGGGGGCAGAGGGCCAGATCCTTACGCCCTTCTCATGCCTTGTAATTAGCTAGAACTCAAACAAGCTTATTAAGAACTGGGGTCATTTTCATTTCCTATGTTGGGGGATGGGGGCCTGCCTGTATTTCCCAGTACTCCAAGACATGTGTGAAGATAGCAGATACAATGCAAGGGACCACAAATGGATCATGCTGCAAAAAAGAAGGTGAGTTGTCTTGAGCAGACTGCAGCTTAGAAACATAGCAATCTTATAATCCAAAAAAGGATTTCTGTGCTGAATTCTTCTGTGTAAGCAACAAACCTATTTAAACACAAATCAAATCTTTTTCTGGGCTGCATGTTTGTACAAAGTGAGCTTATGTGCCCATTGCCAAAATTAGTCTCCAGTCCCTTTGCATCTCAGGAGCCCTTGGTGCAACTGTGCAGAAGTGGAAGCACTAAAAGTTATGCCTGCAAAGTAGATGTACATTTATAGTTCTTAGTCTAAGTTGAGATTTAGATATAAGACTACCTAGCTGATGCCAGACAGTACCTAATCTTCTGATGTCTTCCAAGGTACCATAAGCACAGAGTGCTACTTCACATGAAAGATGAAAATCATTTCCTTTTCTCGTACTAATCGGAGGACACCAGGTCAAACAGTTCATTCTCCACACCACCCTTGACCCACCAGAGGCTGACTGTGCACTAACAATGAGCTACTTCCAGCTCATTTCAGAGCTCAGGAGAGGCAGGAGTTTGCTTCCCACTGATGGGATGACGAATGTAACAGTAAATCCTGCTTGTTCCGGTCAGAGCTCTTCTATCCTGGAGGCAGAGGGCCCATGCAGCAGGAGGAGTAACATGAGGATTTCTGGTTTGTGGCTGTGCCCCATCTTATCCCTCCTCTTTTCAGAAGGAAATTTTGGCAAGAGCCAGTTTTCCGGTGTGCCAGGCCTCCCTCGGGACATGCCGGCTGGCCAGGGTTGTGAGGGGCGGGGAAACGCACAGCAGCTCTCTGTTGAGGCAGCACCACTTGAATGGAGCGTGCATGAAAAATTCTTAACCACAGATCTGTTATTAGCTGCAGGAAGATAAAAGACATATTTTATGGAATTAATACATTCTAGCATTACACGTGCGAGTCAGGAGATGGACAGCATGCATATGAATGCATTATCTGTTTGTTTGAATACATTATTTTATGTCTATAAGATCAAATGTTTGTTACTTAAGCAATGCCTAATAACAGAGCTTGAGACCATCCCATCTGGCTGTGAGCCACACAGTGGGGGGTGTAATATGCTTTGGCATTTAGCTGTGGCTTTCTCTTTTGTTGAAAGACATTTTTTTGCGTATACTGATTTCCAAGGTGAGATGCAAGATGCAGAGGTAGAACTGTGGTAGCTGTGATGATTTAAGGATAAAAGAGGAAAAAGGTTTGTCAAGAGACTAAAAGTTGGATCGTGTAACACAGCCAGAAAGATAGACAAGCTTTCCACCTCAGTATCCCTTTATCATGTCTCTTTTTTTTTTCCCCACCTAAGCTTTCTCAGCTGGTCCCATACAAGCTCCCACTTCTCTGATAGCTGGACAGGACTGAGGTGGTCTCATACTGTTTGCTAATCAAGGGATAGCGGGAAGTTAAATTGTCAGCTTCTTAGATCTGTGATCCAAAATGATCCTTTGAAGTTGATCTTTTCCTCTTGAAGCTCTTAACCACCCCTGTCATAGAGTCATCTGAAGTAAAATAGGGATTGCCTGTGTTTCCAAAAGTTAACGCTTTAACTCAGCCACAAAATACAGGTTTGATTCAAGATTAGATTTACGAGGTGAGATTACATAGTCTGTCCTGTGCCAGGGGCCAATTACATTATCAAGACAGTTCCTTCTGGCTTTAAAATGTTCATCTCTGAAAAGTAGCCAGCTGTTTTTCAGCTACGGCTGTATCCAGGATAGGGCATGACTTTCGAAAATGCTCTGTTACATCTCTTACAACCATCTCGTGCTGGCATATCCAGCTGTTCATTGTGCTTGCTGTTTTTCTGCAAGGCAGTGGTTTGCTGACCTCCTGACTGTCTGAGGGCTTCCACGGATGAGAGGAAGGCGTGGAAGAAAATATCCTTTACCTGGTGCCAACTGGGATTCCTGCAGTTGCAGGGGTGGCAGTTCCCAGCTGGATGGGTCTCCCTGCTCCCTTGCACTGAGGGCACAAACTGCCTGTTTGCAGACTGTGGGAGCCACCGTGGGATCCTGGCGCTCTGTAAACCTGCTGTGTTTCATGCAGCAATCAAGTCTGCTTTCAGCCCTGCGTCTGCCCATGCCTGCAGCGCTCCTGAATTTCTGAGTTGCCTTCCAAGGCACTTGTTCTTGCTGCTAAGGCTCATGCTGTACCTCAGCTTCACTGAAGTTTAAATGCTTAGTACAGGGTCAAAGTGCCCTCTGCTAAATGCATATTATATTCATAGAAAAGCACAAACATTGCATACAGAAATATGTTGTGTTGCTCCTTTCTGTGAGCAGCCATCAGCCCTCTTCTTGCAGGTATTAAAGAGACCACATCAACAGGTCAGGGGAGGGAAGTTCTGTAATTCATGCATGGAATTTTTTTCTTGAATCCTTTAAAGAAAGGACAAAAAGTATTCTTTTAACAGAAATTGTCCGTATTTAAAACTTGTAGGAAAAATCAAAATTGTATATTCTTAAGTCCTTGCTTCCCATCATGGATTACCCTAAGTGCACCTATTGCTGAAGCCGGCCTCCCTCCCAGCCACACCCCCCTTCACATTCCCTCTCTCCAGGTTTTCCCCGTCTCTGCACACTGAATCTGGAGCCTCTTGCCTTCACAAGCGATGCCCTGCATGACCCCCTTTCTCTGTATCTGCTCACACATTCCTTCCTTATCTTGCTCTCATGCTGCTCCAGATTCCCTCCTGACCACAGACCATACGTGTTTACAGATCCCAGCTTGGTGCCTTCTAACAAAACTGGCTTTCATCCTGACAGTGAGTCATAGGACCTTCCTCACATTTTTCCAAAACCTTCTGTATATGCATGAACCCTTTAAACAGCAGCATCTGAAATATTTCTCCATCAGTCTCCATATTTGTATCTGTCTGCTTATATGATCAATGTTTATATTGGGGAGCTATTATGCTCTTCTGAATCTGTTCTAGCTGTATTTTGACTAGGCTGTGGTGACCTTTGGGCAAAGGCTCTGCTGTGCATGTTTATACATAGCTAAATACACTGTCGATGCCCAATAAATAAGAACATTATTCATCTTTGAAATGACTTTGAAATTATTTTTAGATAAGGAAGCAGCTTGAGAAAAATCTGTGGGGTGAGAATTTGGTCAATAAAGTCAATGGGAATTCTGCCACAGGGTGTTATTGAGTACAGTCTTACAATTATTGTTGTCCTGTTGTAGGTTTAGGTTGTTAGTTTGCTTTGTCTTTGTTTTTATGTAGATCAAATGTTGCCTATATAAAGTTCTCTTGTTTTCTTAAGTGTTGCAGATCCATACGACTTCTGGGTTTGTAAATTTGAAAATATTACTACCTTACTACATTTTTCTTGTTAAAATAATGTGACCTCACTGAAGAGTATTTTTTTTCCCAAATGGCTCACATGGGGCGACACCTCCTTTTTTAGGATAAGCAATATTCACCTTCAGGGACAGCAGACTCCAAAACAGCTGAATGCATGTTGCCATAATGCCTGTGCCTAAATATGTGGTGCTTTTGCAAATTTCAGCCCTGTAGAAACCCAATTGTTTATCAGTGTGAGAGGCCCCACCCCAAACGGTAATTAGAGCAAAGCTCATGTCATAAATCTGCTGGCATCCCAAGTGAAGCCGGTGTTCCCTGGGAATGGAGGTTATCTCCTCCTTTTGCTGCTGGTCCTTTGAACTTCCTATGGTCAGGGAATCCTTCTGTTTTCAGCCAGAATAACAATCATGAAACTACCCCTGCTCTCCTGGCTGGAGTTCACGTCTAATTAACTTTAACAGGAGTCATAATTTTAAGAGTGATTTCTCAAAAGCTTTATAACTCAAGACAATTAAGGCTTGAGAGAGAGCGCGCGAGACAGGGAGGGGAGGAAAACAGAGGCACTCCTTGGGGCAGGGCACTTCATGAGTATTAAACAGATGTGACTCATTCCTGCCTCTAGTCCCAGCAGAAGTAATACCTTTTGAATAAGTTCTGCATGCCAGATAAAAACTTGTTTGCTGGTGCAAAAATCATACCACGCATGTTAAAACAAGCACCCTGATGGGCTATTCCCATTAAAAACAAGGGCACACAGCAGTGGATTTTTCACTCTGTTGGTGTAAATTTGGCACAGATTTTTTAGCTGTGGAAACTTGAAGGGATAAAGGGGAAGGAAATGCAGACCAAAGAATGAATTCATTAATTCAGTTGCACTTCTGGAGCAGGATATTTTTATTCTTATTATGCATGAAATATGTAGTAGTGTATATAGAACACATCCATCAGCCAACTTGACAGGCAAAACCTGATCTTCTTGAGGATGTGTGAAACTAGAAAGGAGATTATAGCAACATAGAACATAAAAGTGCTGAGGACCTCTAGGTTGGACTTTCTCTGTATTTATTGAAAGGTAGTTCTGCATACAGTATGGAAACCTTTGTATAGATGACAGGCATCCTCTTAAGCCAGGGCATCCCACAGACGTCTCACAGAAGTGATGCCACGGAGGACAGCATCTCTATGTGTGAAGGACCCAGCCTTCTGTGAACGTACAGAAAAACAGGTTTTATGACAGCGGTGATACCCTACTACAGGGGTGATGCCTATCTTTACTAGTGGCGTGAGGATTCTGGAGGAAACAGGGTTTTTTAACCACAAAATTGGCTCAGAGCAAGGTTAGTTGGAGCAGTTAAAACAGAGTCAGCCAGCCTACACAAAATCCTTACCAGTGTTCCTGAGGGTAGGCTTTTGCTAAAACAACAGTGGACTATTTCAGTTAAGGGCTGTATCCACAGAGGGGATGCGAGATGCTTGCAGGGGGTGAGGAGGTGGCAGTGGGAGGGACAGCTGACATCACGCATCCTTACGCTGATAATCATCTGCCACTCGGAGCACGTCCACACCGCAGCTGAAGGTGCAACTGCAGCATGGGTGGGCTCCACTGGGCTTTGTTTAGTGGTGCGGGCTCAGATGGTAATGCCAATATAATGACAACAATGCGGTATCAGCATGTAGCTGCCCGAGACATGTATTCTGGTCATCGGCCATGCTAAGTCCCTGCTGCTGGAGTTTCACCGCTGCTGGCATCTGGTTGAAGATAACCCCCAGGCTTCTTGCTATGCTGGGGTCATGGGCAATCCCACAGCTAGGTAGTCAGCCCCACCAGTGGGTTGCAGGGCTGCTTCTGGTACAACGCAACCACACGTGGGTCCTGCTTGCAGCACTCATCTAGCCAGCAAACAGGCATATATTCTTGCCTAAAAATGCTGAACAGTCACAGTACAACTGCAGGCTTCTTCAATCAGCAACTTGTGGTAACGCTTTCCCCCCTTCCTGAGAAATCCTTGATTTCAGCCATTCAGTGCTGCACCTCCTCCAGCTTTTCCCACAGCTTGCCTCGGAGCAGCCTTCCAGCAGCTCTGTAGAAAACTCCTCATCTGCTCCAGATAAAGCAACACAGCAAAATTAATATCTTAGTATGACGAGAGACTACCAGTGAGCCTACACAATCCGTGGTCTGCTTGGTAAGTAAACCCTGAGCGCCTCAGGAAGAAAAGTCTGACCTACCAAGCATTGGAGTGTCTTGTGTCCTTGGAGCTGGGACTTGGGAATTTTGTGCCCTCTGGGAGGGAGCAAGTTGATTTTCTCAACGTAAGAGGCCTGGGGGCAAACCAGCATGTAAGTGGTATGGACAATCAGGGGCCCAGGAGTGAAACAGGGAGTGAACCACAATGATAGTGTAGATGTATCCTAAGGACGATCCTTGACAGATTTACAACAGATTGTTGTAAGCAGTGAAAATGAAACTTAAACTGTAAATCAGCTTAGTTTCCATTTCTTCATAAGAATTTTGCATTCTTTTATGCTTGTTACATTTCTAATGTTAGCATAGCCATTATGTTGTCTCACCTCATTAGGTTGTCTCATCTCTCAGAGATGCCAAAATACAGGGGAGGTTTTTGGAAAGTATTTCATCAGTATTGTTACTGGGAAAATTATGATCAGCTCTAGTCTTGTAACATGCTTGAATGTGGATATCACTAACTATAATAAATACATAAAAATTCCCCTAGGGAAAGTATTGTCTTCATCCACCCAGAAGACAGAAGTATCAGGCTCTCTACTGAGTCTGCCAGAACTTCTGTGGATGCTACTGAATAACGGAGGAGGTGATTTATGCTCTTTGGAACAAGGACATTCCAGGGCAGATATGGTGTGTTCGTGCTGCTATCAAACCTTTCTGAGGGACAGTGGTGAATGTGAAAGCTTTGTTACATGAATGAGAAGGTGGCGATTGGGAACAGCCAACATGGATTTACCAAGGTTAGATCATCAGATCACGTAGGCTATGCAGGACCTCTAGAGGTCTCTCGTCCCACCCCTGCCCAAAGCAGGTCCAGGTAGAGCAGGTTGCTCAGGGCCTTGCCCAGTTGGGTTTTGAGTATCTCTAGGGTGGAGACTCCACAGCCCCTCTGGGCACCTGCTCCAGTGTTTACCCTCATGATAAATTTATTTCCCCTAATACTGAGTGGGAATTTCCCCTGCTTGACCAATCTGATTGCTTTGTGTGGTATGGGAAGAGCAGTGGTTGTTACCTACCTTGACTTTAACTTAATGTTCGACAGGAACTCCTACAGCACCTTTGTATCTAAGCTGGAACATGCTGGTCTAGACAGATGGATTAGTTAGAAGGGTGAAAAGCTGGCTTGTTTGTTGAGCTTAAAGGGTTCATATTCTACCCGGAGGCCTTTACAAGAAGAGTTCTTCAGGGGTCTATTCTGTCAGTTTAATATCTTTGTCAGTGATAGGAAGGTGGAGGCACCATGCACCCTCATTAAGTTTGCAGCTGACACCAAACTGGGAGAGCAATCAACACATTCCAGCGCATGGTTGCCACTCAGATGGACTTTGGCAGCTGGAGGAAGGGGTCAACAAGAACCTTATGAAATTTGACAAGGACGAATGCAAAGTCCTGCAACTGGGGTGAAATAGCTTCTTGCAACCGTACAGGCTGCTGCTGAGCTCTGCAGGAAAGAACACAGGGGTGCTGCTGAGCAGTAGGCTAAACACGAGCCAGCAGTGTGCTCTGGCAGCAAGGAAGGCCAAGAGCCTGATGCAGCCGGGGCTGTATCAACAGGAGCACAGCCACTGGATGGAGAGGAGTGATTATCCCCCTCTGTGCAGGACTCATTAGATCCATCTAGAGTACTGTATCCAGTTTTCAGCACTGGTAGATAAACTTGTTACTAAGCCGCTAAGATGGTTGGGGTTTGGAGATCAGGCCTGTAAGGACAGGCTGAGGGACCATGCCTTGTCCAGCCCAGGGATGAGACATCTTCAGGGGAAGCTAAAAGCAGCTCGTCAGCACCTCTGAGCCACCAAAGCTCTTCACAGTGGTGCCTGGTGAGAGGACAACAGACAGTGGGCATAAATTGAAACAAGTAAAGGTCCAACTGGGTATGAAGATAAACTTTTCCCCATGAGGAGAATGAGTGGTGGAACAGGCAATGAGGTTGTGCAGGTGCCATCCTTGGAGGTTTTCAAGACCTTGCTGGACAAAGCCCCGAGCCACTTTATTCTCATAGCTAAAGGGCTTTGAGCAGGAGGTTGAACAACAGACCTCCTGAGATCCCTTCCAACCAGAACCATTCTGTGATTTCTTTTTAAAACTGGGAAGGGAGACTTTATTACTTACGTCATTCGTACCTAGAAGCCCTGCTGTCATCCTAGTGATATCAGGAAGTTCCCAGTGCTAGTCAGTGCTCACACACAAAAGTGCAGAAAAACTTATGGCCTGGATGAGGTGAGGCAGGCAAAACTTTACAGCAAAATATGTCTGACATATGTGAGAGCCCCTTCCTCCTCCTGTCCAGCGCTGCTCCGTAGCAGCTCCCCTCGGGCAGTGTCTCATGCCACTTCCCGTACGCCCTTTGCCCAGCTCAGAGGCAGGTGGAGTGAGTCCCGAGTGCTCCTGCCTCTCCCAGAAGAGCCAGGTTATTGCTCCTCTTGTTCTTGTCTGTGTCAACAGAGTGCATTAGCTGCTAAAGCACGGGAAAGTGCGCTGCTGTAAACAGTAGCCCAGTTCATAATTATTATTTTATTACTTTCTTGCAGACAAAACTGGCATTTTTTCAAGGATGTGGCTAGAGTCTGTCCTGGAGGTGAGGCCATACCTGTCATGCAACTGGAAGGACTGGACTTACTCTTGATTTAAACTCATACTATGTTTAACAGAGTAACACTGACAAGTGAAATTTCTGCTTACGTTGAAGGAAATCACATATACAGTGCATCACACAGTGTTCTACACAGAGTGGTCCTCCAGTGTCTGTTTACAATGTTTTAAGGACAACTTGAGCACAGTTTGCTCACTGAGACATGTGCACAAGGAGGCATTGTTACAATAAATTGATCTTGTTAATTACAATGCCATTTGGAGGTGATTTCCCAGGAATCTATGGGAGAAAATAAAACTAAGGAGAGCTGTCAGTCCCTCAGGGCCACATAAGAGCTCAGAGCTGCGCCAACAAGGTTAACTTGAAGCAACCCTTTTTCTTCCCTGTTTCCCATCAAAGTCTTTTTTTTTTTAATTGATGGTAACCTCACTGGTTCTTTTGCTGCTAAGCATGCAAAAGATGAGCGTTTTTATGGAAACAGCTGGCTGTGTCCTAAAGGGATCTAAATGATCCTAACAGAAAAGTGGAGCTGAACAGAAAAAGAGGAAATAAAGTGATAATTTTCTTTCCTACATGTCTGACTCAGACCTACTTGCATAGAGAAGGTATTGTAGATACCCACAGACACATCCAAATCACATAGAGAGCTGGGAAGAAAACATTAATGCAAAGTAGCCTCTTTAGCATCTCATATCATATTAGAGCTCTAATCCTCTGGTCTCTTTATCAGACTTTTATAATTACATGGAGCAGAGAATGAGGAGGCAGAAAACTAAATGCAATTGATTCTGCTATTTGAACTACAAGGTTTGTGTAGGTGTTTGGGGGAAGGAAGTGAAGCGCACCAGCTCTTGAACACTGAGCAGCAACGCTATAGCAATAATTGAGGACTGAGGAGGAGGACAGTATTCCATTGCAAGTCTGAGTGAAACCTAGGCAGCACTGGAATTTGGTCTAGACAGGAGAACACTTCCACATTTTCATCGTCACATCTTGAAAGCTGTGGTAATCACAGATGTTTCATGATCCCCAGTGGCTGCCTTGCAGTATTCTGGTCCCACTGATGACAACTACTCAAGACTTAAATGATTTATAGTGATGGTTGTGCTTCTGTCGTGGATGAGATACAGTTGTAAGAAAGAGCTCCCATTTCTGTTCAACATGGCTCAGCTGGAAGGAGGAGAAAGGCTAACTTCAACCTCTCGCTTCTGAACTTGTCTTCAGAGAGTTAAGGTGGGGGTATGTGAGAGAGAAGGCTGCCTCTTTTTTTCTTGCTTGTACTGCAAAATTTATACTAACAAAATTCCCTGTTAAATGTTCGGGATAAAGAAAGACAACTCTTAAGAAACTTTCTGAAGTTTTACACATCTAAAAAGGCTTTTTCAGCACAAAGCAATTCTTAATGCTGCCTTTACCAAGTAGCTCGAGGTCTCTTTGGTGTGGGGAGCTCTTGCTGGCTGAGTGTACAAGCAAGCACAGCTGGAGCACACAATGCTGTGATAACATCTGGAGTTTGTAGAGAGGGTATCTTGGTAAGGAGGTTTCCAATTCTACCAGGAGATAAATTGCCCTCCATAACCTTGGGGTTTTGGAGAACAAAATATTCCTGTAAGGAAGACACCCCTCCTCAGCTGTGAGAAGTAGAGCTTCTGGCATAATAAGGAACTGAGTTTTTATCTTCCCTGGTTGTTATCAAAATAGTTGTGGTATGACCCACAAATTGAACATGAAACAACAGGTCTGCTTGCAAAAACTAATGCAAAGTGAGTTAATTGGCATTCTTTTCTATGTATTAGATCCAATTTTCCATTGTCCTCCACAGCCTGCGGCCATTATACACCATAAAAGTTCAGCATAGGGGAGATGCGCACGAAAATCTGTTTTCAAAATTGTATTCTTCTCCATGAAGTTGGTGAAGATACTCGGGACCTTTATAACTGCTCTGATCTGGTATTCCCTCTCACAAGTTACAACATATTTTAAATTATGGTGGTAACATTTTAATAAGGCTATCAGTGCTCCAGGCCAATGCAATAGCCCAGTTACTTGACATGTTGGGATGACAAGCATCTGTTACAATGTGCAACCTTGCTAATGGAGGATTTATGCTAACGAGGGGGAAGCCACCGTGTCTACAGGGCTACTGTAGCAGCTCCCATTTGGCCCCTTACTCCCATTTCCAAGAATGAGGGCATAAGCAGAAGAAAAGGATGGGTGTCAATAAAATCATCATGCTCCTTATCCCCTTGGGCTTGCAGATATCTGGGTGTAAATTAGAGCAGCCACAGTGTGAAGCAAGTGTAAAGATCCCTTGCGAGCTTCTGCTGTCCTATGTCTCATCTTGTACTGCACGTGGCTGAGCCGCACTGTGGTATCTAGCATCAATTATCAAACTGTCTGAATAATGAGGGGAAGATGCCCCTTGCCAAAAGTTCATGTTTTATTAAAATAAGTCATCCTCACAAATCAATGTATTTTGCATGCACATCATGCGGCTGAAAAGATTTTTGTCCCACTACGAAAGCATACCTAGTCAGAAATGGACTTGCATTGCTCTCAGCACTAAGTATCTTTCTATATGTTAACTTCTCAAGCTCCAGCAAATGTCACCAGGTGTTGAAACAGAATTGTGAAGTGAGCTTTTAAAGGAACAGAAATAATATAACATTAAATAATTGACCTTGTACTGTCACTGTTGGGGTGCTCTGCTTGCAACAACATGAGATCAGGAGCTATATAGAAATATTGTGAGCATGCTCTGTCAGTCATGGTGGGACCACGGTGGGAAAAGGATGTCGCATGTTGGTCTCCACCTGAAGCAAAACAGCCAGGCATCTTGAAACTTTTTTTCTGAGTAGTCAGTCAGGTTTGACAAGGCTGACATACCTTACCACACCCTCTACTTTTGCATGGTATAGAAGGAATATTTTGTGCAGTCCTAAGATGCATTCCCTCCTGCTAGATTCAAAGACATTTTTTTTAACCCCACCAGAAACTGGTAGCGTAATATTCCAGGGACTGTCTAAAAGGAGCACAGCGGGTATTCAGGAACCTGGGAATGATAGCTCTTGGAAGGCAGTCCTGGGCTTGACTAGTCATAGGCTAGGACTGAGCACCTTGGGTCAGTCATTCCCTGCCCTACCCAGACCCCCCAAACACTCGCTGGGGAATATCTACATTTTAAAATGGATTGTGCTGCAGGGCACTGTAAATCTGCCCATAATTAGGCACCAGTTGAGTGTATGTAAGATGTGTCTTTCCCCATGATGGGGTATCTTTGAAAAAGTTGTCTGAGCCCTCTCGGTTTGTTATTAATGCTATTTCAGACCATCTCTGCAGTCACTATAGAGGTGTTGCTACTGGTACCACCTGGTGAGTCTCTCTTCCCATGCAGCGGAGAGCTCAGACTGTGGACCTGAGCGCATTACCTGTTAATTTTCTGGGGAGACTTCAGCCTAAGTGAGGAAGTCGAAATTCCCAGGACTGACCTTCAGTTGTAATAAACGTGGACTTTGTGAATGCTGCCACTCTGCATAAGTTGTCACTTCCCAGGCAGCCCTTGCACAGGAGTGGTAGTGCATAGCAATCATTTTACAAAGGCACATAGCCAGATTAGTGGTTTGCACGTGCAAACTTGTCCTTAGTGCTCAAAACTGTAGGAGTTAGAAACACAGGAGTCACATGCTGTTTTACCTGGATGATTCGATCTCTGTTGGAATGCTAGACCCAGTTTTTCGCCAGCTACAATAATGGAAATCAGTTACCAAGCCATATTCAGATTTATACTTTGAATGTCAGATGTCACGGGTTATCAATGTGTTTCAGCTATTTTAAATTTATCTGGTTCCTCTCCACGCAAGGAGGGCACTAAAGAGAGGATGTCATTAAACAAGCTCAAAAGATGGCATGTGAAATAGGAGGGGCTGGCAGCTACTGTTAGAATTTGCTAATTAACAAGCCATTGAGGGGAATTTCGGTGTGACCTTGGGAATTCAGTTCTTCAGATAAAATACAGATGTCTCTCTGGTAGAGACAGGGACAAACGTGGCTGGTTACATTCACCTCAGGTAGTGTCCTGAATAACTAAAGAACCACTATCCAGCAGCCTAAGCCTAAAATAGAGCTTTGGGGTACACCAACTGGTGTTGGGAAGGAGCCTTTTATGACACCTAAAGAGATAGATTAGGCCTAGCCCTCGTATTATGTGTAAAGGAACTTCCCTCTGTTTACTAAAGCACTGTTCAGCTGTAGCCCCTTTGCCTCTTTGGAATTGCTTTCTCCTAATATCCTCACGCTGTCTGCAATTCCAAAGGAGGTGAGTTAGGACACAGGGCTGCAGGACAGACCTTGGCACTAGCTTGGTTTAAGGCACCCAGAGGGAATATTACATCTCCTTTAGACTAACTTGCTTAAAGAGGGTCTCCTAAGACCCAGACAGCTTTTATGGATCCATGACTTAAGAGGCAGAACTCCACCTTCTGTGAAGGGAGATAAGCAAGAAACTCTAAATTACTGCATGTTATTCTCTCCTGCACAGAGTTTTCCTTTGGAGGAAAATGAGACTCTGCAGCTTGCAGAGTTTACTGGATGTTTGCTCTCAAAAACTCTTTGAAGTCAAAGAAAGTCAAGGAACTTAGGATGTGGCCTTAGGTACAACAGGACCGGACCTTTTCAGAAGTAGTGGAGCAAGGTTTAAGCAAATCATCTAGTTACAACACTGATATTTTCCTGTAGTTGGTAGAATTTTAAGCAATACCCATGTGACTTGATCTTGCTTCATGATAACAGAGTCCACCACTTGGGTAAGCACCCAAGTAAAATTGACTGTTTCAGCAAATAAAAATACTCATGTTCACTTCTTTCATTGCCTATGTATGAAAACAGGAGCATTCAGCTGTTTTCAGTATCGGTTCACTCTTGTCCTCCCCTCTTCATTTCAGTGGGGCTAATTGTGCAAGCAGGACCAGCACAATCCACTTGCTATTTAAGTAATTTTTTCTACATGTCCAAGTAACAGTGACTCATCCAGGCTTTTGGGTGTATCACACACATGCTGTCTCCATCACAGATAATGGAGTGTCTCACTGAATTGGCATACCAGTCCAAGCTGAAAGGTGGGGCTGATTGGAGGTGGTGCTAAAACTCAGCAAGAACCTCAAATCAGTGTAATACTTTTGGATTTCTAAATACGCATACGTAAAACCGGGCAGCTCTCAAAGGGACTTGCTGAAAAAATGCTTTCTGTTTGTATATGTCTGAATAGAAGTGCCTGGCTTGGTGCATCACCGCTCAAAAAATCTGTCTTTTAGGTATGCTGGTGGTACTAATGCAGTGACCTGTATTTATGTTTCAAAAAAGTTTGGACTGGAGTATCAAGGCACAAAGTTCAAGTTTCCCTCATTCTGCATTTCCCTCCTATTCTACATCAGTTTTCTATCTTTTTACTTCCTTCTTTATGGCATTAAGCCTATGTATTTGTCTTTCTTACTCATCCTGACTGCTTTTATATTCTGCTCCCTAATGACTTTGGAATGTAATGTCAAATCATCAAATCGTGCAGATGTAATCTGTATTCAAAAAAGCACCCCAAATCCACATATATATACATACATATATATGTATGTATGTGTGTGTGTGTACACACACATATATATGCACTGATATATAATGATTCATGTTATATATAATACAAAATATATATTACAATATAGAAGTCACTGTATGACTTCACAGATAATAGCCGACTTGCATTCTGCTTCTTTGTAGCACTCCATACAGCTCCGGGCAGTGCCTACAGGATGCCTTTTGGGACCAAGCAACCTCATGTTTGCTTGAAGGAGCTCTTATGTCCCCGCTACACTGTGCCCACCATCACCTCCAGCAGCAGAGCAGGTTCTCACGTAACCTGCACCATGGCGTTCCACAGAGCCCCAGCAGTTTCAGTGGCATTGAGGAGAATTGCTCTCATTTGGTTTTCTCTTTTTGTCCTTTGGTATGTTTGTGTAGTTGTTATTCACTGTCTTGTGGCCTACCACTTGGATTTAAAATACCAGGAAAATGATCAGTGCATGGAAGACAGAAACAGGCCCAAGAATTTATGCATGGTGCGGGCTGCTGGTGACCGCCCACAAGTTTAAAGAACTTATAGCACATGCTTTGTCTCAGAGCATCAGACGACAGATACGGCTGACTTCCGTACTGCACTTTGGGATGAAAGCCTCGGCATTATTTCCGAAAAGCTCAGCAGGGTTATTCACAAGTGACTGCTGCTTCTTAAAATCAAGCCATCTTCTCTTTGTTTTCTAACACCACGGACAAGCGGGCCGACCAGCTGAGGCAGTGCCACTGAGCATAGCTAAGAAATTGTTCCAAATCGGCCCTTGAGACTGACCCAGCAGCGGTCAATGGCTGGTCATGAAAGCACTGCCAGGCATCCTACAGCAAACTGCCTTTGCTGACATCCTGCATGCACACAAATGTATTAAGACGATTTTGCCTCTAGGACCTGGCTTATTTTTTATTGTGTAAGAGTAAAGCTCAACTTTCAGAGCATCAGAGGGCAGGAATCAAGAAAAACTAAGGCAAAAAGTCAGTTTAAACACACATTTCTGGGTATCTCTTTCTCACGCACAAATGCAGTCAGGGCATGACAGAATTGAAACATTTCATGTGCTGATGCACAAGTTTCGGGGCCGTTTCAGAAACGCACTGGGTTTGGCGTACTGACAGCCTTCCCAAATGCGGGACCCGATGTATTTTGGAGCTGACGACACAAACATTTACGCAGTTTTCCTGACGAGCACGCCGGCCCTGTGATGTGCAGGGAGGAGAGGACTGCTGCCAGCAGATCGGACCCATCCTCGACGTAACGTTCCAATTTAACCGGCTCTGCCTTCTTCGGGTGCCGGTGACCTTCCGGAGTGCCAAAAGGGTGTTTGGTGTCGTGGGTACCCGTGTCCTGGCCACCCTCACAGCAGCGCTCCCGGCCCTCAGGTTGAGCCGCCCCACGACCGAAGGCCTCTGCGACAGCCACAGGGAAAGCGCAAACCAGGAGGAAGTTTTTAATGGGCTCCAACCTCCACTGGCAACTTACGAGGGCAGTCCACGCACCAAGGAAAGGTGGAAACACCGGTGCGAGGCTGCGAGAGGCCTTGCGCTGCCCGGGCGCCCACCGGGGAGCGACGCAGCCACCGCCGCGGGGAGGCCGGGCCGGGCCGGGCCGGGGGGCCGGGCCCGCGGAGAAACCCGAGGCTGCGGCCGAGGAGGAGGCAGGCGAGGCGGCGGCTCCACGCCCAGGAGCGCCGCTTAAAACGGCCGCCGAAAGGTGTGGCTTCTCCTTTCCTCTGCCGGCGGGGAGGGGAGAGGACGGGACGGGACCTCCGCTCTTGCCGCCGCCGCCAGCAGCCTCCGCCCGCCGCCGCGTACCGCTTCGCGGCGTCCCTGCCCTCCCCTCACCTGCGGGCCGCGCTGACCCCCGGCGCTCGGTGGGCCGCGAGAGAGAGAGGCGGCACCGCGGCGGGCCCTCCCGGGGGTGAATGCCTTTCCCCCCGTCGGGTCTGCGTCTGTCTCCCCGTCTCTTCCCCGCTCGTCCCCTCTGCCCCCGGGCGGCGGCCCCCCGCGTTCCCCCGCCGCCATGAGCATCAACGGCGGCTCGCACCCGCGGATCAACACCTTGGGCCGGATGGCGCGGGCCGAGTCGGGCACCGACCTGCGCTACGAGATGAGCTCCCATGTGGTGGGGGGCGGCGGCGGCGGCGGCACCCACACCCACAAGACCTACTACTACCAGAAGACCTACGGGGGGGACTACGCCTCCGACGGATACGGGTAGGCGCGGGCCGGGCTGGGGGGTGAGGGGGGAGCAGGCCCCGCCGGGCCCCGGCCCCGCTGCCTCGGGCCCGCCTTGGGGGAGCTGCCGTGAGCCGCTCCCGGCTTGATTTCGAGGGGTTCAAGCTTGCGGGTCTTCCGTTTCCTCCCAAGGAGACCAACTTCTGAAAGGCTTCTTTAGACGCAAGTGAAGAGCTGGCTTAATTTAGTTAATAAAACCTCAACCAAACCCGACCTTTGGCGGGACTCTGTGAAGAGAGCGACGGGACAAAAGGCAGAACGGTCACCTCAGCCTCCCCGCTTTGCGCTCTGGGGTGTCGGCGCCTCTGCGCTGGCTGCGCCGACCCAGCAGTGCCCTGCTGATAAAACCCCGCTTTGCTCGGTGGTGGAAAACAAGCTGTGCTGAGGTAAATTGCTTTATACCTGGTGCACCCAGGCTCAGCTCTCGCTGTCCTCACCAGCAGTTGCATAACTAGGGCTGTAAAACAGTTTGAACTGGTGGGAGTGCTTCTCTTAGTCAGTTTTGAGTTTGTTTCTAGCTTGTGCAAGGCCCAGGAGTTTAAGGCAGTGGTCTTTTTATGCAGCGATCCCGGGTATTTGGGATCCCTGCTTCCCCCCTCTACCTTCTTAACTTTCTCTTCGCCGTGTTACTGGGAGCAGCATCAGGATCTTGCGGGCGGGGGACTGGCAGCGGATCCTGGTTTGGGGAGCACCTGCTTTTATGGATGCAGCTGTACCAGCAATCCACGCAGATCGATTCTGACAAAATAAGTGCAGTGGTCGTGAAGACTTCTCCGTTAATCCCTTCGGCTGGGAGTTCATGGGACGGAAAAGCAGGCAGCACTTACAGTTGCTGAAGGAAACAGCACTGGTGTATGATAAGGCGACTATACAAAACATTGCCATGGCTCCATTAAACCTGTTGGCCTAATTATTCATGCCACTGATTTAGGGATTGATTTGGAAGTGCTGTCCTGTACTTTGTGTTAGAATTTAAGCCCTAATTTTAGAGATAGTACGTCATGATTAGATTGCAGAAGGATGAGTATTACCCATATATAGTAAATAAACAGCAGATGAGAACAGACAGGCTTTATTGTATCAAGCAGATTTATAAATGGCTGCAGAGAATTAGAATTACCCTAGAGAGGACCAAGAGCTCTGTTTAGATACATCAGACCTGTTGGTAGAGGACCACTGAACAAAAGACAGAACTTGCATTCTGCCTGGTTTTTTTTGTCTGTTACTCTGCCCAGTTCTTAGTTTTAGTTCTTCATTTGACTTTCAGTTTGGTATGTGGACAGGTAAGTTAGTTACGATGAATTGCAGCTATAACATGTCTACTTACTATTACAGTAGTATGAGAACAACTATTTATTGCTATATAATTAGAAAGGTTCAGTACTTTACCATGGGAGAGTGCACATACTAGGACTCCAAAATGCCATTGCTGTGTTGTATTTGTGCGGATCTGTTTTGCTAGTGGTGCTCCACTGCAAATACCTTTACTGTTTGCAAGAGGCAGACATGAAAAATTAATGACAGAACATGTTACTTCCTGGCAGTTCTCTTTTTCCAGACTTTACTCTGGTGCAACTATATTGGATTCACTAGAGTGACTTCCCTATTACTCCTGACTTTCACTAGAGGAGAAATACCTTCCTTTAATTTAGCATTCCTGTTTTGTTTTTTTTTACGTATTTTAAACTGTCTATAGTTTGTTAGGCTCTTCTTTCTGTAGTATTCTGTGGTGGTGTAGCCAGAGTGGAAAGGGCATGCCTGACCAAGAGGTTAAAAACATCCCAACATCCTTTCATTTACTCTCTATAACATAATATTTGTATCTCCTTTTTTGGAAGGCCTATCTGGCAACAAGATTGCAATTAAAGTTCCTGTTCACTTTATTGCCAGGCTTCTACATGGAACTAAAGACCCCTGTTAATGAGATCAAAATACATATATGTACATACTTACAAGCAGGTTTTTTGTATAAAAAAGATCTGACCATTCAAAGCACTTCAAGTAATTATTTGCAAAACAATATACATGTTTGCACCTTACTGAGTTGCACAGGTTTATTTTTAATCAGTGCTGATTTGCATTAAGATGTCTCCCACAATACAAAATGAGGTTTTGTTGCCAGTTAATGGAAAAAACAAACAACCTGATTTTGCACATGCACAGCATGCAGAAAGTCCACTAAATCCTGTGCATGATGTACTTGCAGAATCAGGGCCATCATCTATGGAATTGATTTTAATAATTGCTTTCAGCCTGATACCTTCAGTGGCAAACTGTAGTGGCAGTTACTGAACTCATAAAACTGAGGCTTCTTTTTCCACTGGGGAAGAATACTGTACCTTAATTCTAAATGCAGTAGGATTCAATTTAGGGTCTAGGCTTGTAAGTTTTGGGGCGTATTCTGCCAAACAAGTCTGTGCTGAGTATTACATTACTCACAGAGCAATATAAGACGCTCCCTACCCTTAGGGCTCAGCAAGGTGCTTTTACAACATTCCCGGTTTCTTTTGGCTTGGGAACTCAGGATGAGCTTGGCCCCAGTACAGACACTCAGCTTGACAGTGAGTCACATGCTCCTAAACTGCCAACTCATCAGTCGAATATTTATCAATGTCTTTGCTACAGAGACATAAAATCTGATATGCTGTGAGAGAAGGGGGAAGAAGTGGCAAGTTGTGCAGTTTTATTTGTCATTGCTGAGATTAGGGAGAAAAATAGCCTAGGATTCATGATAACTGTGTGATATGAAAATAAATTAATTTACACAGTTCTGCTTAAGAGTTAATGTAATTTCTGTACTTTAAGTTAGAAAAGGAGTTAGAAATTCACATCCTGTGCCCTGACATTACTTTCAGGGACTAACAGACAAAGTAAACTTGGAGACGATAGATTCAAAGCTGTGTTTTTGCCCTTCTTATCAATCTCACAGGGATCTGCAGGGTCCCGGCCAAGCTAAGTGGTGGTAGGGCTGGTGTGGTAAGGTCCCCTTTGAGCTCCTCTGCCACAGCGTTTCCTGGAGTGGGTAAAAATTGCCCCGTGACAAAAAAAAACATGGATGGATGGAGAGGGAGGAATGTGTCTGAATTGCTGCTGAATACCTGCGACGCCAGCAGAGCCTGCGCTGTGCTTGAGCTCGCGGTGAAATGGGTTTCAGCAACAGCTGGTGAAGCTGCCATGCCCAGGTTGTACCTATCCCAGTTCACCTTTTCATAGGTATGTGCATGAGATTTCAAGCTAGATAGCTTTGTAAGTGTGAAAGCCTCTGTCAGGCGAGGGATTTGCTGGCAATTCAAGTGACAGCTCTCCGGCACAGGTATATTTCCATGGTCCAGGCTGGACCCTGTGTTTGGCACGTCTCTCTCCCAGAGCCAGAGGTGGGAGAAGCGATTTGTCTGCAGCCTGCAGCACAGGGCAGGTACAGCCTTTAGAAACACTGCCATTGCTTGTGAGGATTTTCTGCAGAGAGGTGTGGCAGGATCCCTTGTGAAACCCTGCTTGCTCTGAAGGCACTTGGCCTCAGAGGTCTTATGATTTTCACCTGTGACTCTTAAATTTTTGCACATTTCTAATGGTATTTAGAGCTTGATTGTGCGAGATGCAGGCATCTTCAGAGGTTTCCTGTCATTGTGCCTTAGTTTATGTGGATACTTGGTAGGTGGGACTAGTTTGATGAGGCCATGGTGTGCCAAAACTGATCCTAGTAAGAGCAGAGAAGTATGGGAAGAACCCAGTTACAAAACTTCTGATTTCTGACATTGGCATTCGCCTTCTTTGAGGCGGGGGGGGAAGCAGTGTTGTAGTATTTTAATTTCTGGTTATATTCTTACAGGTATTGTGATTTGCCACCTTTTGCCAGCATATGCCTGTGCAGGGGTTTTCAGGGACACAGGCCCAACTGGCAGGCTGTGGCGGATGGGTGGTGGTTTAGTTGGTGTGTGCAGCCTATGTGCTGGGAATGGTGATTCCAGGTCAGGTTTTTCTTCTAACTTGCCTACCCTGAGCATACCAGGTAATCCCTTGATGAATCTATTGCTTGTTCAAACAAGTTTGTGTGGGTGGGGGGGTGGCAGCAGGCCTGGAAGAAAAAGAAGCACTATTGTTTTGCTCTCATTGTTGAGTTATGGGAGTCACTCAATGCTTTGAATCTGCAAAAAGACCTTTTTTTAAAGCTTCCTTTACTTTTTGAGTGGGAAAAAAAAAAGCTTTGACATTTTAAAAGGCTAAATGTTTTGTGGAGGAATCGGAAAATTCAACAAGGATTATTCTAAATTGGTTTAAATCAGATCTTTGGGCCAAGAGTATCCCCTTTGTGCTTCCAAAGCCTGAAGGAGCTGTCAAGCTGCTGGAGGGCTCCACAGAGCTGCTGGAGGTGCTACTGTGAGTCTCCTTTGCCCTGCATCTCTAGAAGCTAATCGCCCCCCCGGATAATGCAGCAGCAGCCTTTTGATGCATACTAACAAAGGCAGGAAACAGAGCAGCCTCCAAGTTGCAGGCATTTATGCTGGGGATGTGCAGGTCTTCAGCAGCAGGAGGCAAATGAGAAAGCTGGCTTTCTTCCTTGCCCCTCAGGTTCTGCAGTAATGACAACTCGGTTGGGCCTGTAAGGGTGCAAGCTGAGTGTTTACACAGGATATGTCATTTATTCAAAACTTATCACTTAGGAAATCTTGCGACTGCTTGAATAAGTCAGTGACAGCGGTAGTCAGCCCTGCTGTGTTCCAGGGATGTGGGCACCGCTGGGTTTGCCATGTCTGTCTCAATTCTTGTAACTCACCACATGACCTCGAGAGTATTTCTCAGTCCAGTTTATGAAAACCAGGAGTAGTTATTTCTTGCTTCTGTAGAGCTGGGGGTCTTGTGAGGATCACTGGTTGTGGTGGGTTTGACCATGGCTGGACGCCAGGTGCCCACCAAAGCCATTCTATCACTCCCCTCTCCTTTGCTGGACAGGGGAGAGAAAAAAATATAACAAAGGGCTTGTGGGTGAGATAAGGACAGGAGAGATCATTCACTAATCACCGTCACGGGCAAAACAGACTCAGCTTGGGGAAAATTAACTCA
>JANZLQ010000030.1:16444210-16470620 GCA_026212715.1 Elanus axillaris
GTCTCTGCTGCTTCATCCTCCTCAGGGGCAGGACTCATCACACTCTTCCCCCACTCCAGCGTGGGGTCCCTCCCACGACAGACAGTCCTCCACCAACTTCTCCAACATGGGTCTTTCCCACAGGCTGCAGTTCTTCACGAACTGCTCCAGTGTGGGTCCATTCCATGGCAGGCAGTCCTTCAGGAGCACACTGCTCCAGCATGGGTTCCCCACAGCGTCACAAGTCCTGCCAGAAAACTTGCTCTGTGGGCTCCTCTCTCCATAGATCCACAGGTCCTGCCAGGAGCCTGCTCCAGCGTGGGCTTCTCACGGGGTCACAGTCTCCTTTGGGCCCCACCTGCTCCAGCATGGGGTCCTCCACGGGCTGTAGGTGGAGATCTGCTCCCCTGTGGACCTCCCTGGACTGCAGGGGGACAACCTGCCTCACCGTGGTCTTCCCCACGGGCTGCGGGGGAATCTCTGCTCTGGCGCCTGGAGCATCTCCTCCCCCTCCTTCTTCACTGACCTTGGTGTCTGTGGAGTTGTTTCTCTTACATGTTCTCACTCTCCGGCTGCTGTTTCTCCCTCTGTTCCCCAACTTTTTTCCTTCTTAAAAATGTTCTCACAGAGGCGTTACCACTATCACTGATGGGCTCAGCCTTGGCTGGCGGCAGGTCCATCTTGGAGCCGGCTGGTATTGGCTCTGTTGGACAAAGGGGAAGCTTCCAGTAGCTTCTCACAGAAGCCACCCCTGTAACCCCCCACTACCAAAACCTTGTCACAGAAACCCAATACACTGGTACTGCTTAACAGTTTAGTACAATCCTAGTTAAGAAATTTAGGATTCACTGGGAAGGTAATGGCTGAGTTTAGCTCAGGTGGGGTATATTGCAGCAGGGAGATGTTATCTGAGCTACCGTCCTGCCCCAGTCCCGGTGGCAGCAGAGGTTGGGCTGTCCTCTTATCTCCCTGGGACAGGAAGATTGCAGTATAGCAAGGGAGCATTGTGTTATGCCTTGACATGCAGCAAGCAGGGTGGCTTCTATACAGAATGATGATAATGTGAAGATGCTGTGCCTTTCCTAGGGCTCTTCTGGCAGTAGAGAGATATAGGGCTACATTTTCAGATCCCAAATAAAAGTGATTCTTCTGTGGTTTGAAGTGTTCTCGTAATTTTAAAGCAAAGACGCTACCCCCCTTTGTTTTCCTTTGTTCCTTTAATAGTTAATGACTATTAAAACTAAGTCATTTTAATAAAGAACCCAGCTTAATAGTATCTTTTTGAAACTCATGAGTTGCCTTCAATATAAGTGTCATGGTCTAAAATTTTGAGTTGTAGGGACAAATAGGTAGTTAAGGTCTGAAGCAGTCCAGGCGGTTTCACTCAGTGCTGTTCTGCAGGGTTTGCAAAACCAAAGTAATACAGCAAATAGTAAGATTATTGCAAATGTGTGTATTTATTAGTTGGAGTCCCTGCACTCTCGTGTTACAAGTCCTGCTAAAAGACCAAGCTCCAGTTCTTTCCCTTTCTGCTAGAGCGGTTGAAAATGCATGCTTTGTTTACAGGGGTGCAGTAAACCAAGTGAAAAACCTGTCCGTATTTTCGCTGTGTGGTGTACCTACAGTGTTTGGTGCAGCAAGATCCTATTCACAGGTTCAAGCTTTAGATGCTGCCAGACATAAATCAAATTGTCTTCATAGCAGCAGTAGTTGTTACAATGACCAAACATTACTTTAAACTCATTCAGTTTCATGTAAACAAAATCAGAGGAAGCAAGAGAGACATTGACAAAATACCATCTATAGTAATCTGCTTAATCTGTGTCCTGTGAGGATTGTTGGCCTCCTATATCTTTCTGAGGGACATAAATGTATTTTTATATAGGATCTAGATTACATGGTTGTACTTTGAAAATCCAGCTTCATTCTTGTCTCCGCTTTACAATACTGTCGAGCATGTTCAGGGATTAGGGTTTGCCTTAGTTTCTTTGGTCCAGTATTTTTTTGTGTTGGATATGGTTTTCCTTTGGTTGGCTGTTTCCTTCTGCCTCAAGGTTGGATGCCTGCTTACTCTGTATTGGGGTTTCTGCTTTGATCTACTCATTCCCATTAAAGGCCTGTTGGCTTCAATAAGAGGAATATTATACTGAGGGCCTTTGAAACTGCTTATGAAATACTCTCCTGTCACAGGAGTGAAAAGTACTGAAGATGTTTCCATGTGAGATTGTGCTAGTGCCATCTGATGTATCAAGCAATATATGTTGAGGTATTGTCTTGCTAAGTATTTTTATTTTTTAAGTTCAGAAATTGATTTATGCCCTTCTTGAGTATATTTGTGCATCTAAATCCTCTTCAGATTTGAAGTCTTTGAGTCGTGTTGACTGGTGGAGCTGTGCCATCAAACATCAGCTCCTGTATTGGCATCTGTAGTCTCTGCATATGCCCCATGTAGCTCCATTTGGTCAGCTGATAGATTTGAAAGCCATTAGCTTGGCCAGTGTCATCAGCTGCCTTTAACAGGCCACTACCTTTTCACCTGTTATATCCTAGTATTGATCTCAGTATTTTGACTAGCAAAACAGTTAGTTGTTTAACAACAAAACTGACATCCAAGTTGTTAAAAGCAGCATTGATGAAATATTGTGCACTTCTCTGGTTTCAGTTCATATTGCTCCAACTTCTGCCATTATTTTGGTTATGTCTTTATCTACTAGATTAGAGAGTCTTAAACACTTGCTGCTTTCTTCTTGTGAAGGTCCCCATGAACTTTAAACAAGTAACTTGTAGATCTTTATTTTAAGATCTAAATAGGGTGTGCTTAAGCCTCCCACTTTAAGGCATCTACTCCTGCCTTTGAAACATTTTTGCGCATCTGTACTAAACCATCTTCAGTTTTCCAACTTTTTTATTATTTGGACAATAATTCTGTATGTGGTATTCAAACATCATTGGGATGAACATAAAATACTTGTAATTCTACTTGTCCTATATATTAAATTGTTTTAGTAGTTTGGTTTATTTGAAAATAGCTTTTCTTCACAAATTCTTAGTGTGTTAACTATGACAGCCGTTGTTTAGATCTCCTCTCCGTGTAAAGTGAAGTAAAGCCTTTGAGGTCAATGAAGTTACGCTGAAGCTAGTGGAGATACACTGATTTATTACAGTACAAGTCTGGTCCCCATCTATAGTTCTTTTGGCTTTAATGGATATCCAGCATTTATAGCTGTCAGGAGATGACTGAAAAAGCAATTGAAGAAAAAACACTCTTCTGATGTTCTAAAAAGAGAAAATTGCTTGTAAGGTTCCTCTCTTCTTTATTATGTTTCATTCATGAGAATAATTGTGGGTATAATTAAATGTAAATTTTAGGTGCAGTCAGATACTTCAAGATCCAAACACAACAGTGATGCCTAAAGAGAAGGAATGATTTAGAAAAGGAAGCTGATGGGGAGCCTGGCACACAGTCAGACCCATATGTTATTCTTCACAATTGTTTTCTTTAAGCTGTTTCCAAGATATACAGAGGTGCATAGCACAGTAGGGTGCAGCATTTGTGCAGCCAAAGGGTCACAGTGCAAGCCAGGAGTTACATGTGTACAGCTTGTTTTAAGTCACCCAGTGATTCTCCAGTCCTGTCTCGTGATAGTCTATTCCCTGCTGTTGCGGGAGGCTGGTGAAAAGTTGCTCAAACTTTTTCCACTTATTCAAGAAGAGCTGATAGGAGAATGGCAGGCTGCTGAAGCACCAACTGCACACGAGCTCTTAAAAACAGACTGTTGAATATTTCTCATCATCGCAGTGATTTTCCCAAGCACAGCTCTGACGAGTTTTTTATGTTGTCACAATTCCTTTTGCAAAGGATGGTCAGAGTCTGTTGAAGTCAGTGGAAAGATTTCCATTGAATCCACATGACTTCCTGGCTCTGAGCTGGACAGGTTTGCACTGATAGTCTTTTTGATATTAGTGTTGTATGGAAGGTTTGAACCTTCAGTGATTTGTAATGGAAAAGGTTACCTACTGTGAGCACAGGAGTTAGAAAACTAGACAAGTCTTGGAAGCATTTTAGTTTCTTTCTATCTCTTAGTAGTGGTTTATTTTAGTTTCACTGGCAAGTGCTTGGGTTTAGGAGCTGCCTGGGCTTGCTTGGGAGCTCTGATTCCATCACCAAGGAATGGTTCCATGCTTGAAGCACCTCACCCGTGTTCAGTCAGCTAGCAGTGGCTCACTTTGGTGGCTGAATCCCAAATGCTGGAAGAGCAACCTTCTGGTGGTATGGATGCAGTAGATTATGTGCAAGACAACAATAGTGACCCTGTTATCAGTCTTGGCTTTTTTCCCCATTAGTGTTTTCAGTTCTGGAGTTTTAATTGGAACCCCCAAACTCCCACTTTATTTGTAAGAAAGCATGTCCTCTACCTCCAGGCCCTACATCTGTTTTTGTAGTAGCTTGTAGTAATTTTTGTAGTAGCATCTTGCAATTCCTTATTAAGACACTGCACAAGCTTCATACATTTCTGCTGATAAGAGGGCCCTTCGTATGCTTGTATGGACTTGTGTGCTCATGAGCCTCTGTAGCAGAGGATCCTGCTTTCCTTTTATGCTCTGACATTCAATGGCTGGTGTCATGACTTGTATGATAACATCACACAAAGGCTATGTTCTAATGTATTGATTTTAGCAAAAGGTCGTGAATAATTCATTCTCACTGTAATACTGCCAAAGTTTTGTCTATCAAAGCTACAAATACCTGTACTGGAAGAAAAACATTCTCCTTTATGGCATGCCAGTTTCCACCTTCTACTCTATCCTGTGGCGAAGTCAGTCCATGCCTGCTCTTAGAGAATTATAAAGTGGCTCTGCCATCATGGAATCAGCATTAAAACTTCAGACTACAGTTATGCAGGAGAGCCAGATAAAGCGTGTATGTCTCTATGAAGCTAAATAAGGTGGATTATTCCATGTAACTTTCCTTAGCTGTACTGAATTTGTATGTCTCCTGTCTCTTCAAAATGTGCGGTTACTCTGTACTTACTTCATCTTCTTCTCCCCCACAACAGTCAGAATGGGACCTGTACAGTGTCCAGACGCCAGAACACCATCCAGGAGCTTTTGCAAAACTGTTCGGATTGCCTGATGCGGGCTGAGCTCATAGTACAACCTGTGAGTGCTTCTTGTTGTTCTTATCAAAAGTGATTATGATTATTACAGGGAGTGAATGCTGCTTTGTTATCTGGACTTAGAGGCTTTGCTTATTCATCTAATTTCTCCCCTTTCAGCTGTTTGTGAGAGGCAACTGGGAGCAGAACAGCATACTTCCTTCCTAGGTCTCCCTTCTCCATCTCCACTCAGTCTTCAGTAAAACTGACTGAAATGCATCCAATGAAGAAAAGGAGGACTTCTTGATTTAAAAAAAAAAAAAAACAAACCCAAACCCACCCTTCAACCAGATTATACTGCCTCTTATTTTTCAGTTGTCGATCAAGACTGCTGTCAGTGTAAACAGCTGTTAATAATGTTATGACCACTTATACTCTCTTAGTGTGTCCTGTAGAATATCATCATCATTTTCTGTGCCATAAGGAACATGAACCACCATTGGAAAAACCTTTATTACCTTTATATTTTATTTTTCCAGGTGATTCCTAAAGAAGTATATGAAACTAGGTTAAAATCTTCTTGACTCTTTCATCCCAAATGCATACAGATAATCTTTGCTGTATGCTACACTGATATAAACCCATAGTGCCTGGGGGTGGGTTACTCATGGATGCTAGATTCAGTCGTGGCGAACGTGACCCTGCTGAAGTCACAGGAGGTGCAGGGTGGTGAAGGCATCCTGCTGTTGAGGCCACTGAGATGCAAAACCCATTTGCAGTTCTGTCAGTAGATGTGATTTAATGCACACTTTTGGACCCTCTGTGGACAGAAAATTCTTTCAGGAATGAACTCTGGGGCTAGCAGTTCATTTCCTTTTCAGAGATACAGCATGTGTGAAGATGTTTATATAAAAGTCAGTGCCAAAGTAAATACTGCCTCTTGTTAAGGATTAATATTGTTCCAGTGAAGTTAAAAGAAAGTGATGTTTAGTTCCAGCTTGGTGCCACAACATGCATTGCTTACTTTGTTGTTTTTTTTTCTTTCTGAGGGACAAAGTAATGAAGTCCATCAATATTTTATTTTCAAAATCAGATCACAGCTGGGTTATGTTTTGTTCAGCATGGCTATGTCAGTGTGGGATGAGGTCAAAAAGCTGTGTTTTCCTGCTTGAAGTACCATGACCATGCTGGTCCACTGCACTGAGAGGGTGCACAGAGAATTGCCTAGACTTTGAGTGATAAGGTGGGATGCAAATATGATGGGGCATGGAGCTGGTCCCAGGCAAACACGGTGCAGTCTGTGTTTTTGCAGGGGAGGAAGGTCTTAGAACCTCAGGGAAACTTCTGAAAAATCAGGAGCAATATCCACAAATTCCCACTAGGACAGTGTTTGCTTCTCATCCTTTAAACACAGAAGCAAAAGGTCTTAAAAAACTTAGTACACCTTGTGAAGCCTTGGCTCTGCTGAAATAAACATCAGTCAGCATGTGCTGTTCTTTACGGAAAGACTTGGTTGGTACTATGTTTTAATAATTTTCTTTCATATTTCATTTGTAATAAAGACTTTCCAATAACTGTGGATCCTCTGTTAATTGGCCTTTTGCCAGTTAAAATTGGCAGAGACCTAGCGGTTGAAACCTATCATGCTTCTTAAAAATAATCAGTCCTCATAACATATCTTTTAAAACAACCAAGCTGAAGCTTAGATGATGAATATTAAATTTAATCTCCTATTTCTTTCTCTCTTGGTTTTTTTTTTTTTTGGTTTGTTTTAGGAATTGAAATATGGGGATGGTGTCCAGATTAGAGGGAACAGAGATCTGGAAGAGTGTTTTGCACAGGCAAATGACCAAATGGATATCCTGGATGGGCTGATCAGAGAGATGAGGCAGATGGGCCAGCCCTGTGAGATGTATCAGAAAAGGTATTGCCAGGGAAGGGGTGGGGGAGGGAATGTGGCTGGTATAAATGTGTGTGGTATCTCAAGTGCTTACCTTCCCTGGTGTTGCAGGATGTGACAGAAATCAATAAAGTGGAACTAAATCTGTTTGGGTCATGCTAACATGGAGAAGGGCCTTGCAGTAATGTATTTCTTAAAGAATTTCACACTTTGGTTGTCCCCAGGAAATTTTAGTCAGTTCATTTTTTTCCCCAGCCTGTGCTTTCAGCACTTTGTTTTGAATACTTGGTGGTCTAGTAAGAGAGAAGAATTGCTTTGTTTCCATTTTTTCTGGGTGTTTTCCTCATAGATGCTAAGTGGCTTCTTCCCTTTCAGGCTGCTTCAACTTCAAGAGCAAATGCGTGCCCTGTACAAAGCCATCAGTGTTCCCCGTGCCAGGAGGGCAAGCTCCAAAGGTGGTGGTTGCTACTCCTCTCAGAGCGGCTCAGGTTGGGATGAGTACACGAAACGTGTCACAAGTGAATGTTTAAACTGGATGAGGCAGCAGAAGGTAAATCTCTGGAAAACCAGAGACAATGCTAAGACCTGGTGTTTATGAATGTCACCTCACATGTAGTAATGTTTTGGGTGCTAGTCGAAAATTAAAAGTGCATGAGTGCTCGTATGTTATTCGAAGTTCATCTTTATTTTTTCTTTCTTCCTTTTCTCCGCCCCCCCCCCTTCCCCAGTATTGTACATATGGTGAGTTTCCACTGAAATATGAACATGGATTTGGGGTTGTCTTTTGCAGAGGAAAAAGTGTGGAAGTTAGATTTGAAAGCTAAATGAGACACAGCTGTTAACATAACAAAAGGCATTGGCATGTTTGCCTTAGGGATTATTATGCTTGATATTTCCTTCCTTCCTTCCACAGGTTTCCTTTATGATTCATATTTATTTTAACCCTTTACACCGATAGGACCAGCTTTGCTTCACAGGTTTAACCATTGTCCAATATTTTACAGTTATTCTCCCCCTCTAATCTATCCTTATCACAGTTTGAGCCAGAAGGTAGAGCTGATTGCCGCAGGACTAGGCTTTCAGAAGTCGCTGCCGAAATCCACGTGAAAATGCTGAAGTTGTGATTTGTTGCATTTGCAGAATAAATTTGCCTATGCACAGCTGTTGATGGTGTGACCTGGAGTAGAAAACACATGTTGAGAGCTCATAGTCTGGTTTTGTACTGCTGAAGTGAAAGTTATGTGTTTGTGGTTGACAGCCCTTTCTGAGAGGCAGGTAGGGAGGATGGAACAAGGTAGCTGAAGTTATACTTTGCAGACTCCTTGTAAATTGAAATTGCATTATTTTTATCTCTCTATTAGGTTGTTGCTTAGTGATCCTGTCATTGTTATCTGCATATGGTGTTTGCCAGGTGGTTGCTGTGCAAACCAGATAAGGAGGGGAGAGCTCTGTACGGTTCCCATACTTATATGTGAGTGCTAGTCATAGTCTAGTCTTTCAGTGCTCTCCCATAGTGTGGCATGTTTTAGAGGAAGAAGGGGAAGTGGAGATACACTCCTTTAGTGGTAACATCCATAAGCATTGTGCCCGCACAGCAACAGCAGATATAATTGCTCTGCACCCACTGTGGGAGAGTAGGCTAATTGTCAGACCTGCCATGGTTTGAGGAGTGATGTTGAACAGACACTAGGCATGCTTCCAGCAATGAAGGACAGTGAACAAGCTGCACCTCCCAAAGATGCCACGTGACACCCTGCTCAGACACCCCTTGTGAAGTACAGGAAGCATAAGCAAATGCTTTATAGATGTGTTCCCACACAAAACCTCTTGTGGAAGTAAATGTCTCTTTCTCTCTCCCCCTCTCCTCCTTTTTCAGTCCCTAAGGCAAAGCTGAGGTGGGGCCAGTAAGCATTTAACTCCCTGTTGGGCTTTTGAGAATTTTTTTTTTTTTAGGGAAAATTTATTTTTAACTTTCCACCATGACCATGCCTCTTCTTTCCATCATGCCTCGCTGTGTCCCATTACCTGTTCACACTGGGACTAGGATAATGTTTCCCCTATAACATGGGGAGATGTGGGAAAAGGTCTGAGCAGCTGTGGTTTTCTGTCTGGATGGTTTGTTGACAGGAGAATCAGGTGGTAGGAGGGTTGGTCAAATTTCCAGTGCAGAATTAGGGAAAATGCAGTGAAATCCAGACAGCCTTTGTTCACATACTGGCAGCCAGCCAGGACTGCCACTGTTGCTACAGTCTCTTTAGACTGTTTAAATGTAATGAGAAGGGTCAAAGTCCTGTAGCTTTTGAATGGCTGAATGCAAAATGGTTTTGTTTCTTGGATTATTTTCAACAGTGCCTTTGAACCCCTACACTTGAGTGTGGTTCGGGCTTTATTGTCGTCTGTTGACTCTTAGAGATTTGGCTCCAGGCTGGTAATTACTAAATTCGGTCCCAACCCAAGTTTAAGATACCTATTTCTTTACTGTGTGCGTGCGCAGACAGGCATTCAGGCAGAAATGGAGTGTGTCTTTACAGCGTAAAAGGATTTTGAGTTTGAGGAACTGAATTGTGAATTCCGTGGATTTTAATATTTGAACATAATGAAACAAAAGAACTGCAGTCAGGTAGTTTTTGAGTTAGTAATTATCCAGGTGTATTACTGTTTCTCAAAGGCTGTTTCTAGAGATTGTCACTTGGCAACCTACAATAAATGTTGCCAAAATGCAAGACAACACATTCTATAATAATTTCAGTTTATCTTCTGTTTTTTCATTTAGTTTGACTGCATTTAACTGAAGTTATTGGAGTTTATGTGAGCATTATTAAGATGGAAATGTAATGTACTGGGCTACAGAACTTGACTCTGGGTATTTTCACATGACTTGCATGAATAGCATTATTTGATAATAATTTGTTTTTGGATTGATAAGAATGTAACTATACTGTAGAACATAAACAAACAGTTTGGTCCAAAGAAAACAGATGAAAATACACTACTGAGTGTCCTTCATCTAGTCTAATTTTAAGCAACTTACATATTTTTCCCGACTTTGTTTCTTCTACTTTGGGAGCCTGTCACAGTTTAAGTGATGACAATTATAAGAAATTGTAACCCCCTATTCTGAACTTCCCTTTGTTCAGTTTTACTCTCTAATCATAGTCATGTTTCCTTCAGTTCGATTCCTTTATGCTCTGATTTAGATAATAATGTTGGAAATGAAAGTACAAAAACTCTCTTTCTCTTAGGCTGAAATGGAGCTAGTGAAATGGGGGTTTGATGCAGCATCCATTGAGCAACAAATTGGTGACCACAGGAGAACTCACAATGCCATTGGAGACTATCGCTGGCATCTGGACAAAGTCAAAACAGATCTGGTAATTACTGTCTTCCCTTACAAGTTGCTTAGTGTAAATTTATATCATTGGCTTGCCGCTGTTCCACTACAAAAAAGAATGCTGAATAGCTCAGCTTCTCTTCAGAAAGCACTGGTGTCATGACAGCAACCACTTTCAACCCTATTATTTATTACTATTATTTATTATTTTGTGTTCCACTTCTTGCCCTAGAATTCTAAAATGAAAATTTAGTAGCTATTTAACATTTTGTTGTAGTCTACCAAGGCTGGCAAATTAAATATTGCAGTGCTTTTTTTGTGAGAAGAATAGCTAAGAATGATTATTCTCACTTTCTGTTTAAGTATGTTAAAACAAGAAAGTGAAAGGATAAGGTGGGTCCTTAGATACAGCCTTGAGTAATGAGGAAATTTCTGTGAACTTTTCTTAGGTGTGGATTTTTTTTGTTTTCTTTTTTGTTTTTGCCTCTCTGAGGCTTCTGTTTCCCTCTGGATGTTGTGATTGGAATAAAGAAGATGCTGGAATAAAGAAGTAATTGAAAATGCAGTGGTTAACTTCCTGTTGTGGTTTAACCCCAGCCAGCAACTGAACACCACGCAGCCACTTACTCAGTCCCCCCCCAGTGGGATGGGGGAAGAAAATAGGGAAATGAAGTAAAACTCGTGGGTTGAGATAAGAACGGTTTAATAGAACAGAAAAGAAGAAACTAATGATCATTCTAACACTAATAAAATGACAACAGTAATAATAAAAGGATTGGAATGTACAAGTGATGCACAGTGCAATTGCTCACCACCTGCCAATCGACACCCAGTTAGTCCCCGAGCAGCGATCTCCTGCCCCCACTCCCCACAGTTTATATACGAGATGTGATGTCCCATGGTATGGAATACCCTGTTGGCCAGTTTGGGTCAGCTGCCCTGGCTGTGTCCTATGCCAGCATCTTGTGCCCTTCCTCTTTCTTGCTGGCTGGGCATGAGAAGCTGAAAAATCCTTGACCTTAGACTAAACATTGCTTAGCAACAACTGAGAACATCAGTGTGTTATCAACATTCTTCTCATACTGAACTCAAAACATAGCACATACCAACTACTAGGAAGACAACTAACTCCATCCCAGCTGAAACCAGGACAATTCCTCTCTTATCCTCCCAGCAGCTAGGTATAGGAGAGAGAAGGCTTACTTCATTCCCATTCTTCTTTGTTAGTTGCTCACACAGACAGGAGGAGAGAGAGTTGGATCTAAAGAAAAGGCACTCTCTTCTGGAGCTCTGATCTTTCAGCCAAGTTGAAGAGTGGAGGGGGTGTTACTCACTTTTTGCTTCTTCAAATAGGAAAGGGGATAGTCTGGCCCTATGGAATACTGGTTCCAAGGTTGTGCAGGTTCTCAGTCATAGGAACAGGAAAAAAAATTGGAACCTTCTGCTCACATTGTAGTTTATACTACTTCATAATCTCCAAAGCTAGCTCTAGGACTAGCTGGTTACCCACAGCTGTCTAGGAGTTTGGTACAGAAAGAGGTCCAGTTTGGGGAGCTGTGTTGGTATTACAGGGGTTGTGTGTAATCTTGCTTATGTACTAAGCATCCCCGAGGGAAGTAAGTTTGTCCAAACCTTGGTTTTATACTTCTTGTGGTCCTCCAGTGGTGCAGATCTGCTACTCACCTATGTCTCTTGCAGGCATTTGCAAGTTACCCACCTGTAGTTACATTATGATACTGACACTAAATATTTGCTGTCTCTGTTTCAGCGGGAGAAGGCTGCAGTTCATCAGCTGGAGGAAGAATATGAAGGACTGCTGGTGAGCATGAGATGTGTTCATTTCTGATACCCTCTATGATGAAGGCTTTTTTCTGTTTTATTAACACTGGTGTTACAGTCAAGGGACACTTCAGGTTTCAACAGAGTGACAGATGCATATCTAAATAATTCTGTTCAGCAGTAAACTAACAGTGCTTTGTAGTTTCTGTAAGGTTCAGCTTGAGTCATGAACTTGAGATTAATTCATTACCTGGTGTATTATTGACTTACAGGTGAAGAGTAGAGCTCTAACTCCTTAACGGGAGTGAAAGTAGCAATGAAGTTAGTCTGTATATGAAGCTTAAAAAGATACTCAAAGGTGGGATTACAACCAAAATTAGTGTAGGGCTGTGCACCTTCCCTGATTTGGATCTTCATATAAAATCCAGAGAGAATCTTGTGCAAATGGTGGATTTCACCCTTGGGATGGGAAGATGATTTCTGTACACATTTCAAGCAACAGGATGTGTATTAATGATGTGAGGGCAGAGAAGGAATCTTTTCATCAAGTGTCATCTGTGCAAAAGGTGCTGCTACATCAAGGATGTACTGTGAGCAGCAAATGCAAGTAGAAGTGACGTTAAATGTTTGGGTATTTTCTCCCATGCCTGTTTGCTTGCCTGCCTACATGTCTGCTACACTTGTGTTTGGAATAACTTTCAGAAGTTGCTGACTTCAGGTTCCTGTTGTTCTATAAATCCAGATACATTGTCCACTGTCCATTGCCAGCAGGTTTCATGCCTCTATAAATGCAGGCACATTATCTGCAGTCCATTGCCAACAGGTTTTATAGATGTGTGATTTTTACCATTATTTTAGTGGGTTTTCTTATAATAAAAGACATGCTGTGCTCTTGGCTTCCCCTTCTCCACCCAGCAAAGGCATTTCTGTGTTTATGGCTTCTAATTTCTGGAATTTCTTGCAGAAATACTCCTTTGAGAGAATGGATCAGCTCCGTCAATTCCAGAACCTCATCCAAGCCACCAGCAGAGAGATCATGTGGATTAATGACTGTGAGGAAGAAGAGCTTCTCTATGATTGGAGTGACAGGAACACTGACATTGCCAGGAAGCAGGAGGCCTTCTCTGTAAGACAGCTCAACCTCCCCATGCTTTCCATGGGCCCTTTTTTAGGATAGTGAGGGAGGAACAGCCTAGCTCTGAGGGACTGATCACATGACAGGCATTTCTTCACTCTTTTGAAGTTTCTGGGGATTTTTATCCACACTTTCGGATTAAGTTCTATGTGACAGCCTTTTGAGCCAAGGTTGG
This sequence comes from Elanus axillaris, assembly GCA_026212715.1. Taxonomy (NCBI): domain Eukaryota; kingdom Metazoa; phylum Chordata; class Aves; order Accipitriformes; family Accipitridae; genus Elanus; species Elanus axillaris. The sequence continues at coordinate 16,457,606 of JANZLQ010000030.1, forward strand.
GCATTTCTTGGAAGATTGTGGTCCCATTCAAGGAGTTGTCATCGTTTCTTTTGACGTTGGAAGCTGGCCTTATCAGTACAGTCCACTGTGGACTACTACTGACATATAGCTTGAGAACATTGTTGGCATGCTAAACAAGGGGACTTGATAAAGTGGTTTAATTCTCCCTGTTAGGAGTATATAGGGGTTAGAGGGTCCCTGAATTTGGCCCTAATGTCTGTCACCAGGAAATAAAGCTTACCAGAGGGAACTGCTCTCTTCCTCTGATGGTTTTGCCAGCAGCATGTTGACCACATTGTCAGAGGTAGTTTGCACTGCTCCTTGTCTTCTGTGGGTACATAGGGAAATTGAGCATGTGTGTTTCTTTAACCAATATTGGTGCTGATCTCCAAATTGAAAAAGGAATGAAAGTGCACACTATTAAGGAGGTACCTTTTTTTTTTTTAGTTCAGCTGTTCTGGATGTTGCAAGATGCAGTAATTTTTGCTTCCATCATTCCTAGGAAAGGCAGAACTTTGTCCGCTTTGCTATGTTGAAGCGGTAAGCCTAGAGACTAGAACTGAGATGATTGTACTTTTGATCCTGTTGTCTTCATAGCTAACTTCAGTACACTGAATAGAAATACTATGTAGTGTTAGCAGGATAATTTTACAACTACCTGGAAAATTTTAATTAAATCATCCTGTGCACCGTACGTTTGGGAGCTTGTTTAATGCTGTATTTTTTGTTGTTTAGAAACGCATGAGTGAACTGGAGCTTAAAGAAAAAGAACTCAACAAGCTAAAGCAAGAAAGTGACCAGCTAGTGCTCAACCAGCACCCTGCTTCAGACAAAATCGAGGTGAGTTAGACTTTGTGTGATTTCACTTGCTCCTTTAGTTGCTATATGGCAAAAGTTCTCGGTGAAAGGTTTGCAAATGAAATGCTGCATTTGGACCTGAGAAGGGCTTGCCTGCCAAAAAGTATGTCCATTTTTATACAGCTATATGAGATGCTCTAATAAATGTTACTACCTTCCTCTACAAACCTGGCCACAACAACTGGAGGCTTCTTAAGAGCTATGGGGAGAGCTCTCATTGCTATCATATTTGATGATAGAGGCCTGTAAAAATTAATATGAGGCTTAAGGAGTTGTCCGAGTGTATTGAAATTGCTGTATCTTGTTTGAGTTGCCTACAGTGTAGCAGAGTCTATGGTAGGAAGGCATGTCATTGCTCTTCTGCTATTTTTGTAGGCATGTTTTGAAGAAAGCCACACCCTTTATTGAGGTTTTATATTTAATTCAGGTGCAAATACTTTCTGCAGCTGAAATTCATAGTGCATTTCTACAGCTTAGCCAAGACACTTTTGCTTTCGCAGCTTGGTGTACATTTACCTTTCTATTACAAAGGCTGCAACAGTTTGGAAAATCTCATTTTATTAGGAATTGCTGTAGTAGTTATAGTTTTAAGAGTGCATAAGAACCCTGAAACTAAAAGAAGCTAATAGGAAAAAAGAGCCCTTTCTGCTTTTCAGTGTATTTACTTTAACTGTTACCATGTTGTGTGAAATCACCATTCATATTTCTTCTGTGGTCAGTTTCTGCCTTAAAGGAAAGATACTTTTAAGCTCCAGCAGTGAAGTAGAAGTTGTGTGTAATTTTCTAAAGAATATACATGAGGACTACTTGAGAATTTTGAATTTAAAAATAGCCATCATAAAAAATCATGTTTGACAATGTTCCTTGGAAGAAGAACATGACAATTTGCAATTGAAATATTTTATTTGCACTACTGTTTGTGCTTTTCACCCCTTTTTGTTCATGCACTTCACTTTATGATGATCAAACAAAATTCAAGTAATGAACAAATTTCTCTCTGCATCCTACAAGCAGGTATTTAACTCATTTCAGTTAGGTAGATGCTTAGAAGTTGGGGAAATATTTGCATGAGTTACATTATTCTGGTGTGCATGAATTTGTTTCAGCAGATTTTTATTTGCATTTATGTGGAGCATAAGTAGTTTTGCTTGAGTCTAGATATGGGAGACATCAGCGTGGTGGTTTGAGTTCTGTATATTACTGTTTTTGTTAGGCCTACATGGATACATTACAAACTCAGTGGAGCTGGATTCTTCAGATCACCAAATGCATTGATGTTCATCTGAAAGAGAATGCAGCTTACTTTCAGGTGAGTAGTGATGTGGAAAGTTCATGCCACTTTTGTTAAAAGTCTGATTCTCATCACAGATATTTCTTTTTTTGTACCAAAATCTTTCTAAATTTCTACGTAATTATGCATAACATACTGTTACCATATTGTAAATGCTACCATTCTGCTATAAGTGAACTGGGATTTCTCATGACAGGAACCCACTGATTTTTAGCAGATTATTTTTAAAGAGCTGTGTATAACTGAAATCACAACTTTTCTTCTGTAGTTCTTTGAAGAGGCCCAAGCCACAGAGTGCTACCTGAAAAACTTACAAGACTCCATCAGAAAGAAGTTCATCTGTGATAAAAGCATGTCACTGCAATCTTTGCTGGAGCAGATCAAAGAGCTGGAGGTACTGTTGCACCCACCTGACAGGTTATGTTCTGCTTTCCTTGGAAATCAGTTGCCCTCTTCAGGTACCAAATGTAAAGCCAGGTGTACTGCAATGTTTATAAGCAGTACTGTATGAACTTGAAACCATAATAGTATATTCCTGCCCATTTCTTAGGAAAACCTACAAATGGATCAGTGTTATTTTAATTTGTGTAATACTGTTTGTGAACTCTGATTTCTTTTTAAATCTGGAATGAGCCCAACATTTTCCCGAGCTTCTGACGTGCTAACAAATAAAAAGGAAAGACTTTCATTCATAAGTGGTAGAACAGATTCTGCCTCATAGGATAAGTGCATTTAGTAAATGATTCATCACGTTGCTGTATCACTATAGTCTCTTTGAAAGGCCTTAGTTAGACAAAAAGCTGAGTTATTTGCTCATGATTAATTAGGTACTACAATTCCAAATTGAATATACTGGAGAAAAAAACAGTGATGTAAAAGGGCAGTTGATGAAGTCAGATTTGAGAGTGTACTTACTACTTGTTTTCAGTTAGCATTCATGTTATAATAGATTCTTTACATTTATTCCTGTGTTTCTTACACATCACTTTAACCACATTGCAGATCCATATGAAAAACCTGCTTTGCAAGTTTTGCAAACTTTGCAGCTTGCCAAGATACTTAGTTTGAAGTTTCTTCTCTCTCTCCATGCCCGCCCCCTCTCTCTCAAACTGCAGTTTTACGTGGTAGGCTAAAGACTCATCCCACTGGAGCCAAAGGAAGTTTTGCCTACTGTGAGCTCCAGATGTGGGAACTAGATGTGGTTTCTTTTTAGAATGAATTTTTAACATACAATGAATCTTTGCAGAATGAACGAGAGAGAATTCTTGAATACAAGAGGCAAGTGCAGAGTTTGGTGAATAAATCCAAGAAGATTGTGCAGCTGAAGCCACGTAACCCAGACTACCGGAGTAATAAGCCCATTATCCTCAAGGCTCTGTGTGACTACAAACAGGATCTGGTATTGTATCCCTTTTTGGCTGAGAATGAACATCATGTAAACTAGAATGTGGGAAATGATTTAGTAAAACTGTTGAGCTGATAGATGTAGCTCCTTTGTCTGCTTTTGGTCAGCATTTAAATTTTTTTGACAAAAAAGCTCTGATGCTTGGAATTATGAATAAATAAGCTAGGATCTGGTTGGTTAGTAAGACTAGTCAAAATTATTAATATTAGCCCATTAAATAGTATTAATACTCATAGTTCAAATTAGCACAGAAAAGTCTCATTGGTAATAGGGTTAAAATTGTTATACAGGTGCTTCACAGCATCTACACCTTTTTTTTGGTGATTGCTTACCCTTCCAGTGTCCCTCTGGGTCCTTAGGTCAACACTTCATCTAACAAAAGGTGAGGAATGTACAGTGAGTCATTGGTATCCCCATTTTTTTGCTGGATGGAGTATGAAATTGATGGTGGTAGTTTTTCTTCCTCCTCAGCACTGGGGCTGCTTGGATTTATTTCTATATTTTTTTACTTAACACTAGGCTTAGATGCGTTTTCTGCTTACATGCTCTTTCTCTTCACTGGTTCCTAATTACCCAATTATTTTGTTCTGTTATCTGTAAAATTGTTCTACCGGATTCGCTAGGTTGCACTCCTGTAGTGACCAGTAATTGACTACTGTGATTTTTGTTTACGATCTGAATTTTGCTGTCCACTCTGTGTCTGTGTTCTTCCATACCACACTTTATTGCAGAGTCACAGAAGTTCAGCCCACACAGAGCAACTACTTGTTACTATAAGCAAAACAAAACAAATGTAGGCAATGGTCCTGACTGCTTGGCAATTGCTCTTACTTTAAGTAAGCTAAATTCTGCTCAGATGAAGGTAAGCCCAGACAAATCTGGAGCCCCTGCATGCTCAGATCAATGCAAAGCCCATGGCCTTTTACTAGTTATGTCAAAAACCATATTTGCTGGCTGCAGAGGTGTGATGCAGATAGAGTCCTGTCAGGATAAATGATAGGAAGAGCCTCCCCCTCTTGGGTGTGAGTGGGTTGTAACCTGCACCATGGCCGTATGGTGCCAGGATTTCTGGCAGCTGGGGCTGGTGGATCTAGCTCTGCTGTGCTAGCTCCCAGTCCTTTTGCAAATATGGATGCTGCACTAAGCATTCTTAGGCCTCCAGCTCACATACTTACAAGAATATGTACCCAGCCATACATGGTTGCGTAGCTTAATGTGGCCATGTGTCACATTCATTCTTTGATGTTTGTCATGGCAAGCCTCAAGTCTGATGATCAACCAGATTGGCAACTGCTCAGAGTGTTCTGTGGCTCCCACTTGGTTTTCTTGGGTTTTCTTCACATGGAAACTGGATTCAGGGAGAAGGAGTTGATCTGTACTGATTTCTGAGCCCAGTGTGAAGCCAAGATGCACACCCAGACCTGGCAGCTGGGAAGCACTTCCACTACTGTGATCTAGATGCATCTTCCTTGTCTGTCTCTCCTAGAAACCCCATCTTACTTAACTAAAGAAAAAAATGTTGTTCTGCATTCCTTACAGAAAACAGTGCGCAAAGGAGATGAATGTATCCTGAAGGACAATAATGAGCGCAGCAAGTGGCTGGTGACCGGCCCTGGAGGAGTAGATATGCTGGTGCCATCTGTTAGTCTTATCATCCCACCCCCCAATCCCTTAGCAGTGGATCTTGCTACCAAGTGAGTTGCTGCCTGGGTTTGGACACCTACCACTGGGAGCAGATAGAATAGTTTACTCAAAATAGCAACCAGTCACAAAATCTGATCTGTGCTTTGATCAGAGTGCCCCCTCACCCTATAAGGATGGGGGATTAAGGACTAGACCCTTGATTTGAGGAAATTCACTTCAGTGAAGCTTGCTGGGATCTGGGTTGGGATCTAAAAATATTTAAACCTTAACTTTTACAAGGTTTTTCCTCATCCCTAATAATGAAAGTCATGGATAAATTTCCAAGATTTTTTTTCAAGTAGAGAACAAGCCTTAACACGCTTCACATCTGGTGGATGTTTCTTTGAATGTTTTGTAGCTATGCTGCAAGGACAGGCATGTTTTGACCATGTAATTTCTTTTCTTGTCTCAGAATTGAGCAATACTATGAAGCTATTTTAGCTTTGTGGAACCAGCTGTATATCAACATGAAGAGCCTGGTATCTTGGCATTATTGCATGATCGACATTGAGAAAATCAGAGCAATGACTATTGCCAAGGTATGAATTCAGCTGGCTTTACCTTTAGACCAGGGACATCCATGACCTGACCTCTGCTGTCCCAAACAGCACTTGCTGTGTCCTGTGCAGATATTTGTTCTGCAAAACCATGGGCCTTCCTTTTGCTGGGTTGCGCAAACCGTTATATGTGGAAGTTGTAGTTTTATTAAATGAGAGGCAACATGCTTTCCCATTCAAACATGGTATGGATAAACTTGAAGATTAGCGGAAGGGTTTTGTTACATACTTGCTGTACTTGTTCCCACTATGCAAGGGCATGGATAAACAGAGTAAGATGTAGAATTTCTTAAGTTATGAAATCATTATAACAAGAACAGATTAGCTCAAAGGATACTTTTAACATCATAATTTTAGAAGCAGCCTGGGTAGGTTTTATTCTAAAATGTAATTACTTTGGGTTTTTTTAATATAGTTGTATTAGTTTGTTCCTAAATGACTAGCTAGTCATAAACCTTCCTCAATTGCTTCTTTTTTCAAAATTTTCTTCTTCCTCAATTCAGCTGAAGACAATGCGTAAGGAAGATTACCAGAAAATAATAACTGACCTGGAGATCCATTATCAAGAATTCCTCAGGAACAGCCAAGGCTCAGAGATGTTTGGCGATGAAGACAAACGAAAGATCCAGACTCAGTTTACTGATGCTCAAAAGCACTACCAAACCTTGATTATACAACTGCCCAATCACTCACGGCAGCCACAAACAGGTTTGTCGCACTCCTGTTTTTTGTAGAGATTGGACTGCTGGGGTTTCCTTGTTCAGATGGTGGTGCATTCTTTTCATGTGAAAATGTTCTCCTAAACTTATGAATGGAAATCTGTTTGAGAATTGTACTGCTGTCTCCCACCATAACAAAACTGGCTGTGCACAGGGAAGAGTATGTTTTGTTCTTCCTTTGATGTGAACCTGGGAATGGTCCTCTGAAGTTCATGGAACTTGCTGGGAAAATGAGGAGTTTAGTCCATCTGATATGTTTTCAGTTATTAGGAAGCAAAGTCTCACTGCTGCGTTTGAGGAAGCGAGTTTGTCTTTTTGTGAAGGAGATATTTCATTCCTTGAAACAGCTGCATAAGGGCCCAAATCTTCTTCCTGTTCTCAGTTCTACAGATCAATTCAGTGCTTAGGTCGCTTGGGCACTACATTGGCTTTCTGTATATAGGTGCTCAGTTCTCTGGCAGTTGACATTTATCCAATTCATTTTACAGTTGTCCCAACAGAGAGCTGTCCTGTGGGTTCCTCAAACACCATTATTGTTAATGAGAGAAACCGAGAACATGAGAAGCAGGAGGCCTGGCTGCTGATGGAGCTTCAGAAACTTCGGCGTCAGATTGAAGCTTCTGAGATTCAGATGGTTCAAAGAGCTCCTCTTGGAGTGGATCAAGGGGCAGTGCATGACTTTTCAGTCAGAATAAAGGATTTAGAGGTAACTGTGGATGTTTTTCTTTGAGCATCTCAAGTTCAGTATGACTCTGATGCAGAGCATACTGCAGTTGTATTTCTGATCAGCTGGGATAGACAGACATCCTGTGCAGAAATTCTCAGTTGGAAGCTAACCTTGATGATTTGGATTGGAGTTTAGCTCCCAAGTAGAAGAATTTGACTGTTGGATTCTAGAAGTCGCATTCTGTCAGACAAAGAACACAGAAAGCGTAATGTGAAGTGGACATTAAGATTTGAAGGAGACTGGAGAGAGAAGATTAGTAAGAAAAGAGAACAAGTTCAGCATATGAGAAATTCCCCTGAGGCAATGAGGTTGCAAAGGTCTTAAGAGCAGAAGGACCTTGGCATGTCTACTGAGTGCAGTAGGCAGCTGGCAGTAAAGTGCTTTGCATTCAACAGAGCTGAGTTTCAGAGTGGACAAGGTGCTCAAAAAGAGGTATTACTTGTTGTGGACTGTGCTGAAAAGAAACTGCCCAATGTTACCTTGAAGTAAGCAAGCTCAGGCACTGCTTCATTCTACAGTCAAGCTGTTTAGATAGCAGCACACTATTTGGGTAAGGAGACCAATTGCATATGTGCTGTAGAATGATCATTCAGCCACCAAAAATGTGTAAATCGGGCATTCTCTTTCCTTAGGGTGTGCAGAATGACTCTCAAATAATGGCCGAAACCCTCAATAAGCATAAGGACTTGCTGCCTAACTTCAGAGGCTGTGAAAAGTATGTGTACTTGCAGTCAGAGATAAATGCCCTATTTCAAAAACTGGAAAATATTAATGGTGTTTCTGCTGGCTACTTAGACAGGTAAGAAAATCGACACTATAGCAGTAAATCATTTACTTTATTCTGTAATTCTTGGTCCAGAAACCTGCCTTTTGTTACCAGCAGTGTAAAAATTACACCTCCTTTCCTACAAATGCTGTACATGTGGGTAGAAACAGACACATGAATTTTTTTCTTTTTTCTAGAAGACTTTAAAAAAAAAAAAAGTGAGAATCATGGGTATCACTGAAATTTCTTCCATATTGTCTATTCTCTTTAACTAATGGTCTGTAATTAATTAGAAATAATCACCTTTCCTGCTCCAGTCCATTATGGATTTGTCTTGTTTTATTTATTTTAGCTTGAATGCACTGAGGTGTCTGCTCCAGATTATTTTACAAACAGAAGATGTGATCAGAGTATTTGAAATCAGACTGTCTGAAGAGGAGACAGTTCCTTTGGATCTTGATAAAGTGGAGGCTTACCGGGCTTGTCTGAAGGTGAGAGGCCAAGACCCAAGGATGCAGCAAGGCAAAACTTGTAGCTGCCAGCACTGGTCTATTGAGCTGGGTGAAACCCTTCTGAAACCACAGGAGACAGAAATGCTGATCCTGTCGTATTTTGATATAGACATACAATGCTTTTTCAGATTATTTCAAGGAATATATGGATTACTACTTCCTCCATCCCCTGGTTGTTGCTGCAAAGCCAGTGGCATGGAAGGTCTCCATAATCCATTTCTGTACAAAATTATATGTGTTTATTTGTATCACATATGAAGCTAGATTTGAAGGCAGTACCTCCTTTCTTACAAAAAGGCTTGTTAATTGCCCTTGCTATCATCTAGTTGTAAGAAGTAAATCTGAGTATTATTGTGTGTCCCGGTTTTGCCATAGAGTCAATTTCAAATCTTAGTGAGAACTTTCCATCCTGTACAAGAAGAGAAGGCAAAGAGTAACTGCTTTGCTGAGCACAAAGTTGGCTTGCAGAACCAGTACTTTATCTGGTGTTGAGCTGGTCCTTTTGTGCACTGAAAGCCTTTGGGAGATTAGGGACTCTTCCATTCTTTCCTGTTCTCAGATGTAATAGGGAGGAGTGTGTAGGTGGCACAAATGGAGCACAATCAGGTTACCTTTTTACCATGTTAAATGAGAGCTGCAGTTCTGTTGCTGGGTGTTGTTCATAGCTGGTGTAAATTTGAGCTACACACAAAAAATTGCTTGAGCATATTATTGAAGAATGCAGTCATCCCTGTGACTCGGGGCTGCAAGGCAGACCACCACCTGCACAGTATATGCCATTTTGTGATATCTTACAGAATGCACGTATATGCATGCAAACAAGTGTGTGAATACCTCCATGGAAGATGTTTATAAAAATGTAAACAGTAAAAAACCCCACAGACTGTGCAGTTTTTTAGATAACACTTTAAAACTGGATATGCCAATCCTGAGGCTTGATTCCACAGGTGTTGCAAGTGCAGGGATCTTTTACACTTCAGTGAAATTTTCTAGTCAATAGTTTCTACGAACAAACAAGGCAGGCTCTTCCCCCCCTACCTTTTTGTTTTTTTTTTTTGGTGACTGCTCTACATAGTTCTGAGAAACTGAAATGTTAGCTACAGAATGACAGCAGAGGGCTTTGGTTTAGCAAATTATTTAAAAGTGAGGCTAACTTTAAACACATTCATAAGTCAAACTCTGTTTACCAAAGTAGGTGTTTCACTTTAAATATATTAAGTCCAGCTGACATCAGTGTACGTACCTTACTGAATTAGAAACAAAATCTTTAGATCCCAACACATTGTGCATGCTGTTGAAGGTTAAATTTGAGTATCCTTCCAAGGATAAAATGTATGACAGCATTTTGTTTTTTCTCCAGAAAATGAAAGCAGACCTAAACATGAAAAAGTCACTACTGAATACCCTGGAAAATGAGCTGCAGAAAACACTTCAGATTCATTCACAGTCTTGCCAGTCATATACCCTGTATGACATGGACATTGGAAAGTTCTGTGACAAAGTTACCCAGCTAATAGACCGCTGGCAGAGAGCTGATAAGCAGATAGATAACAGGTTTGCTCCTGTTTCCTAATAGCTTCTTCCTTACTGCTATTGCTACTAAGATCATCTTAACAGTGAGTCTAAAACAACTGATGTGTACTAATCATCACTCCAGAGGAAAAAATATGACTTTTAGGGCAATAAGACTAGAGCAACTGTGAATAGGTTGAACATACTTTAAAAGGGATTGTGTAAGACCAAGCAGGAAAATGCAGTCATGTAAATGTCTAACCTATGTGCTAAGGAGTTGTTCTAATTTTTTTTTTTATTATTCTTGCTAATGTTCCTGGATTAAGTACTTAGTGTCAGCATTTCCCCCCTCATACAAAGCAACCATGCTTATTCCTGAATACCCTATACATAAGGGTTAAAAAATTAACACTAAAAATTAAGTAAAACATCCCAACAATTTTTTTCTAATGCTTTATTGGACTGAAGGCATATTCTGATTGTGGGTTTTTTGGGAATGTGGTTTGTTTTGGTTTTACTTGAGGCCAAAATCTAGTCCTATTAATAAAAATTGACCTTTGCTGGTTGTATTGGTGAAAATTGAGAACAAGACTACTGAAGTCAAATGAACTTGATTCTTTTCACTGCAAGGTTTTATCCATCCCTCAGTTGACAGGAAGTGCCAGCCTCTGTGTATGGCAGAGTTACTCAGAAGTGAGGCACTAAAACCCCATGGTGGGTGACTTATAACCAGTACAATTCTCATTTATTTGAAATTTTTGTTCAGAATGTCCTTTTAGAGCTTCCCATAGTTTTACCTAGTTTATTACTGTCTATTGCTGAAAAATGTTTAAAGACAGAGAAAGAGAATGCACTTTCTGTTTTGACAGTTTTCCCTGTTTTTTTTTCTAGATCATGGGATTTAGAAAGGCAGATCAAACAGCTGAAAACTTACCGAGATCTCTACCAGGCTCTGTGCAAATGGATCTGTGATGCCAAGCGCAGGCAGGATTCTATCGAGTCCATGAAGCTGTGCGATTGCAGCACTATCATGAGATACCTACATGATCAGAAGGTATGCGGCACCTGAATGAATCACTTCAATTATCTGGATTTTAAATTGTTTTGCTATTCAGAAAATACCAGTATCAATGCAGTCTGCCATACAGTGGCCTGTTCTGAATTATAAAGTACGCAAGCTACCAAAAAACACCGCATGTGTAGAAGGCGGGAGAGAGGAAATATTATTATCCTTACTACTTTCTGTCAGCACTGCTACAGATTATGAACAAGACCAGTTTTGGCTCCTACGCGATCACTGACACTTTCACACATCAGCTTTGAATTAATTCAAGGGACTGTATGATGGCACAAATTATGGGACAAATTATAGCACAGAAATAAAAAGCGAGGAAATACATCTAAGCTGAAGTCAAGGAACTCTCCCTCCCCAGCTCTGGGCGTTGTTCAGTTGCTAGGTGTTTTTTCTGAGAACAACTTTCTCATGCACAGAGAGCTTGCTGTTGTAAAAACTGCATGGCTACAGGTCATTTCAGGTCTCAGCCTCTGGGGTCCCAGTGGTCTCATACTGCCAGTGTCTTCTGATGGATGTAGTGTATACAGGAGGAAATACTGGTAAATCTTGAGGGAGTGCTTCATGGCTCACTTTTTTTCTTGACAGAACTTGCACAGTGAAATCTGTGGGAAGCGAGACAAAGTTGAGGAGCTTCTCAAGCATGCAGATCAGTGTTCAGCTGCAATTAAGGTACTTGGATTTCAGCATTTTTATGGGGTGTGGTTTTTCATGGTCAGGCGCATCCCATTGTCTCTGCTCTGCTGGCAGGTGAAATGTCAGCTCCCTGATGTGTGTATGCAGAAATTGCTGGGGTGAAGCACTTGTGTGTACAAAATATAATGAAAGCAATTTATGTACTTGCCACCTGAAGACTGCAGGTTGATGTAGGAGATACCAGTGAGAGCTTCTCTTCAGAAGAATCAAAGCCTCCTTCTAGCCAGTCTAAACTTTCCAGTTCACATTTTAAAAACATAAGGGACAGAGAACAGATTGGTAGTTTAGGAATTAGGTCTGATTAGGATCTGGTCTAGGAGGCAAGACAAACGCAAATTAGCAGGAGGAATGGTGTGCAATAGTCATGAAAACCAAGAAGATATACAGGGAATGGTTTTTTGGTCTTTGCATTTTTATGTCATCCTTATATCTGTGCTTTCTCCAGCTCAACCTTACTTTCTGTGACAACGATCTTGCTATATACATGGTGTGGCTTACATGATATGAAAGAGATGCAGAGACAGTTATTTCTGATGAAGTTTTGGTTGATAACAGTACCTAGACCAGTTGCTCCCATCAATCTTTTTCACTTTTGGGTAGCCCTCAACTAAGGGAAACACGTATCTTCCCTTTTCTGTAAAATGTTTTTATCTTTTTCCCTTTGTCATTCTCCTTCGTGAATCTCCACGGTGGTACTTGAACTGATGGACTTCTGTTTATGATAGAGGATCATCTGTATGTGGCCAGAGATAGAAACAAGGGAAAATGTTGCTTTTTATTTAAAAAAACCCCACCACCGAACAACCCCAAAACTTTATTTGCATTTTGGGAAATCCAGATTCCCAGAGTTCCTTGGCAGTTGCTAAATAGGTCTTACCTTTCCCTGTTGTTTTACAGGATTATGAACTACAGGTTGCTTCCTACAGTTCTGGATTAGAAACATTGCTCAACATACCTATCAAGAAGAGTGTGGTTCAGTCTCCTGCAGTGCTGATTCTACAAGAGGTAGAATTTTCTTTCCTCCCCATCAATCTTTTGAATACATTTGTTTGTCCATGTAAGCCATTGTGACTCATATCCAGCTGTATTCTAATAATTAGCACTGTCATTGGCAATGTGTACTAAGCACATAAGCACAAGAAATTAGTGCAGAATAGTCACTGTGCTGTAAAATCATACTTGGGCTCATTTAGACAGTAGATTAGCACTCAGGAATT
>JANZLQ010000030.1:16470720-16488312 GCA_026212715.1 Elanus axillaris
AAATTAGTGCAGAATAGTCACTGTGCTGTAAAATCATACTTGGGCTCATTTAGACAGTAGATTAGCACTCAGGAATTTACCTCATTCCTATTCAATCTCCATTGCATACATATTGTGAGAAAGTAAGATTCATACCCCTGGTCGTTTATTCACTTTCAACCTGGGAATTAACCACTATTAAAAGTTTAACTTGGGTTACTTGTGACTGTCAGACAGGAAGAGCATGACGAACCAGGGGATGAAGCCTTCGATTTAATACCACATCAGCTGCAGGGGAAAATAATCTTGAAAAAGAAGGTGTGGGTTTATCAGAAGGGAGAATTTATACATTTGGGGTCCTTAGAAAGTCATGTGAATTTGTGAGGAGGAGAATTTGCTTTTTACTTTGCCAAGTGATAATGTTTTCTCAAGTGGATTGGAATCCTTTAAATGATCTGAGACATAGGTGTGTTCATATCTAACTCTGTAGTACAAGCTGTTAACAATTCTCTTTCTTTTCAAGGCTAGTGAGGCTCAGTCTCGCTACATAGAGCTTCTTACAAGATCAGGAGATTATTACAGATTCTTAAGTGAAATGTTAAAGAGCATGGAGGACTTGAAGGTAATCTGACGCTTTCATTTTCTTTACCTTCTATATTTTTATCAGAGGTTAGCAAGCTGTCACTGATGAAAGGCTTTCTGCTTAAGCACAGTGCAAAACAGTCCACAAAACTAAACACCGAGCTCAGTGGTGTCCCACGAAGGAGGTATATAAGCAGTTTCATGCATCTTTTGTCAAAGTGTACAGTATCTTGCAAAGTTACTTCCAAGGCCATGTGTGAGGTGGAGAATACTAGCCTTCTTGGTAAATAGGAGGTGTGCATCCAAGCACATGAGGTCCTTCTCTGCCTATCACAGCCTTGACCTCAGCGAGAGTACAGTTATCTCAGTGCTGAAAACTTGCTCCTTGTGGTTAAGGGCCACACCTCATTTCAGGCCATGATCTAAAGCATTTCAAATGGAGTAACTCCTGATTTGATACAGCTCGGTGGAAACAGAGAGGCCCATTTAAGAGGTCACATATATGGAATGTGAATCACGTCTTTGAAAATGGTGCAGGTTCTAAAGAAGGCTATTTAGTACTTTGTTGGTGAGCTCTTGGTACATCAGATTTTACTATCTGTATTGCATCTCCCTCTCCGCATCAAGTACCATTTTCCCTCTGAAAGTCATGATGCTGGTTTCTGAATAAGGTTTGACTCCAAATAAATAAGGATTCCAGAATTTGTCTTCATGACATTAAGTAAAAAAGGACTTTGAGCTCTCGCTGAAGCAGAGAAAAAAATGCTTTGTAAGTTGTCAGTGTTACAAACGTATATTGTATTGCATGTGATGATTTTGAAACAGTTGTCACAAGTGTTTATGTGGGTTTGTTTTTCTGCTATCAATTTGCAGATGAAAAACACCAAAATTGAACTCCTAGAAGAAGAACTCAGGCTTGCCAGGGATTCAAATTCAGAGACAAACAACAAACACAAATTCCTGGAGCAAAATCTGCAGAAGTACCAGATGGACATTTCTCAGCTGAAGGCAAAGCTGATGAGTTTGGAGGAGATGAAAAGACAAGCTGAAATGGATGGAAATTCTGCTAAGCAAAACCTGGACAAATGCTATGCCCAAATAAAGGATCTAAATGACAGAATAACCAGGCTGACTTATGAGATTGAAGATGAGAAAAGGAAAAGGAAGTTGCTGGAGGATAGATATGAGCAGCAGAAGAATGACTATGACCAGCTGCAGAAAACAAGACAAAATGAGAAAGACAGCCTTGGTTGGCAAAAGTTAGAGTCTGAGAAGGTCATCAAGGAGAAGGAGTACGAGATAGAAAGATTAAGGGTTCTTCTTCAGGATGAAGGCACACGGAAGAGGGAATATGAAAATGAGCTGGCTAAGGTAAGAAACCAGTTTAGTGAGGAGATGAGTAATTTAAAGAACAAGTATGAAACAGAAATTAATATTAAGAAGACTACAATCCAGCAGATAGCTGCACAGAAAGATGATGATGCAAAAGGCCTCAGAGCCCAGGTTGACAGACTGACAAGAGAAAACAGAGACCTTAAGGATGAAATTGTGAGACTGAACGATGCCATTCTGCAAACCACAGATCAACGGAGGCGTGCGGAAGAAGATGCTCTTCAGCACAAGGCTTGCAGTTCTGAGGTGTCACAGCAAAAGCATCAGTTAGAGCTGGAGCTGAAACAGATCATTCAACTTCGTGGCGAAGACAACTCAAGATACAAGCAGGCTCTTGAGGAGGCTGCCTCAACTATTCAGGATAAAACTAAGGAGCTGGAAAGGCTAAAGGTTCAGCTTCAGGAAGAGGCTAAAAGCCGATGGGAACTTGAAAATGAATTGGCTAAGGTAAGGAACAGTTATGATGAGGAAATTATTAGTTTAAAGAACAAATATGAAACTGAAATTAATATCACAAAGACCACAATTCACCAAGTCACCATGCAAAAGGAAGAGGACACAAATAATTATAGAACACAGCTTGATAATGCTGTGAGAGAAAATAGGAATTTGTGTGAGGAGATTAGGAGACTGAAGAATACAATAAGTCAGACAACAGATAATCTCCGGAAAATAGAAGAGAATGCCCAGCAGCAGAAGGCAGCTGGCTCAGAGCTTTCTCAGAAGAAGCAGCAGCTGGAGATTGAACTAAAACAAGTTATGCAGAGGCACTCTGAGGAAAGCATGCGGTACAAACAGTCGCTTGATGACGCTTCTAAGACCATTAAGGAAAGAAACAAAGAGATTGAAAGGCTGAGAAAGTTGCTGGATGTAGAAACAAGTCAGAGAAAAGAACTAGAGGATGAGAACAGTCAGTTAAAAAGAGTCCAGTTTGACCTGCAGAAAGCAAACACGAGTGCTACTGAGACAATTAACAAGCTGAGGATCCAAGAGCAGGAACTAGCCAGACTGAAAATTGACTATGAAAGAGTTTCGCAAGAGAAAAAAGGCAGGGATCAAGAAAGTGCAAAGTTCCAGAGCACTGTAAAAGACTTGCAGATCCAGAAGCATAAGCTGGAGGAGGAACTTTGCAGGCAGAATAAAAATGTAATGGAGGAGACGTCCAGGAGGAAGAAACTGGAGGAGGAAATAGAAGGCATGAGGAGATCTCTCAGGGAGCAATCAGTTAAAATAACTAATCTCACACAGCAGATAGAGGAAGTGTCTATTGTAAAGAAGAGAAATGAAGATGACCTTAGACACCAAAGAGAAGTATTAGATGGTCATGTGAGAGAGAAGCAGAGATACATGGAAGACATAAGAAAATACACATCTGATATTGAGACTTTACGCCGTCAGTTGGTCCAAGAACAGGAGCAATTAAAACAGGCTCACCTACGATACGAGCACTTACAGAAAACCTCTGAGGAAAAAAGCAAAAACTTGAATGAGTGCAAAATAGAAATTGAAAGGCTTCAGTCTCTCACCGAGAACCTAACCAAGGAACACTTGTTACTGGAGGAAGAGCTGCGAAATGTTAGATTGGAGTATGATGACCTCAGAATGGTCAGAAGTGAAGTTGATGAAAAAAATACTGCCATTGCTGAACTAAAGAATCAGCTTCAGACAAGCAGCAAGCAAACTCTGGAACTTCAGGGGTTGATTAATGATTTACAGAAAGAAAGGGAAAAATTGAGACAGGAAATTGAAAAATTCCAAAAGCAAGCTCTAGAGGTATTCACACATATTTTGATCCCAGCTTTACTATGTCTCAGATATATAGTTAATTGCAGTGCCCATTTGAATCAACTTAATTCACACTTTGCTGTTTTAGTTCACTGTACTTGTGACTAATACCCCCTTTATGACACTTCCCCTTGTTCATTTTTAAACAAAAATGGCAGGATTTGGCCACTTTCATAGCCTCTTTACTCCCTGGGAGCTGTGCTAGGGAGCCATAAGCTGACTTACTGTCTAGCTGAGCCTTGCCCTCAGACTTTGCCCCAGAAACCCTGGGTCTGTGCCAGTCTCCACCAAACCATCCTAGGGAAAGATGAGAGTACATGGAGTACCACTGTGCTTTAGCTGTACCGTGCTGGCTGTGTGCTTCCCCAGGCTGTTTCAGCCAGGATGGGTTAAAGCAGTCCTTTGAGGCTGACCTGAGTGCCATCACAGACTAAACCAGCTAGAAACCCCAGAACCAACAAGCTGTCAAAGTGCTGCTTAGCTGAGTAAAGTGTTGACTACAAGTGAGGATTAAAGATCATGTTGTCAGCTGTATGTAAGGTACTTAAAGCCTACATTTCATTAGCTGTTTGGGGGATTTATGTTCCTAAGTCACTAAGGGCATTTGCAAACTTAACTCTTGGCCCTTATTTCTTAAACTTCAGGCAACTGCATAACCAAGTTAAAGAAAACATTTTTTTGTATTTCATTCTTCTGCCTGGTTTCTTGTCCAAAGAGCTACTGTTTAAATATACACAAGCAAGCACTTGTGAAAATGTTTCTTTGCTTTTTTCCTATACTTGCCTTTTATTTTATTCTCATTCCCCTTCTCAGCTATTCTTTCCTTTATTCAGTTTTTCTTTATTTTAAAAATCTTAATACTGATTTTTTAAAACTACTAACATTTAGGATTATCTGACATCCGTGCATATATATATATATGCACGTGTATTACAAATATATAAAGTTGTGCTTTGTTTAATATGGACTACATACAAATGTGCATGCTTGTAGGTGTTTGTTTATGTATATTGAAGGCATTAAGTGAATTAAAATGTAAAGCAACACAGGTAAAATTGTTTGGACTAACGTGAAACTAGTAGGAAAGCAAAACTTAAGTGATATATTTCCTTTTTATCCATGTATGACCAGTCCTTAGCTGATACAGATTCACCCAGGTTAGTAGGACTATGCCATGGTACATCTGCTGAGCATCAGACTCTTAATGAGTCTTGACTGCTCTGTGTATGTGTAGGTGTACTATAAGAAGTATTAAAAAGCTATAAAGAGCTAACTAACTTAGCAGAAAATCATAGTTATGGGTAACAGAATGGAATCTCTGGCAGTACTAGGGACACTGTCAGTGAAGGGACAGTGTACCTTCACTGGTTTATGTGTATCCATGGTCTTGGGTAAGGCACTGCTGCGACTAGAATGTTTTTCAGTGGCAGCTTGCTGCAGGTTGAATGATAGGCTGAAGAGCATTGTAAGTGGAGAGCATAACTCTGACCAGCATAAACTCTAACCATCCTCTCTTGGTTTATTTCTCCTTTAAAATTGTAGGCATCCAATAGGATTCAAGAATCCAAAAATCAGTATAGTCACATTATGCAAGAAAGAGAAACCTTGCTGATAAAAATGAGTGCTTTGGAGCAAGACAAAGCCAGGTTGCAGAGATTAGAAGAGGAGCTGAACCGTTTGAAAGTTACCCTGGAATCAGAGTCTCGTTTGAAGCAACGCCTAGAAAGTGAGAAGCAACAAATCCTGAATGACCTCAATCAGTGGAAGAGCCAGCACTCCCGGACAGAGGAATCCATAAGGAAGATCCAGTGTGAGAGAGAGAAGAGCGAGAGGGAGAAGAACACTCTGAGGAGTGAGATTGAAAGGCTGCAGATGGAGATAAAACGCATCGAGGAGAGATACCGGTGCAGACTGGAAGAGACTGCTGTGAAAAACCAGTCAGAGTTGGAGTCTGAGCGTCTCAGGCTGCAAAGAGAGATTGAAAAACTCAAGCAACGCCCATATGGGTCCCACAGATCTACGCAGACTGAGGAAGACTTTTGTATTGATGCCTCCAAGTTGCTGTTCAGTGGGCTGCGGAAGAAGATTACAGCAATGCAGCTGTATGAGTGTCAACTGATAGATAAACTCACACTGGATAAACTGCTGAAGGGGCAGAGGTCAGTGGAAGAAGTCGCGGCTGACATTGAACCCTACCTCAAAGGGGCAGGTGCTATCGCAGGGGTGTCTCTTTCACCCAGACAGAAGTACTCTTTTGTTGAGGCCAAACGGAATCAGCTGCTTACAGCAGAAAACGCAGTCCTGCTCTTAGAAGCCCAGGCAGCAACAGGAGGTGTGATAGACCCACATCGAAATGAGATGTTAACTGTGGACAGTGCTATTGCCAGAGATCTGATCGACTTTGATGACAGAGAACAAATCTATACAGCAGAAAAGGCTATTACAGGATTTAAAGATCCTTTCTCAGGCAAAACTGTGCCAGTATCTGAAGCCATCAAGAAAAACTTGGTTGACAGAGAAACTGGGATTCGTCTGCTTGAAGCCCAGCTGGCTGTAGGAGGGATTGTTGATCCTGTCAACAGTGTCTTCCTACCCAAAGATATAGCTTTATCTCGTGGGTTGATTGACAAAGACCTGTACAGGATCCTAAACAACTGCCAAGGCACTACAAAGAACTTCATTGATCCTACCACCAAAAAGGCAGTCACTTACATGCAGTTGAAAGAAAAATGTAGAATTGAACCACACACTGGTCTGCTCCTCCTTCCAGTGCAGAAGAGGAGTATGTCATTCCAAGGAATCAGGCAGCCTGTCTCAGCAGATGCACTGCTTGAGGCTGGAATTATTAAGGAATCAACAAGAAATGATTTGGAAAGAGGTGCAATTACAGTGGAAGAAGTAAGTGCGAGAATTATTGATTTCCTTCAGGGCTCTAGCTGTATTGCAGGCATCTATAATGAGGCTACTAAAGAGAAGCTTGGCATTTACCAGGCTATGAAAATAGGTTTGGTTAGACCAGGGACAGCCCTTGAGCTCCTGGAAGCACAGGCAGCCACAGGGTTCATAGTGGATCCTGTCAGCAATGTGAGGCTGCCTGTTGAGGAAGCTTACAAAAGAGGCCTTGTTGGAATTGAATTTAAAGAGAAACTTCTCTCTGCTGAAAGAGCTGTCACTGGGTACAAAGACCCAGAAACTGGAAACATAATTTCTCTATTTCAAGCAATGAACAAAGAGCTCATAGAGAGAGGCCACGGCATTCGTTTGCTGGAGGCCCAGATTGCTACCGGAGGAATCATTGACCCCAAAGAGAGCTACCGCTTGCCCGTGGAGACGGCCTACAAGCGTGGCTACTTCAATGAAGAGCTCAACCAGATCCTTAGTGATCCAAGCGATGACACCAAAGGGTTCTTTGATCCCAACACAGAGGAGAACTTGACGTACTTGCAGCTGAAAGAAAGATGCATAAAGGATGATGCAACAGGGCTCTGCCTTCTACCCCTCAGAGAGAAGAAGAAGGTGGTGCACACCTCGCAGAAGAACACCCTTAGGAAACGCCGGGTTGTCATTGTAGATCCAGAAACAAACAGGGAAATGTCTGTACAGGAGGCATACAGCAAAGGCCTCATAGATTATGACACCTATACAGAACTAGCTGAACAGGAGTGTGAGTGGGAAGAAATAACTATTACAGGATCAGATGGTAGCAGTAGAGTAGTCCTTGTTGACAGAAAAACTGGTAGCCAGTATGACATCCAAGACGCTATTGATAAAGGTCTGGTTGAGAGGAAGTTTTTTGACCAGTACCGTTCTGGCAGTTTAAGCCTGACACAGTTTGCAGACATGATTTCCTGCCGTAATGGCACTGATGAGGTGTTTCGGCATGAGTCGGTGACTCGGTCTCCCACAGTGCTGAGCGTCAGGAGTTCCTCTTCACTGATCAGGAGCGGTTCTTTCTCAGAGACCCCAGAAGAGTGCAGTCCTATTGCAGCCATATTTGACACAGAAAACTTGGAGAAAATCTCCATTTCAGAAGCTATACAGCGGGGTATTGTGGATAGCATCACTGGGCAACGGTTACTTGAAGCCCAGGCCTGCACAGGGGGCATAATATGTCCTACCACAGGCCAGAGGCTTTTGCTTCAGGAAGCCGCTAGTCAAGGCATCATTGATCAGGATATGGCCACACGTCTCAAACCAGCCCAGAAGGCCTTCGTAGGGTTTGAAGGCATAAAAGGCGGACGCAAGAGGATGTCAGCTGCTGAAGCAGTGAAGGAAAAATGGTTGCCTTACGAGGCTGGGCAGCGATTCCTTGAATTCCAGTACCTCACTGGAGGTCTCGTGGACCCAGAAGTGCGTGGAAGAATAAGTACTGAAGAAGCCATTAGGAATGGATTGATTGATGGTCGCGCTGCCCAGAAATTGCAAGACACGAACAGCTATCCCAAAATTCTGACCTGCCCCAAGACCAAACTGAAAATATCCTACAAAGATGCAATGAATCGGTCAATGGTGGAAGACATCACCGGGCTTAAACTCTTGGAAGCAGCCTCCGTTTCATCTAAAGGCATATCCAGTCCCTACAATGTCTCCTCAGCACCCGGCTCTCGCTCTGGCTCTCGCTCTGGCTCACGTTCAGGCTCACGCAGTGGGTCTAGGAGGGGAAGTTTTGATGCATCAGCAAGTTCTTCATATTCTTACTCGTACTCCACCTTCAGCAGTGGGTCTATTGGGCGCTAGTAACAAGTGAGGGAATGTGTCTGCATTTTAATATCATCATTTAGATTATTCCATATCCCTTTTCCTCAGAAAAACCCAAACCAACTCAACAACAAAGCAACCCAAAGCAAAACCCTTAACTCTTTTCTGGGTGTGTTCAATTTCTCTTCTGAGAAAGCTGTAAAATGCTTGAATGCAAATTTATGGAATATAGATTAGGGGTTGCAAAAGGTCATGTTTGTGAATTTTGAGTCTTTGTTCCCATTTCCTTTTAGTGTTTGGATTTTAATTGGTCTCTGTATATTTTAAATACTCTGTCATGTGCCTTCTCCTGTTTTCTGTAACTGTCAACTCATAAGCTGATAACTGAGGTTTGAAAGTCTTGCAGTAGTTAATTTTTTTCCACATAGACCTTTTTCAATTTGCTCTTATGAAGAAAAAACTACTAACAATATGGACAGAAAATGCCTTTAATATTGGTGTAGAATCTATACTATAACATGAAAAGCTCTGTCTTCCAGATGCTCTTCTTCTCTGTGTTTGGCTAGCAATTCTCTTAAGTATAACTTGGTGGATAGAAAAGGCTATTACTAGGCTGGGATTTTGTTTTACTGTTACCCATATATATTTTCTACTGTTTCGCTTTATTTTCATGTAACAACAACAACAACAAAATATACCTAACTGTACCAAGTGAGCTATTCTGGGCAATAAACTTTTGAAGTTTTAAAGTATTTGTTGTGTGCTTATTAAATTTAGCTAGGGACTTTCCTGGAGGCACAGATTAGAGAAAGAAACATTTTAAAAAGTAACAAGTACTAGCTTTGTCATAAAAAACAGTGTATAGGCACATTAGTTTTCATGGTGTTGATCCATCGTTTTTATGAATGTGGACTTCTGATTCTGTATTTTCAGTAGGAAAATGAAAATAGCACCACTAATGGAAACTATGCCCCTAGAAGCAGAAGGCCTGTTTCCACAGTTGGTTATAGACTTGATGATGCCCAGAAGCATATTTCTTCTGCTCATGACCCAGCCTATTTTCTGTGCAGCTATAACAAACTGAGTCAATTCTCCCTTACACATCTAGGTAACTGGACAACAAGCAGAAAAAAGAGAGTGATGGGGCTTAGCCAGCCAGTATGGTGGCACAGGAGCATCTTTCAAAATCTGAACAATCACCTCCTGTAATATCCTCCCACCTGCTTCTGCTGACTCCTGGAAGCTTAGTTTGAGAAAATAGTAGGAGTCTGTAAGTGTTTGCATGATGCCTTGCTGTTGGCAGCCTGCTGACTCCTTTTGTAGGAGCTGAGAAACCAGAGCAGGACTAAGTGACCACAGGATTAGAGGACACAATGTGGTTTGAAATTGCTTCAGCTGCCATGAATGTTCTTCAGCCAGTGCAGAAGATGATTTGTATACATCAAGACTGTCCTGTCCACTCCCATTTGCCACACAGTGCAGATGTCTCTGGGTGGGCATTATGTTCTTGGCAGGAAAGAATCACTGACAAGAATTTAGTATTGTTTTAGACAACTGCTAATACAGAGCTTTAATGAAAAAAAACTTAAATATTTCCTGTAAGTAGTTGAAAGTGTTGCCTGAAGCACATACCTGCTTTTAGCCATGTACCATGTAGGATCTCCACCTGTCTATGAATTTTATCAGTTGGTACAGATAGAAAGAAGCTGATAGGCACACATGCTAATCACTGTTAATGATGCTGCCTAGTTTTTGTAGCATGTTCCTTTTCTGGAGTAAGGAATAACATGGGTTTTGATACTGCTGTCTCTGGCTAAAGTGTACCTTCTAGCCTGAAACGCATTTCCAGTATTTTCTGAAGATAAGAGCTGTGTATAAAATCTCTGCTGTATATAAAGTGTCCTCCGTTACTGGACTAAGAAATTAAATGGACTGGTAGAAAACCTCTGCAGAAAGTACGTGAGAAAGTGCCTCCCATTTCCTAGGAAACTCCACAGCTTTGGAGGTTTCTCTCTACAGCTGAAGTTCATTAGCTGTACTGTAAAGGAAGAGCCAGTGTTTGACTGCTAGGGAGAAACAGCCCTGTAAAAAAATACTCACTGCTTTATTTAATCCCAGGCTGTTTCTGCAGTCCTAAATGACTAGGGCGTTCCTGGGGTATACAGTAAAACTGGCCATTACTGAAGGAAAGTCTGCTGCTGGGTGCGTGCACCCCTGCAGTTTGCATGGGCTGAGAAATCCCGCACTCTTCGCAGCAGAATTGCCACAGGAATCTGCTTTTGCCCAAGGCATTGCTGGCACCTCTGTTAGGTTGTTTAAAGCTCCATCTTCACATATTACCTTTCTAACTGCTCAGTCAAGCTTTTGTCCTGTCATAGTGGCCTAAATATAAGAGCATCTCACAGAAACGATGATGACGCTGCTTTCTCCTTGCGTACGCCCCAGCAGCAGATGCTGGTGTGGCTTTAGTCAGCGCTGGCCTTGTACAGCCCGAGGTGTTTGATAGAGGAGACCCAGGTGTTCCTCAGGACCTGAGCAGCAGCTGAGCCGGGGTAGGCAGCAGGTGGAGCAGGATACTGCTAACGCGGAGTACTAAAGAGGTAAGTGCAGAGTTTTCCTCCACCATAAAAAGGTGCGGAGGAAGGAGCGTAGGAAGAATTGCCTGTTTTCTAGAGCTGAAGTTTAGCAATTGCAACCCCATGGGGAGCTCAGCTGGTGGAGAGGCAGGGCAGGTGAGCACACCCAGAGGGGCAGGGTGCTGTGGAGCTGAGGAGACTGGGTTTGTGGCCCTGCCTGGGCTTTGAAGAGCAGGCAGGCTGTGGTTTGTTACGGTGTGATGTGGTGGGGGCATAGGGGTGACTGCGGGGCTGCTGCTGTGGATTTGGGGCTGGGTGTTCGTAGGCTGGGTAGCACTTCTGCAAGAAAGGTGAAATGAACTCGTTTGTGCATTTCAAAAGAAAGACTAGCAAGTTTCAATGATCCATGCTGCTGAGAAAGTAATTCTTTAGTGTTGAAAAGCCAGAATAAACCTGTTGGTCCAGCCTGTGGCTGTGAGCTCTCCCCTGTGCGAGGGGAGTGCCAGGCTGGGCGTATGCATCAGCAGCCTTATAGTTTGCAGTCAGTCCTCTGAATTTGGCGTCTCCTCCTTCCTCCCTGAACCTTTGGGTAGGTGATGCTCACCATATTCCATGGCAAATGGGTGCCCAGTGTGCTGACTTGCCTGATACGGCTGGGGAGGGTTCAGTCATTAGCAGGGCCAGCTCCCTAGAGAATTGGGCTTTGCTCTAACAGGATTGGAATTTATTTCTGAGAGTCTTATTGACTGAGTTAATGGTCTTGATGTTGTGATTTGCTGTCTTTTGGCTCAAGGCTGGGAAATGATGGCTGCTTAGTACCCAAGGATATAAGGCACCACATGGTTTGAATGACACGGGAGTGCTCAAGCCAGAGTTTTGCCTGCCTTCTGCTGTTTGGAAATGCACACATGCCATGGTTAATTAATAGTCTAGTCATGTGAATATGAAAGATGAGTGGGGAGACTTACAGAATAGCAACAATGTGACTTAGTATAAAATTGTCTGAATTATTAAATTATAAGTATATATGCACAGAGTGGGTTTTGGTGGGGTTTGGGTTGGTGTGGTTTTTTTTGGTTTGTGGTTTTTTTTGTATAGGATTTGTTCCAATTTTAATACACTCTTATTATATAAATCTGGAAGAGTCATTTACTTTGAAGTTTCTGTGAACCTAGGCTGTTCTGAGATGAGCAGAATTTACTTGTCATGTTACTTTCTCAGAATAATGCTATACTTGAAAATACTTTGTTTTACATGCCCAAAAAATGCAAGACCAGTTCCTGGGCCCCTCGAGGCAGGCTGTACATAGGCTCTCTACTTCGTTCTGATCTGTGTTTGCTAGCCTGGTGTTTAATGATTATGCACTGTGATTTGATGTTAATTTTTTTTTTTGGTCCTCAGTTACATCAAATGCACGTTTGGTGCATATATAACTGTATCCTATAATAAAGAAAAAGCAATGTTTGGGGCTCCATTCATTATCTTTCAGAGCCAGTTTCAGCTTTAGTAGTTTATCAGCAAAATATTTTATGGTAGCATTAATCCAGTGGGTGGCTCTGTTAGGAGAGCTGAACATCTGTCAGTTAATACATCAGATGTTTAAGTAGCTGATCCCTCCATAATTTCCTGTTCTGTTGGCAGGCTGGGGATGTATGTGATGCAGTCCTTTGCTTCACAAGGTCCAGGTGAACCAGGGAGTGATGGGGTGCCTAGGGTGGCCACTGTGTCTGGGGGGTGTGTGTTTTGCCTTGCTGCCTATCTCGGGCAGCCACAAGATATCCAGGGGACCCTGAAAAGGGAAAATGAGTCTGTATAAAGAAATTATGCTGAAAGAGTTGACTCCCCACCAAGCAGCACAGTCATCCGCTGACACTGCTTTGACTGGAAGTGACTCCATGAGAAGTGGTGAAAATGTACTAGTGTAAAATTTGAGGAGGCTCCGAGTCCAGCACATGCTTCAGAGAAAAACTGGTAACACCAGCAAATGGTGAGGATTAGGAGGTCAATGAGAATTGAGCAGCAAAGTGCTGGGGAGGGACGTGCCTTCTCTTAAATTCTCCAGCATGTGCTGCACCTGGGCTAGGGGGTCCTCACTGCTTCCTCAGCACTTGGCAGATGCTTAAATGGGGGTGCCTGTGTTACCTGGCACTGGAAAGGCTGCTGGGAGATAAAGTGGATTTCTCTTCCTTTCCTTCAACATGCCAACAGACATGCTCATGCTGTTTATCTCACCAAGGCCCTAGGGATACATCCCATTACCTGCCTATATGGTGGCAACTGTTGGACAAAGTCAGTTTCTTGCAGAGGTCAAATGAGTATTGTGATTCCAACGCAGCTAAACCGGTAAACATATAGGAGCTGCTGCTGAGTACTGTTATCTGATTAAAAATAAGCCCTTTACTGTATAAAAAGCTTTCCCACTCCTATGATGTTGTGTTTAATGGCTAGATCAATGGTAAACAGAGGACAAAACTTCAATAAGAGGTGGCTGTTACTCAACATGTACATTACCTCCAAGACCTTGGCATCCACCTAAGCCAGGGAGACCTCTGCCCAAATTGCCCTTCTACCCTTTACAGCCTTTGTCTCCTGCATGACACAAAATAAGAGGAAAAGCACGTCTGGCCACTGTGTGACTCTGCTTTATGAACTGACCCTCGAGGATTTTGGAGTCCTACTTGGTTTCCCAGCTGCTCCCTTCACTCCAGGAAATCCCACAGGTTCTCTGGGGCCAGGCACACTAAGTCCAGGCAGACCAGGTTTTCCCTTTTTTTAAGAAGTTGCAGATTTTCTTTTTTTTTAAATTAGGCCAAGAGTAATATGTTTGTTTTCATAGGAGGAGAAAAATAAAACTAAGAGCAAAGTACCGGAAAGGTTGGGGTTTTTGTTGTCTTTTTCGTTTATTTGTTTGGGGTTTTTTTTGTTTTGTGTTTGGTTTTTTTGTTTATTTTTTTATACAGGCAACCAAGGATAGAACTGGGATAGTACTTGGTTTCTTGGCTGAGCTAAGGAGTTTAAAATCATAATCCAATGTTTCATTTTCATATGGTTTTATTTTTAAAACTTTATGATTAAATTTAGTTCAATTCTAAAACATTGCTATAAATATTTGCATTGAAATATCAGGAAAATCTTTAAATCTCTCTACATCCTTTTCATTTGTAAAAATGCTCATGGCATTTAGCACAAACTTCAAAATAGTTGTAACTGATCTGGCGTTGTTTGGTTTTCTGGCAAATAATTTGGTGGGGGGCAGGGAGCAGGAGGAATGCACTTATCTGTAGCCTAGGAACTTTAGAGCCTCCATTTCTTTTAGGCTACTATTAGAGCTTCCAGATTCTGTAAGGAACATGCTTATACCCATTGCAAGCTCCTGGCGGAGAGTGTTTGAAGACAGGGTGCAAAATCTCTAGCGGTTGCCACCTCCTCTTACTGCTGGCCCTCCAAGGTGGTACGTGTGAGCTCTGGTCTCACCCAATATCCAGTTCCACAAGAGTATACTGGACACTTACCTGCTGTGTGTGATGGGGACGTGAGAGTCCTTGCTATGGTCTGTTGTGATAGGCCATGATAGTTTGTGGGGAGTCAGCATGGACCATCGCTGTTCTGGGTTGAGCTCTGGTCCTCGTGACTGAGCTGTCGCTGGAGCCAGGCCTGTGTCTTGGTCTGTGCTGCATTACGCTGGCACAGCGCTTACCTTTTTTTTTTTTTTTTTTTTTTCCCCAGGTGGCCCTGGGGAACTGGTTAGTGTCACTCTGGTAGAAGGACAGGCGCTGGCATGCATGTATTGGATACTGGCTGTGTACTCGACTATCCAAGTTTTGACCATGCTCTGACAAAATTCATACACTTGGACCAGAAGACTTGTTAGATGCTGTGAATGTAGTTGTGTGTGTGAGTCCTAAATTAATCAGAAATGAGACTTGTTCTAGAGGATATAAAATGGCAGGCTGTATCTAGACTTTTCCACTAATGTGCACAGAGGCTGCTTAAAAGGTCAGAATATATATATATCTGCTTGATTTTACTTAATATTAATAATATATTACCTTAGGTTATTTTTACATGTGTACTTAGTGAAAGGTTTGTAAGTCTTTTTGATTTATTTTTTTAATATCTTTTTCCCACTTGGAAGATTTAGCTTATCTTTCCTGTAGAGATCATTTTGGGGTAGATTTTCTCTTTTACAGATTTGCCTGCTTCACAGTTCTCCAATTTCAGTATTTGAAATATCTGTATCCTTAAGTCACATTCAGATTTGGATCTTGAATTCTCCCAAAGTTTTGGTGAACAGGTCTCCAGAAACATTCAAGATGACTTGTTTTTTCTCTTTTCCCTCTGGAAACAAAAGCAGCTCCTACAAATAAGGCTTTCCCCTCTTGCTGGCAAACTTGGAAGCACCTTCAGATGACTGTTTCTCATCGCACCTTGTTGAGCTGCCACTGCTGCACAGTGCCATGCACATCTGCCCCAGGGACCAGTAGGACCCTGCTTATAGCAGGGAGGTGATGCTTCCCTTAGTCCCAGCTACACCTCAGATACCCACATCATTCACAAGAAGATTGTAGTTGTGCGTTTGCCTGATAAGGTGCAGTTAGACCTTAGCACCATGGCATCTTCCTGCCATCCACCAGCTTCTCTCCCGACTGCTGTCTTTCGTGCTTGGGTTTTGCAGCAGCCTGGAAATGGTATGTGAAGCAGTAAAAAAAAAAAAAAAATTGCTGCTTCCTACTCTCCTGGCACATGGATGGGTATGTACTTCCACATAAGTATTTGTACTACATTGGGTCCTAAAACTGGTACCCAAGCTCCACCAGTGAAGAAGTGGATTGTGCTGTGTAGCACAATAAAGCCTGGTCTTCCCGGGGAGCATCCTTGACCTTGCTCATCCTTAGGTCCTGCCAAGGCAGTTGAAAACATCTGGGATCATTCACTTCTGGAAAAG
Source organism: Elanus axillaris (assembly GCA_026212715.1). NCBI lineage: Eukaryota > Metazoa > Chordata > Aves > Accipitriformes > Accipitridae > Elanus > Elanus axillaris. The sequence continues at coordinate 16,486,678 of JANZLQ010000030.1, forward strand.
GGCAGTTAATGATAATAGACATTGATCCAAGCTTGCTATGCAGTTAAGGTGGATCTTAGGAGAGTTATTGGCTGAACTTAGTCATCGTGGCTTATGGAACTTGTATTTATTTTTTTAGTTTTGGAGCATTGATAAAATCTCTATTTCTAGCTCATTTTTACAGCAACCCTAACTAGCAGGCAAGAAGAAGCTTAGAAGGCAGCAGCAATAGCCAAGGATATTATTGGATTACATGGCAAGCCTCTTGGTGTAATCATAGTAAACATTAGGCTGTAGAAATCATCTGGAGTTCTTTAGCCACTCTTAGAATTTTGGCAAGGCTTATAGCTGTAAAGGCAGTCATGTACTGTTGGAAGGTAAAGCCCTGGAAGATGCTACTTTCTGCTATAGTTTTGCTGCTTTTTTTTTTTTTTTCTGTTTCCCAGTTACTGAGAGTGCTAAAACTGATTTCGTGGGCTAGACATACTGTATTGTCTCTTGGTCCCGGGGATCCTGTCTTGCTCCCTATCCCTGCGATCTCCAAGGGACCCTGAGGAAACAAGGAAATCTTTGTCAGGGTATGCTTTTAGTGCCCCAAAACTGCCTTCATTAGCATTTTGAATTGAATGCTAACTCACATGCTTTCCCAGACTGCTATCCACTCCTGAGATCCCGCATACCCTTCACCCTGGAAATAAAGCACTCCAAAAAAGCTCCCATCTTGCTTGTTATTTCTCAGTGTTGCAGAGGATCTTTTTGCTTTTGTTTGTATATCTAAGTGAATTTAATGCTCTCCAATAATCTGCTTTGATACCACTAGACAATTATTTCCAGCATAGAACAGGAACTGCTTGAAAGCTGCACGTTTACACATCATGTTTCACTTACATGCTTTTAGCCATCTTCAGGCACAAGAGAAGAACTTTGATTTTAGGCCAGCTGAACAATGTATGGAACAGTTTGTTCCTTTCTGTTTTCCAGCTCACCCCCAAGAGAAAATCCTGTTAGCCTTTCAGCAAACCAGGGAAATGGCATTTTCTGCACAATATTATGCAGTGAGGCCAAAGCATTGCAGTGAAGTCCTTTCAGAAGTAAGAACAAGGTGCTGTTTCACATCAAGGATGCTGGCAATTTACAAAAAGGGAAAAAATAGGATGAAATGTTTTCATTATGGATTCCTAAAAATCACTTTTTAAAAAGTGCATTTGCTTTTGCAGAAACTTCTGGCACCATTGATATTGATGATATAGGATCAAACTCAAAATAGACTGTTTTATATCATATGCTCATCTTCTTCAGTCTCTCCCATACCTCCTGTATAACCTTAGGTAAAGCAAAATTAAAGGAATGGTGCTGTAACTGAGTTGCCTGAAAGTGTGTGGTATGCAATGTATGACATCAAAAAGATTGTGATCCTTTGCATAACAAACATTAGAAAATTGCCTTTTATAAGCTTTTATCAGTGTCATTGTTTAACCCCAGCTGCCAACTAAGCCCCACACAGCTGCTTGCTCGCTCCCCCTCGGTGGGATAGGGAAGAGAATCAGAAGGGTAAAAGTGAGAAAACTTGTGGGCCGAGATAAAGACAGTTTAACAGGGAAAGCAAAAGCCATGCGTGCAAGCAAATCAAAACAAGGAATTCATTCACCACTTCCC
>JANZLQ010000030.1:16488625-16543262 GCA_026212715.1 Elanus axillaris
TGTTTTCAGCACAAATCCAAAACACAGCCTCATACTAGCTACTATGAAGAAAATTAACTCTATCCCAGCCAAAACCATCACAATGGTTTTCAATCTCAGAATGGCTGTTTTGCAAAGACCACAGTCAGGACTAATCACCCTGTATAATAATAATAATAATGTAATAATTATAATTTAATAAGAATTTCCTTAATTTTTACAGTAATGAATAAAATATCCTCAAGCTACAGTGTGCCTGTTGACCATGTAGCTGTATATTTGAATCCTGTCCTTTGGTTGATGAAGCAAGATTGCCCAAGTGCTTTGTGCCCTTCTTAAGTAACTTGTGCAGAAATAGCAACCTTAAAGAGTAGACAGCTCTTGGTAGTCCTGTTCTTTCAGCTAAGCCTGCTGAATGTCACCAAATTCTTCCTTAAGCCTGATTTTTCCAGTCCTCTAGGCCCTTGAGTACTCAGTCTTGCTGGATTCAGGTGGGCTCATTCTGGGGAAAAGTATTTCCACAAGTGAGCAGGAATAGTGACCTGGTCCCTGTAAAGGCATTTTTATTACTTACAGTGGTGGGGGCTAGGATGTGTAGGGCCTGTCTGAGCCTCCTGGGAGCACAAGCACTGCTTCATTGCTAATTATCCTACTGGTTTCATTAATGACAACTTGAGTGAGCACACAACAAAGCAAAAAGTAGTTCTGTATAGAGTAGGTCTACAGTGCCTAAATCTGCTGTGACTTAGTTCTGCAAGATTTCTGTGAACTTATTTGGCCATGAACACATGAAGGATTTGCATGTTCAGGATGTCCATTCTCAGCACCGATGAAGGCACAACTCATGGTTTGTCCTGCTGTAGACTTACCATGTCTCCAGGTAGACAGTTATGTCTATTAGCACCAGGAAAGCCCTGGGATGAAGACTGGCAATCTGTTATTCCAATTGTTTATTCCTCACTAAATTATACTTGTACTCCTTCAGCTTCTACAGCCAGCTCTCTCTGTGAATTCACTACAAATTCTGTGCTATGATGAGTTCTCAAACCAATACCAGATTCAATATGATAAAGGAATAGGGCAAGTTCAGATCAAATTGGGCTCAAGTGCCCCTCTCCTTGCCCCCATTTCACTCTAGATTCATCTGAAACCAGCGACACCAAGTTTAGCAAAATCTTTCTCTTCCTTTAAAAGGTTATTTGAAGTTAATTGTATTTACATCTAGCTGGATTTGGTTGGCTGGTTCTGCAGGGATGCATTCAACCAATTACCTTGGGTCTATCAATTCCTGGAGATTGTTGTTTTCTCAGTGTTATTCCAGGACCCTAGTCCAAAATACAAACCCAAACCAGTATTTTATTATTTTAGTCTGTTTACATCTAATAAAATTTCTTGTGAAGGTCTTACTGTAAATCCAGGCCAAATTTTCGGGCTTTAGCCAGTGTCCTCAGGCACTTGATGTCTCTGAGCAAAGCAATGTTTTTCAGCTAATGTATGCCTGCTCCCTGAGATTATCTGAGGATGTAGTTTCACATGCAAATTATGCTGTTCTATGTGTGGGCTGTGATTGAAAGGGAAATCCTGCATTCATCCTGCTTTTGATGACTTTTCTTATATAGCCTGATCAGAGAACAGATGCAGCCGGAAACAAATGCATTAAAAAAAAAAAAAAGGAGAAAGCATAGAAAGTAAGGTATAGCTGCTCAGGAATGGTGTGGATTTAGGATTGGCTTCTGCTTGTTCTTAATCCACACCTAAAGAGAATATTCAGGAGTTGTGGGGAGCTCCAGCAGGTGTTTTAGCTGCTTTAGGAGCAGTGATGTGTCTCAGCACACTAAATCAGTGGGAGCTGGTAAACATGAAGAATATGTCATTTGCATTGAGAAGACACACTGATGTTAGAACTAAAATCTATCCTAAGGATAATGTTGCTAAAAGTATCATGATTAAATGTCTACTTGCAGTGAAAAGTTACTATTGAGAGCACTCATTTTTTTTTTTTTACTTCTGTTTCTTGCAAACACAGCAACAAGATCAAACCTCATAAATGCAAATTGTAATTAGGCTGGTATTTCATACCTTCTCTCTAGCACATGAGCAACCATCTCCCTCACTCCTATCAATACTGTCCTGGAATGCAAACCCAGCTATTACTTTTGGGTTTTGAATGAGCAGTATGATTACAATGATTCTTGTCTAGCTGCTTGCAGCAAACAGTGTAAAAATACAAGGTATTAATTGTGTATCCTGTCCTCTTTTTGTTTAGATATACCCTGTGGACCTGGCAAACTAGGATATCCCTAGTTGGAGATATTCAGATAGTTAAAAATTAGGTACATTGAATCAGTTGTTTCTTCATTTCTCAGCATCACAATACACACAGTTAGATGTTATTCCTTACTGAGTATAAATTCATCAAAACTAAGTTTGGAAAAGGTAAAAAAACCTACCAGAGCCCTGTGCTGCTTGGCTTCATCAAAACAACTAACAAAAGATAGTCTTGGATTGGGAAATACCACATTCTAAATATAGGACAGGGATTTGCACGCGAGCAAGGTGATACAGTAATGTACTAATTAAATAAGTGAAGCTTAGTACTAAAGATGACATATGAAGCAATGTAAAATGTTGGCTTCCCCACCTTGGGAACAAACCTCACCTTTTTATTCAGAAAACCCAACAGTTATTCATGTGATTTTTTTTTTTTATACAAGGAAGAAGTTTCAAACCTGTGTACTGTGTGGTAGAACATCTCTCTTTTTGGAACCACACAAACCCAAAGCTATTGAAGTCCTGCTAACTGATTTGCCTAATCCCTGGTACCTGGCATCTGATAACAAAAAAATAATATTTAATGAAGGGAACAAAAGAACACAGCAACTGGTATATGTTTTGAAACTACATGGATTGTAATTACTTGTGGTGTTTAAGGGTTTTGATCATTTACCATAGTTCCTGAGTAGCCTACTGGGTCTGAGCCAACCTGTCAACTATAAAGCAAATACTAACTGGTAACTCTGGAGCAGGGACATCACAGATAAGATAAAATCATTTTCAAGCTGACTTTCTGGTACCATGAGTAGTCCTAAAAGATGGAGAAAGAGTGAAAGTGCTTCTGTAAAAGGTAGTTATACAGCACTTGGTGCCCAATGGTGATATGCTCTGCAATAATTTATATATACCATATGCCTTATGATTTTATGCATATGCCTGTATTAGACTAGTCTGAAAGCAGGTTGCTGGGGAGGGAAAGAAATAGGAAAAGAAAGCAACTATCTTAAACCATAATGATCCTGTAGTGTTTCATTGAGAGGCTGTGTAGGAATCATATCTGACATGTTAGTTGTGGATGTTGGTGCTCAGTCAGGCTACCAGACTTTCCTTTTTCGTACTACCAGCCAGAAGATAAAGATTATAATATGATTTACAGAAAGCATTTGCTACTTAAACACAGAAGGAATTTTGGATGAAAAGCTGTCCAGATGAAAATCTATGCAGGTTTTAGTGACTTGTGGGGACATGGGGTAGAGAAGTGTCAAAAAAGTAATCCACACTGAAATCACTGATTTCTTGTAATTTCTGTTTTCTTATAGCAATTCTTGGCATTTCACACATTTCATATTATTAACAGACTATCACTTTTTGTTAGCTGCAGTTCAAATGCAAGATACTGGCTTTCATAGTGGGAATAAAGTTATAGCATGAAAAAATTTATTTCTAAACATCTGACAGATAAGTATTACCTGCTATTCCTAGGTGTTGTCCTCCCTATGGTTACAGAATCACAGAATGGTTGAGGTGGGAGGGGACCTCTGGGGGTCATCTGGTCCAACCCACCTTCTCCAGCAGGGCCACCTAGACCTGGTTGCCCAGGACCATGTCTGGATGGGGTTTTGAGTATCTCCAAGGATGGAGACGCCACAACCTCTCTGGGCAACCTGTGCCATGGCTTGGTCACCCTCACACTGAAGAAGTGTTTCCGTATTTTTAGACAGAACCTCATATGTGTCACTTTGTGCCCACTGCCTCTGGGCAACGCTGAAAAGAGCGTGGCTCTGTCTTCAGATATTTGTACAAATTGATGAGATTCCCCTGAACCTTCTGTTCTCTGGGCTGAACAGTCCCACGTCTCTCAGCCTTTCCTCACACGTGAGCTGCTCCAGTTTCCCTACAGTATCTAGATGCCCTTCATTTTCATCCCATGGATGAAAAGCACAAAAACATTTCTGGAGGGTAAGACATGATTGTGAGAACGTTTGGTCAGTCTTCACTTCTACTGACTTCCCTTGGACACAACGTGCTTCAGACTATGCTGTATGAGTCCCCTGTGAAGGAATGGTTCCCAGAGTCATACGTAAGGACAAAGGATATAAATCAGTAATGGACTGGGATACTATGCATTAGCGCTTCTGATGGATTATTGCAATATGATAACGTACCATACATCACAGAGACAGGAGAGTGGGGCTGAAACTTCAGGCCAGAAATATTTAAGGGAGGGTTTTGTGAATGGACTTCAAGTTACTAGTATTTTACTGCCTTTGATGTTTATGAATCCTTCCCCCAACCCAGTGTGCATCACTACTGGTAAAAGCTAGTGTGCGTGTAAAGAGTTAAGAGAGGAAAATATTTAGAGACTAGAAAAAGCCTCTCCTCAAAACTTAAATCTGCAGTGGCCCTAGAGCTGAAATTTACACTCAGATTCAAATACAGGTCCCAATCAGAGTAACCACACCTGTTTGTAATCTTAAGTAAATTAAGGGGAATTAGAAGTACTTTGATTTGCAGCTAGAAGGAGAGAGGCTTTGCTCCTGGAGATCTAGGGTGAAGTTCTGGCTCTACAAAAAGAACAGGGAACTGACTACTGATTCCAGCGGGACCAGTTTTTCACCTTAGTCCTTTAATATTTTCAAACAAACTCAATCCTTTAAGCAAATGAGTAATACATTTTTGCAAGCCCCTAATGCTTCATGTGCAGTTAGAGGCTCTACTTTAATCAGTAAATGTCTGTCCTCCTTACCAGGCAGACTGGCATGACCTGGCTCTCTAAAAACACTGCCGCAATCTGTTGGAGTTTCCATATATAGCAAACTAGCACTGTTGCAGGGAAGAAACATGCAACAAGAAAAAAAAAATTAGTAGAGCATAGCTAGGCTAAACTTGGCACATTTAAGCAGTGCTTGACATACACTTTCCTTGTGTGTTCCAAGGGGGGAAATACATATGTCTAATTTCCATATTTACAAATCCATAAAGTAAGAAACTCGCCTCCTAATCTTCCTGTAAGGAAGAGAAGAGGTGAAGGAAAGAACAACAGGGAAAACTAGGCAAATTAATTTAATTGAATCTCAGGGAAAAGCATCCACAAGGATGTCTTATTTGCAGTCAGTCAGTTCACCACGCCAGGAACTTCACAGCAGGTTTCCTCTGCTGCCACATTATGATCTGCATGAAGTTCAAGCTGTTGCACATCAACCTATGGGATAAGTCAACAGGAAGACAGGTTTTAAAATTCCTGAACAGTTGCAACCTAGCTCCAGTCTGTTTATCCATATAGACACCTTGACTAGTGTATATAAGCATTTCCTGAATACAGGACTAAGTGTAATAATTCCCAGTTTGTGGGAGAAGGAGCTTGGTAGGTTTATGGATTTGCCTGCATGGGGTGGAGAGGATTTCTGGTGCTGTGGTGCTTGCATCTGACCACATAATTGTGGTAATATTAAATCTCAAGGGAATAACTTGTGCATTTAGTTTGCAGAGTGTTAAGGTCTGGAGTGATCTCAGCTGGGAGTGAGTTTCTAGAATTTTTTTGTCCGTGACATCCTGTGTAACTTTTCCAAGGTTGGGTGGCCCTGTATTGTTCCAGTGGTGGCTTTCTATAGCAAGTCAGGGCCACGGAGGGAAGACAAATGCTATGACTGCTGGTTTGAGCGTCCAGGGTTACTTTGGCTATGGGACAGAAACTCGTCCTCTACTTTGGAGGAACCAAAGCAAAGGGCAAAGCACACTCATCAGTCTCTTTTGTTAAACTGAAGTGTTGAAGAATTTTGACCCAGTCTAGTTACTGTGGAGCACATCCTTCACACCTGAAATAAACACCGTTCCCAGACCCTAAATTCAGACTGCTAACCACAGATCCGCTTCTAGCAGACAGTAATCCTAAAGGTAAACATTAATGAAGTAATGAATTCCTGCTATTAGAATACATAACCAAAGTTGTGCTTAGGGTAACTCTTGGCAGCCAAGGTCAAGTGGAGCTCTATGTATGCAATAAGGCCCCAATGACCACCCAGGGAGTAACATTGTCCTGGGCTCACCTTGCCCTGTAGTGCCTGATCAGGGCTGTGCCTGCCGGCTGGCAGTATCCGGACACAGTGGGCTGGCTTTCCCTAGCACTCGGGGCAAGTTTGTGCCAGTCTGTCAAAAACCTTGCCTGTGTTTTCGAAGATGGTACTCTTGCTGCCAGATCCCTCTCCAGCTGCATGTAGATACTAATTGCCTTGCTCTCCCCATGGAGACATAACCTGAACTGGTCAGCTCCATCTCTGTCCTTTATCTCCCAGAGGTCCCATGTCATCTTAGAAGCGTCCTCTCTCATTCTGAAAGGTGGAGACAGTGGAGTGTTCCTCAGGAAGAACAAATCTAGAAACAAACCACAGGACAATTTTAGAAGTATTTATTCTTTGTTGTCACTGCAACAACTGGAAGCCCCCTTGAAATATATATATTTTTTTCCATTAATGATGCCTGGCAAGGGAATTATGGTTGTCAGTAGAAGGGGAATAAATATACTAAACAGGGCTTTAAATGTATTGTAACACTCTTGAAGAAGGAGAAATACCCAGAGAAATGAGTAAAATAAAATATAATATTTCTCATGTTATCATCATATATTTTAAATCTGAATCGATAGGGACTGGACCTGCAGGTTACACAACCAGATGTAGATATACCGATTTTCAGGAGCTATGGATACAGTGCGTTGTTTTTAGTAGATAGTTCAGCAGTTGGTTATGCTTGGGTTCACTGGTGACAAAGGTCTTGGAAGGAGGAAGGGCTTGTATAATGTCTGTGTAAAGCCCAAGAGTTTACCAATGTCACTTTGCATACATGATTTTTCTTCTGATTTGCATACTTGGCCCAAGCTGATCAGGTCACCCTGTGATCCTGGAACAATGTAGACTTCAAAATCATTGGCTACATTGATTTGTTCAAACAGATCAATGACTACAGTAGACAAGAAACAATAACAAAAATTTAAAAACATAGTTGAAAGAGATTTTTTAAAAGAGAGGAAAACAGATACGTTATTTGAAAAGTTTGGATGAAAAGCCACCTCCAAGACAGGAAGTGTTCTTAGAGATAAATAGCAGAACAACCCAGTTAGTTTCAACTATAGAAGAGTGAGACATTAGAACTTTAAAAACAAACCCCCAAAAATATGCCCAACAACAAACAAACTTGGAATGCTATCTGAAAATAAATGGACCTGAGAGTACAGATTTATGGAGCAGAAGTTTAATAATCTTTCACTGTGAAATGTAATTACATAAGAAAGCTGATAGGTTTTTTTCTTTGTTTCCAAATAGTCTTGCTTGTATTAGACGTCTAATATCAGAGAGATAAACAATGAGCCTGAAATACTTCCTGAACAAAATGTTCTTTGCCTTAATAGCCATCCATATTCTCAGTACATGAAAACCTGCATTTAGATGTTCTGTCACATGGATATTGTATTTGACTGTCACAACATACTGCAGGATAGGAATAAATATGCCACACACCTTGTTCCTTTGTGACTTTTTTTCTTCCCGCTGAATGGTGTGGAGGCTGTGACACCTCTGGCATTGCTGTAGGTCTCTGTTGGAGTGGGATAAGTACAGCTTGCTTTCTGTGCGTCATATCCAGCAGATGTGGACTCACGATAGGCACAAGTGGTTTCATCCACATAGTATGTGTCAGAATAGTCTGTGATGTGAGGCAAGTTTGTGGTGGTCATCTTTTGCTTATTCCCTGACTCATAGCTACTGAAGGGTGTAGTTCCAGGTTCAGGAGCAGCTGGGAAGGATTCTGAGGCTGTTTGCCTATAGGTCCCATCATAACCTAATATGCATGTGAGAGATTGGTAATAATGACAATGAATGTCTCTTGCTCTTCTTTTAGCCCATTAGCCCAGTGTTCCTGGGTTTTCATCCTACAGTACATACCTCTGTAGAAATCCCATTGGACTTCAAGGTCCACAGGCATATATAACTAAATTTATGGCACACCAAAGGCAGGGTTAATCCCATCTAGCTTTAGTCATCTAAATGTTAAATGGCTCCATTAAGCTAGTTAGCTAAGCATCCTCTATATTCAGGGGAAAAAATGAGAGGCAATATCTAAATTAGCTTCCTGAATCACACAGTGTGTATCAGCAATGCCCGTCTCTTTCATTTTACCCATTGGAGGTAAGTTAGGTGATCAGCTTAGACAAGGCAACCACCTTTTGGAAAGTTAAAGTCAGTTCTCAGCCTTGCAAGCTATGAGTGTCAGTTCCATCCTGCCTTCACTTCTGCTATAGCCTACCAATAGTTGTCATACACTTGCATCTTCATCTACTGGCATTTCGCTAATTGGATTCACTGTCTGACTACTTAGAATAGGCTTTAACACTGGGAAACCTACTGAAAATATCAGTAAGCAAACTGGAAACTGTAAAAATAGAAGTACTTTTGTTTATTTTAGCCTTTAGCCAAACTAAGTTAATTGATTTAATATCATGTACCTGAACTGTGTGCAGACAGCTCTTCTCCTTTGTTGTGGAATGATTCCACAGCGAGACAGACTTGAGTCCAGGTCCCCACTGTTATCCATGTCAGAGAAGAAACCTGCTGGCACAGCCAAAGACACTCGGGACCAGTGTGATTAGAAAGACAAACTTTTCCAGCTCGTGGAAAAACTACATTGTCTTTGTGGACTCTTCAGAAGTTTTACAGTTCCGAGTTCATACTGTTGCCTTGCATTTGATCAGGCAGTTGGGCTAGATGACCTCCTGAGGTCCCCTCCAATCAGAATGGTCCCATGGTCCTATGATCATACACTAAGCCATGACAACAACATAATAACCTGCAGAGTGAAAGAAAGAAGAGCAGTTACTCTTCAGGAAGACTTACCATCTCCATTAATTTATATAGTTTGGTATTTGTTGCCACGTAAAATACTGCAGTATTTTTGCTATGCAGATGCAACACAATGGTGCATTGCAGGATAAAGAAAAAGCATTTTTATAAAGCAAGTAGATTCTTTTCTTGGTGAGTTTCAGTGGCTTTCTGCAAATATCCGAAGTGTGCTGTTTCTCAGAGAAAATATGCAAAACTCTTTTATAAAAGTAAATTCTGGGCAACTGGAATTCAGACGCAGGACAACAAAAGAAATTTAACTAGCATGTGCTTGTGTTTTCAGTGACCTATTACATACCAGCAAAAGATAACATGGGTTGTATTTTTAGGGGAGAGAAACTGGAATGTCTGTGACAACTCAAAAATGAATTTGTAATAGAGGTGTGACATGTCTTTACCACGGTGGTTACAGCACAGAGGCTTACTTAGCTGAAACCAGTGCCAACTCCTTGCTAGGAAACACTTGGGAGCCATGTGCTTCTTGTAGACATCTCATTCTCAGAATTGGTGGTGCAATGCAGAGAGCACAGCGTTTTCAGACAGCTCTTTTCTAGGGAGGACTTAGTCTTTTGCTCTTTTACAAAAACACGTCTAGCAGCTTGAGTCGCAACCCTCAGGGAGAGCTTAAAACGCTCACTCACAGTATAAGAATATTTCCCCCAGAGACGGAAATCTTTTTACCATCTTAGTTATAATATCTGGAATATGCAGAGCTTGGGTGCATGCCTAATGGTAAGTACTAGGCTTAGGCACTTACCTGAATTGCAATTCTTTTTAAAATCTGTGGTAAAACCTGAAGATCATGTACAAAAAGTGTATTAGTTCAGTACACTACTCCGAGTTAAAAAAAAAAAAGCGTCTCAGAGACTGGAGGGTTTCTGTAACTGAATAAGCTTAGGAAAAAAATTAAAACATAGCCCCTCTTACAGGCCTTTATTTTTTTAACAGTGTATCTAATAATAAAGTTTTGGGGGTTGGGTTGGGGTTTTTTTAAGGTAAACTTGAAAATAAGTTAAGGAAAACCATGTTAGCATCATTTTCTTCATGTCTTTTTTTTGTGCTTGCCTACCTAATTTTTGGTCACATACTAAAAATAACTTTGTTGAAGATACTTCTTAAAATTTAAGTTGAATGAAGGAATTGAGTCACAATTTTCCTCAGTGTTTAGGAATTATTAATTACTGAATCTGGTCAGGAATGTGAGTAACCAAGGTCAACTGGCTGCAAGACTAGACATTCCTGTCCAGAGGAGAAGGTTACACAGAGCTTTTTATGAACACAGAGGAAGAGCTCCTGATTTTGAACATTGCTGAGATATCAGTTCTTTGATGGAGTTTGTGAAATCAGCAGGTGAAATATTAATGTTAGTTTTGCTTTTGATCCAATACCTTTACTGACTAGAGTGGTTTTATTTGTATGCAGAGATACAGATAAAGACTGAATTTAACAAAATGTCAACATTTTTAAAAAAGCAAAGCATAACAGAAAATGGTTTCAGCTGAAGTGTGATTTAAGGTGTCTTGGTCTGGACACATGGTAATTTTCACTGCCCTCCTTTTCTGTCTAGAGGTTTGTCACTTGGCTAATGTGCCCAGAAATCTTGATGAAAATCCCTTTAACTGTAGTATTTACAAATAAGCGCAGGTTAAGTTCAATCACTAACATTCATTTAATGACACAGATTAACAGAATAGTTGAGCTTGGAAGGGATCATCTGGTCCAACCCCCTCTACTCAAGCAGGGCCACCTACAGCAGGCTGCCCAGGACCATGTCTGGTTGGGGGTTTGAGTATCTGCAAAGATGGAGACTCTACAACCTTCCTGGGCAGCCTGTGCCAGGGCTCGGTCACCCTCACAATGAAAAAGTCTTTCCTGATGTTCAGACAGCACCTCTTCTCTTTCAGTTTGTGCCCACTGCCTCTGGTCCTGTCACTGGGCACCACTGATAAGAGCCTGGCTCTGTCTTCTTTGCACACTCCTTTCAGGTATTTATATACATCGATGAGATTCCCCCCCCGCCCCCCAATCCTTCTCTTCTCCAAGCTGAACAGTCCCAACCCCCCCAGCCTCTCCTCATATGTGAGATTCTCCAGTCCCTCCGTCATCTTAGTTACTATTTACTGAACTCTCTCCAGTGCTCCATGTCTGTCTTGTACTGAGGAGCCCAGGGCCAGACACTAGAGGCACTAGATGCGATAACTTGCAATGACTTATGAGACAAAACTCAATGCAAAAATATTCAATAATACATTTAAAAAAATCAATTTTAATGTGATTTCACTGGAAGCTAGACTTATCTGAATGACCAGCTATTTCTCTAGATGGCTATAGGCACCTAGTGATTCCTGCATGTTATTTCTCTTGATGTGCTTTATCGCACACTTTATCAACATTGAATTATAACAGCCCTGATGCCTCCTGATCTTTAAGAATGACCCCTGAAATTTTCACGAATCTCTCTAGTTCTTATTGCTCTAAATGATTTTGTGTCATCTGCACATTTTGCCTCTTCAGTGTTAATCCCCATCTTCTGCAAAATCAGTCCTCCTTTATGGACTTTTCATTAAGTTGGCAGGTTTCTTAACTGTAGCACTATTTTGCCTCTTATTGGATGGTCACTTACTTTAATATCCTTCTGAGGGGTAAGAAGGGTAGCCTTGTTTTCTTCTTAAAAGGCTGGGAGGGAGAAAGGAGTTGTCACTTATTGGAAGCACTGATTCAGTGCACCACTTACAGGTTTAATTTTGAATTAAGATGCTATGCAGCTTGAAGACATGTTTAAAATTATGTACCTGGTTAAGTGCTTTGTTGCCTTTAAGCATGAATGAATACAGATCAACACAGTGATGAAAACAGGCAAAGTCAGTGATTCAGTGGTTCTCTGAAATAATTTTCTTTAGAAGGGGAACAAAACTTGCCATAACAAATTCTTTCAGTCACAGTGGCTTAAAAAATCTGAAATGGCAGCAACTTATTCCCATTACCTTGATGTGTCAGAAAGTCAGGGGGTTTGTGACAATTTTAAGCAGCAACTTTCTGTCTCCCAGTTTTTCAGGCTGAAAATGTTCTTAACTCTGTAGCTATTTGGTAACATGTTACTCTTTTAGGCTAGAAGTCCTAAAAGCCAAGAGTTTAGAGCTCTTTGTAGAAGTTACTTGATTTGCACATTCTCTTTAAGATTGATAAAAGAAAGCTATTTTTTTCACTGTAATATATGCCGTCATAAGAGCTATATATATACATGTGTAGGTATATAATATATGAAGACATATGTACATATATATATGCCTTTGTAATATATGAGGAGCAACTGCTTACCCACGTAGGCTACCAAAGTTTGCAGCATGTAGTAATCTGCAGTGTGTCTCAGATGTGTGTCTCACCGCAATAACTTTTAAGGTACTGTTTTGCCTTGCAGATTATCAATCTGTCTGAGCATTTTCCCTTGGGACATGAAAATATTTCCATTTCATTTCCATGTAATTTTCAGTGGGATGTTTGGTAGAAGGTTATTCAAATCAGGCTGTTAAACTCAGCACTTTGCATTGATGTGGGAACTGCTAAAATGGCAGTTAAAGGAGCCGATCTCAGGTGACAGAAGGAGGTCTGGTGCAGTTGCTCCAGTGGAAAGGGTGGCTGAAATAATTTTTAGTTTATTTTTTACTTGCCCAGAGAGTGAAGCATTAAACAGAGAATCAAAATACTGAGCTGGAGGTACTGGAATCGCTTCTTAGAGGAGTTTTGTCTCATGGATCACACCATTGCCCGTTAGCAGTCTCAGAGCAGCGCTGCGGCAAATATAGCCCTGATGCGTTACAGTAATACCGGAAAGGATACGTATATTTCCAACTGCCCCTCCATGAAAGGGAAGGAGCCAGAACCATGGTTCTCAGGGACACCAATTCTGGAACAGTCCCACTAGCTTCCACTGGAGCGGCAGGAGAAGAGTCTGTCCCTCACGGGTGACCGTGCAGGCAAGCCCACCTTTAACTCCAGGTGCCCACCGGACAGTAGGATGAGTGTATTTGCACCCCCGCTCCCCGTTTTCCTTTTCCCAGCCCGCCGCGAGGAGACGGGGCGCGGGCGCTGTCCGCGGTGCTGAACGGCGGCGCGGGGGGAGCGGGGCTGCGCCCACCCGCCGCGGGGTCGGAGCCGCCGCCGTGTCCGTCCCGTCCCCCTCCCACGGAGGGTGGGAGGACACGCGGGACTCCCGCCGCCGGGAAACTGGGCGCTCGCGTTCGTGGGATGGGATGCTGGCGTCCTTAGGATTAACAGCAGCCTGGTGTGCCGCATATGTCACGTCTGTGGTGAGAAGTCCGCGCCCTGGCTTCTTCGTTCTTTACTGGACGATTTGTCCCTTGGAAATGGATGTGGCAATTCCTTTTGTCATGCGTGAAATGAATACAGAGGGATATCCAGGGAAGGAACAGGAGATAGGCTGAAACATGTAAGCCACGTACTCCAGAGCTTTGTGTCTTCCAACAACCTGATGATATAAACAAAACTTGAAGTAGCCAGTTCCTTAGCAGATGCAAACCAGTTTCACTGAATTTGCCTTTTGTTTCTCACTCAGACTCTGATTAGTCAGACTGTGAGTCACAGCTATTCACTCTAAGATAATAACCTTTCATCTACAATGAAACAATTTTGCATACCAAAGCACTTTCTGTAAGACATACTAGTAGTATATGCTTTACACAGTATTTTTTAACAGTGGTTTGTTCAAATTCTGTGCTTGAATAAGCAGAAGTTTTCAGTACCTAGAGTACTGATCTCACTGCAGTGAGTAGAATTTCAGAGACGTTTATTCAGTCTGGAAAAGCATTTTTAGAACTTGGTCCTTTTTTTCTAGTTTCTAACTGACAAGGGAGCTCTTCTTTTTTTTTAAAAAAAAAAAACCAACCAAGAAAACACCTAATTTTCACTCTTCCAGAGGAGGGGAAAAAACCCAACAAAAACCAAACCAGAAATTGATTCTTTGTGCCATCTTTCTTTAATGTCTTGATTCTCATTATAGGAACCATATGACAGGAGAGAGAAAAAGTATACTGACTGTTGTAATTTATGTCTTGTATAAAATGGTTTCTTGGTCCTTGCTCCTTAGATTTTTGTCTTTCCTGCACTATTCTGTGTCACCTCCTATTCTTGTTGATTATCCCAGGTCTTGTTGATTATCCTAGGTCTTGCTCACCAGCTAAATTGCACAGTAGCTGGCTTAACAGCAAAAATAATGGATCATAATGGAGAGTATGAGTGGATGGGCTGATTTTATAGACATTGCTCTGAGTTTGATGAATTCCACAGAAAAAATTCTAAAATACAGAAAATATACAGTAATATTAGTAGCTTTGCATGAAAATGCTGCAAAAGGAAAATACTCACTGATTGAGTGACACTCACCTCCCCCCCATATTAATGATGTCTCTGAACCCTTTGTACTTCCTCTTTGCAGTTAGGTGGTGTGTATTTTATTTGTATCATATCCTATTCAGGGTGTAAAAAAGTCAAGAGTTAAGCTAGTGAAAGATGCAAAGTGGTAAGACGACTCAAAGGCAGCAGCTCATTCTGTGTTCAAGGATTCCTCTCCTAAGGTCTCCTTTACACAAAAGGACAGTCAGGATAGTTGATATAAATTAATGACAAATATGAATTTCGAGTAAGTTCAGAACACTAAGTTAAAGCATCCTTATTCTGATAAAAATGATCTATACATGTAGAATATAGTTTAACTAAAAAGTAATGCTTTAAAAGGTACAATAGAGCAACTGTCCCAAGTTATAGGATCTACCTGGCAAATCCTAAAATAATGTTTCTCTTTTACACATACATTAGAGGAGGATTTCCCCAGAGAAATCCAGGGAAGGATACAAATAAATGCATTACAAGGGCAGAGTTGCTGAGATTAAACAAGCCTGAAGTTTGAGACTTAGACTGGGAGTCACTGGTGGGGGTAGTAGAAGACAGCTTGAATGAAGAAGTAGGAACAGGAAACTCAGGTGTTTGGGCAAAGAAACTAAGAAGGGAGATAGATAGGCAATGAAGGAGACTGGCTCAAGCTTAGCAGGGGAAAGGCATGGAGACTGGAGCCAATATGAAAAGTCAAAAGCAAGCTTAGTAGGTGAGGAGACTAGAACTAAGGAGAAGATGGCAAAGATGAACAAGGACAAGGGCATAATACGGACTGGTGAATGAAACTGGTCCTTTTTGAATGGGTAAAGGAATCTGTGGCTGCCAGAGTACACTCTCTTCACCAAAAAGGTCATTCCAGAGATTTGCCATTTTTCAGGCAAAGTACTATGCTGCAGTTCCCTGAAGGGCTGATTCACGAAGAAACTGCCAACTTTGCTACCATGACATTTTTATTGTTAAGGCCACGTAATGGTTTTGTGTCTGGATTTGTTTCTTTTGTCACACATGTTGGACAATGCACATTAGGAAATCAAGCAGAAGGTTGCAAAAAGAGGAGAGACATCATATGGTTAAGACATTTATGCTTCTCCACTGAACACATTTGCTGCTTTTAGTCTTGATGCTAATGAGTCACTCAGAATTAATGAAAAAATAGTTTCTATTTCATTTACTGCATGAGCACCAGTAGAGTTCTGCCTGACTATGTAAACTGACATATAATGGTAATTATGCAAAAAGTCATGTTGTAGGAATTGCCAGCTAAGCAGCCAAAAGCAATGTTTTTAACCTTAATCTCTATGCCTCCTTTGCCAGCTGTAAGATCTCATCTCATTTACCCTCTGTTTACTTGGGTATTACAAAAATAAATGATTTATGAAGCACTTAGCTATTCAAGAGATGAATGCTTTAGAAAAGTTAATGAGCACATTCTTAGGAGGGTTTAAATAATGTGCAGCAAATAAGGATCATACATCAAATGATGGCAGACAAAATATGTATTGATAACAAAATAACTTGACAATCAGTTACATATTCTCAGTAAAACAGGGTTGGCATGGAAAGAAACACCACAAACCTAACAAAATTAGACTAACAGAATTTGTAGACTCAAAGGAACCAAATTAATGGTCCATAAATAACCTTTATTCTGGTATTTCTTGATTCTGATATGCTCAACTTTGCACCTTGAAGAGGTTCTTTTAGTATTTTTTGTTTATGTGACATATATTTTCATAATATGTTTTCATTTTCATAAAACCTGTCTTTTCTCATGTTTGCACAAGAAATTACCCTGGAAAACACTTAAAATGCTTCCTTGTTAACAAAAATTCCAAATCCTTGCAGACTAAACAGACTGCCACTGTTAATGAGATTTCCATATGCCATCTGAAATGCTAGCTTAGTGGAACAAAGCCTTGTCTGGTTTGTGAACGCAGCTATCTTCTCGCCCTTTTCTCGACCATGAAGTCTGGAACTGTGAGAACTTTTCCCCCAGAGATTTATGCTTCTAGTATCTCTTGAACTCCACAATATCCAAATACTTCCATGGATTATCCATTTTACTCCATCTGCAGAAAGTCCTTCAAGAGTTGAGGTTATAGATTTTATCACGGTAGTCTTTCTACTGCCATGAAAACAAGGACACCCAGAGCCATTAAACCCCAGCTAATCCCATGTGTTACGCATCCAGAGCTCTAAAATATAACAAGATTCAAGGACTGAAAGTGTCTGCTGACTTACTGTTGGTGGATATTATAGACAGGAGGAGGCAATGAGTGAAAAAGTGAAAATAAAACTAGAAAATTTCAATCCATGGTGATGAATTCTGAATAGCAGCACACAGCCTAGCAGTTTCTGTATTTCCAGTGTTGCAAGGTTATCTTGATTTGAAACCTCTTACGAAGAGGCTAAACAGATTGTTGCCCTCTGTTGCACTGGCAACATGTTTCCATCTTTTCTGCCATAGAGTACAAGATGTAGTCATTATATTTCTAATGGCTAATTAGCAACATCTTGTGTTATATGATGGGATTATTTTTAATGTAATCATCTACACTGCAGGAGAGTTTTGAGATCTCACTCAGTATGCACTGTCATGGTACTGAGCACTAGCGAAACATAAAAAGAGACAGCCAGCCCTGCCCCGAAGAACTTACTGCCCAAAGTAAGACTTTTCATTTTCTGTTTTTAAAACCAAGTTCCTTCATCGATATTATCTCTAGCATGAGTGGTGGAGAAGGGATGAAACAGGAAAGAGGCAAACAAAATATACTAAAAAATCAATAGATTTTGTAGTCTCATGGCTGGAAAATCTGGTGTCTCAGTTTCCAAAGTAGGAAGGAGATTTCTGTTCCCACTATGTCATGCATCTCATCTTTTGTGAAGTTCCTCTCCCTGCAGATGCTATAAGGGTTATTGGATGTCATACTAAGCAAGCCCATGGTTATATACTGATGGTGTTGCATTTCAGAGAGGATGATGCTATGGAGGAAGGCAGGAGAAATTATGTACTTGGTAAAAAAGAGGCTTTGATTTGTCAACCTTTTTAATATGTCTGTTGTTCAGGGCAATCAGTGTACATTTCAGAGAACAGCGTTTATTATACAGGTTTAGAGTGCACTTTGCGATTCAGACCCAGATCCATAGCTAGCTGGACAGAATGTGCAAAACCCTGTTTTGAAAGTGCCATCTAGTGGCTCCAGAGTTTTTTTTGTGTCAGAAAATGAAGTTCCATCTCCCTGAAATTTGGGGTCACACCAAAGGCCATGCTGGCTTCAGAGTCAAGGTGGTCAGCCTGTGAGACCTCAGTAGCTATTTGCAGCCTGCAAAAAGCAGTGCAAATACTGTAACCTGGCCCGGCTAGAAGACATGACTGGAACAGGGAAACCTGTGCAAATGTCCCCAGGAATGGGGATGTGAATCTCGCTGCTGCATCTGGCTGTGAAAATGAAGTGTGTGCAGAGAAATACAAATAGAAATAACTGGGGTTTAGTTTTCTGTTGGCAGAACCTCTATTTCTTCCAGGAAGACAACAGCCCCCAAATCCGCACCTTAATCTTATTACTAATAGAGATGCTTTTCTGAATTGCTATTCTCAAATACCTTTGAATTTGACTGCAGGCCTCTAAGGGTCTTCAGAGACAGAGTGAAACATCACCGATGCACTTTATTTTCTTAGAAATACAGGGACAAAATAACTGGGTCAAACTGGATGGGGCAGATTTTTAGCAAACCAGTGGCAGTTTTGTTCAGATGCAGCGCATGGCTTCATGACTGAAAAACTGGAGAAAGGAAACCAGATTTTGTTTTCAACCAGATTTTATTGACACAAACCCAAAAGCTGTGTAGCTCCGTGTAACAACTTCAAACTGAATTAATTGTTTCCCAAAAGCTGCTGAATTCTATATGGGCTCTTGGTAGCTTTATTACTGTATAGTTTAGAGTTCTTAATTTGGCACTAGCTCCTTGTAGAAATCATCACTTTGACTACTGATCCTTTTCTGCAACTGACAAAGGCGTTGTAAGCCAATATAAATCAATGTACTATTTAATCTTTTTACAGTTTCAGAAGACCATAAATCATTTTCAGAAGTTACAATTTTAATTCACTTGCCACTAATTTAAGCCTCAAATTTTCTTCCAGATTGTTCTCTTGTGGCTGGAATAAATGGACAGTTCACTCCTGGTTCCATTTACACATATCCATCAGCATAAATGAAGCTCTGTAGAAAGATACAAACTCTGCGAGAAGGAGTTAGATAAGTAGAAATTTTATACTCATTTGTAACTTACAGGCAATGTATAACTCTTGAAACTGGTCCTGTGTTACATTTTATTCAATAGAAAGTGGGTTCTTCTGCAGTTCTTCTTTCTTGTGGCCCTGGTAGTTGAATATACGATGAAATGTATGATTCACAGAAATACCATGTTTAGCTCCAGTTGTGCACTTGAATCTTGCCACTTCCATGTGGTTCATACAAATGTTTAGTTAAACATATGTTGATTTTTAATTTTTTTTTCTGGATATACATCCTTTTCTGAATTGGGGTCAGAGTACTAACGATTACACTATACATAAAAATAGATGTTCATGTTGTTGCTATATCTGTTTTTAATAATTTAGGAGACAGTCAGGCACCATGGTGTTGAGGCCTAGACATACTTCTTAATCTTCTAAGACCCAAATAAATGATATAACATATGATAAAAATCCAAAAAGAAAGGAAAAGAACCCACAAAGAACCATCAGCACAGGCATCTTAGTCCCATGGAAATAATTCTGTTAATTTAGTTCAAGATTACACATTCCTCATCTTTACAGTTGAAATTAGTTACATCTGGAATGTTAAGAGGGAACACCAATTTTTTGGTTATGATAGATATTTTGGTATTAAACCCAATGATGTCCCTTGAAATGAGGAATATGTGAGTGATAAGGAGCTATAAGGCTAGAGAGGAAGGCTGTTTTTTTCCTAATTCTACTGGTGCATAAAATCATGCTAAAAAATTGATGTATTCCTGCCTCTCCCACACAAATATTTTGGGTATTCATTCTCTAATCAAAAGCATTATCAAATGAAAGAAACTCTTCCCAGAAAACATTTTCAAAAAGCAAAGTTTTTTCCAGAAAGTTTGCAAAAAAAGTCTTCACCTCACCACAGAACATTTGCAAAAGCAAACTGCAGATGCTTCCTCAAGTTCTAGTCATATGACCCTTAATTTAAAACGTGTTTCTTTTTAAAACATGGCCTATAAACATGCTTGGGGGGAGCTCAACACAGTCATTTAAGAAACAGAAACTTGAGACATGTGGTTGAAATATGGTGGGGAGAAAAATAGAATGCATCACATTAATGACATTGAGACTAATTTCAAATGCAATTTTCTAATTATTTTCTCTTCGAGTAGGATGCTGGACAGCCAGGGGATAAAGGCAACAAGGTACATGGCCAACAAGCTAATTGACGTTGCAGTTTGTCATTTATTGTTTGTACTTAGCTTTGAGTTTGTAAACCAAACCCTTCTGAAGTAAAGCGCTCAAGTGAACAACTGTCAAACTGTTTATCTGGTGTTCTGATCTTCAGGATGACCAAGGAAATGCTACTTTTCCTGTATACACCTACTGCCTGTAGGTGATCAGTTAGTGAACTAATAAGAGTTTGTTATATTAGTTGATGTATTTCACAAAAAGGAAAAAAAGTGTAACCAGTAAAAATCTACTGAGATACTGCAATCTGAGTCCCTTTTAATTGTTACATTGTCAGCCTCAGTAGAGGGAGGACTGAAGGGATAGTAAGGCAGGACGCCAGAGTTGAATCTCTCATTGCTGAAGAACTTGTTGTGTTGAGGGATCTGCCACTGCCTCTGCCAGTCTCAAAAAACAAAAAATAAAATGCTTTGCCATCAGGAGCCTACTGTTTACTGCCAGCATACCCCACATTGAGAAGTAACAGAAAGAAATCAGTGTATTACAACATAGTTTCACCTTTAGGTTTTGGACAATTCATAGTGGCTGGTCTGGCGGAGAAAGAGAAGTTCCAGATCAAGCTGATATTTAAAACTTGCTAGCCAAAATGAGATCCAGGCATTGCTCCTTCCTTTTCTATAGCCAAAGTGCATTTGTGTCTTCTGTCTAATCATACACACACTGCCTTGACTGGAGCTGGCAGGACTTCTCACTTAGCCATGATGTGGTGTAAGGACATGTTGCTTCTGGAGGGAGACAATTCCTTGGTGGACTATGCCACAACAGAGTGACTGGCAGGTCTCGCCAGGAGACGTAATGTACCCTCAGGCACTGCCTGCCTGCTCTGCTTCCAAGGAGTGGGAGAGGGACCTCTGGGCAAAATTCATGCCCTTTCCCAACTCATTTGTTCCCAAAAGGAAGATACCTGAGCAGCAGACTACAATTTCCTCCATGCTGAGGCTCTTGCATCTTCTAGCCATAGCAAGAGGGAACAAGGAAACTAGACTCACTTCAGGTCCCCTCTGTAGCCCTATTAGCCAGCCACAGCCTTGCCCTGGGGAGCCTTAGCCGATGGATTTTCCCTTGTGATGCTGCAGACTGAGAGACAACCTCTACCATCACGCAACAGTGCAGTGCACTATGCATTAGATTGCCATTTGAAAAACAGCAGCATTAATATTTCTGGACAAAAGTCCAAGCTTCTGTCTCTTATTTTCTTAGGAGGGGGGATGTTTTCAGGGCTTCTACATCAAAATTTTTTTCACAGCCTTTTAAAATACCACACTACTGTACACATCTTTCTTAAATCACTTCCCCGAGGTCCAGGTATTAGTCCCAGTTAGATATGCAGCTGGCTCCTTGCTTTCAGAGCTCTGCTCTGGGTCATGGCCAAGCCCCTCACAAATAAATTTTTGAAGGTTTTCTACAGGCAGTAAAGAGAGGCTACCGTAACCACCTCTGTTACTCATAAGCTAATTTACTGGAAACTTGGAGACTTCTGCAACTGGCCAAATATTCTTTCTGGAGAGACAAAACGTTCCCTAACATGAAATAATTAAGAAGGCATTACTACTTGCCAAATGATGTATCCAGATTGATAGCAGTGTAAAAAACAGTCTTTTTATCTTTTGCCATTGTAGAACACTAGAAATTCTTCCAAAAAGTTATTAAAGGCAGTAGGTGTATATGGGAATGGCACCAATTATTTCATCATCCTGAAGATCAGAACTCTGGATGAAATTTTTCCCTTCCCTCATCCTCTTGTTTTGTTTACAGGAGAATATAGAATCAATAAAAATACAGAAGGTGAAGGTAAATTTAATAAATTGGATATCATGAGTTCTAAGGGATTTTCTCTAAAACCTTCCCCATATATTGAAAGAATAGAAGAGCACAGACTGATTGTAACAAGTATTTAGTGCGTCAAGGACTAAAAATGTACTCAGGTTAAGAGTAAGAAAAGTATGTGTTTTACAGCAGATATTGGGATGGTACCTGGAAGTGATATTTCAAATCTAGTTCAGACTTGCTGCAGAATGCTTATGGATTGCAGACTTTACAAGGAAGAGCACTCACTGAAAAAGCAAACAGGAAACCGCATTTTAAAAATGATAGCTGAACATATGGAAGTTTTCACATGCATGATGTGAAGTGAGGAGTGTATGTGTTACTAACAGGCAGTGCTATAACTGATTCTGTATCACAACAGGCATGTATCATAACAGACTCCAAAACACTACTCTAGTCTAAGCTGTAGTAAAAAGCCCATGTCTCAAGTCAGAGCTGGGTTACGAGAGCTGGGGAGCCACTCTGTAATGATGTGCAGATACGTGTGTTTTGACCTACAATGTTTATTATTTGGATGTGTTTCTTTTATCTAGTGAGAGGTTATGGAGAAAAAAGCAAGTGGGAATATTCACAAATGGCCCAAAGAAGGTCATCTATCAGCAAATGTTTGAGATTTCGTAAAGTAAAATGCTCGAAATACTAACTTTGTAAACTTTTCCACCTTTACCAGTTAAGAGCAAAGTTGGCTTTGCTCTTACAAGCTGAGACTAGCAGCATTCAAAAGTAAAGTGCGTGTTTTTTGGAGTAAAAAGGGCTTTCAACATGGTCTCCCTTAAGAAAGAGAGGTATTTGGAAAAATCAAGCTGCGAGTATCTGTAGAAGGCATAAAAGTTTCCCTTGCAGGGATATGCTATTATGTGATGTCTGTAGCTGCAGATACACTCATGCTGGGATGTCTGAGTCGTAGGTTATCTGCCTAAGTTATTACGCAGAGGCGATAAAAGCGCTGGACCCCGAGCTGCAGCATCCTGTGCAGACTGCTCGGCCTCCTGATTCCCCAAATGGGTTGTTCAGCTGGGACGCAGTCAGTACGAAGGCATGTACAAAACAGCAGCACGAGCTTAGCACGAGGTGGCCAGAGACGTTTCCGTGCGGCTGCGTGTTTACGCTTGCTGAAGCCAGCATCCCTGGCTGTCTGCTAGACTTAATAGAAGTTTGAAAAAAAAAAAACCACCACCCCAAACAACTGCCTTGCCTGCTATTGGGGATGTCTGCCAGTGCTGTGCGTGTGTGAGCCTGAACCTCTGTGCCATTCAGTCAGTCAGAGAGGTTCTGTCTGTCACCAGAAGTTGTCCCTCTGCACTCTCTATTTCCTAAGCTGTGCAAAGGGGCCCATGGAACTACCAACCCTGCTGTTCATAGCCAGTAGGCAACGCCATTACGTTTTCTGCTCCACCTTGCACTTGCTGAGGCACGGCCGGAGGACTGGGATTTGCGGCGGGGGGTATATAAATATATGTGTGTATATATATTTTATGTATTGTTTTATAATCTTGGCTGCTTCTTTGAACCCAGCTGTCAGTCAGGGGCTCCACCAAGAGCCCTGCCGCCCGCGCTGAGGGCCTAGGCCAGGCAGAGACTTCCGACCGCGTGCCCACCACCGCCCCGACAAGCCGGCTCCCTCCTGCCCGGCCCCGCCCCGCAGGGCGCCCCCCGGCGGCGCGGCGGGGCGCTGCAGCAGCTGCCCCGCTCCTGCCTGTGACAACCACCGTGGCGGCAGCGGCGCCGGCGGGCGCCCGGCAGAGGGCGCTGCTGCGGCGGCCGCGCGAGACTCCCCCGGCGTGGGCTGGGGGTGATGGCGGAAGTTGATCTGTGTGGTTCTTGTGAGGCTCGTGGGGTTTGTTCTAATTAACGGAGCAACCGGGGAAAATTCCGTCTTCTTCACCCAGGGTCGGGGGGGAGGGCGAGGCTGGCTTGGTATGGGGCCTTTCCGGCCGCCCCCAGCCTCCCCCTGCAGCAGAGGGAAAGCCCTGGTGGTTCCTCCCACCTGGCAGCTGCCCCCAAAGAAATAAAATGAATAGGTCACTTCTGTTTTTTTGTTTTTTGGTTTTTTTTTTTTTTTAAAGGACAGTGGCAAGGCAGTTTGCTACCAAGTGTCTCATTATTCAGTAATTACTGCCATTGCTGCAATCCCCTTGCCTCTGGACCCCATTGTTCGTCATGGCTGCTGTCCTGCATGGAAGCCTTTGCTGGGACAGAGATGGCGAAAAGGTTTTGTGCTGGCCCACATGGCACCGGGTCTGCACGGCACCCTCTCTGCTCCCCCATCCGTTTTCCAGATTACTGCTAATAGCATATGAGAACGAAGGATGCCCTTTGTGCTGTTTGGGGTTGCTGTAAGCTGTCACAAGTGTGTTTTATAGAGGCTGATTTTAATTTTGCCACCCAGGAGAGTAATACTCCCAAGGAAATGAAGCGTCTTTCTGCTATTGTTATATATCCGAAGGAAAAATCCTGGCACATAATTCGCTAAAAAATAGTAGTGTGATGAGTCAATAAATTTCTATTGTGTAGCTTTCTCTGGGTGAACAATACTATGTTCTGGGGTAGTGTTAAACAATTAGTTCACATATCATACAAATAAGCACATCCTAGATGGATACATCTGGGGGTAGTAGAAATTATTCATCTCTGGCCAATCAGGCAGCAGTTTTTATTTATTTCAGTGTTTAACAGAATACCTCTCTGGGCTCTGGGAGACCTTGCAAGCAATTGAAAATACAATAACTTTAGAAGGAAAGCCAGCAGTTTTTCCTCACTCTCAATCCAGAATAATAATATATGACAAAATATCCTGTTCCCACAACTATTAGCCTTTCTATCCCCAAGTGTGTAAACAGATAGCTGTGCAGGATCAACGGACCTCTTTGCAGAGTATGTCCCACCATGGGGCTCCCCGCCCTCTTTCTCTAGTGGAAGTTTTCGGCATGAATGTTTCTACCAGTACACAGCAGAAAGAGAGATGAATCTGTCCACAGGTCCATCAGAAATGAGTAATAAGGCCAGAGCCTTAGTTTGTGTAAGTGCAGCTGGCTTTATTGAGGAAAGTAGGATGAAACAGAGTGAAAATCAGCCATATTGTTTCTTCCAAATTTCAAGCATCAGCTCCCTCCATAGTGCTTTTTAAGGGCAAAGTATTGTTGTATTTTCAACTATATGTGGTGAAAACATTTACAAGGAATACCTTCATATTTGAATGGTACTCACCATTTCACTTGAGGAGTTTGGAGGATTTCTGTGTAAATTCCTGCAGTTATTTTTATCGTTTTGTGTTATAATAGTGCCTAGAAATTTGAACAGTTTTGCTAGATGCTGTTCAAACGTACTAAAGGACAATCCCTTCCCAGAAGGTTTGCAGGCTGGTTCTTTACCCTGAGAATAGAATTTAATTCCTGGATTTCCTTTCTTGGTACATTTGAGTTCTTGTATCTCAAGAAAACTTAATTTTTCTCTGGTCTCATTTAATCCCAATTACTGCCTAATTAGAAGTTAATGTTTTTTTGAAGGGGGTCTACCAAAAGAGTTTTCAAGCAACTTGAAGCATGCAGGATTCTCTGAACTAAGTCTCTACAGATGGTGCATGCCTACAGACCCAACTAGATCTCTCTAAGGCATTAAGGAAAAGTTTAATATTTTTCATTTGTGCAGGGAGATTAGTGGTCCCCAGCTGTGCCTAAGACCATCCATTCTTCACAGCTGGTCGTTCTTATTAATCCCCAGGAAATGGCCTATGTTCTAATTTGTTGGTTTTTAAATACAAACTGAGCAAAATCCATTTAAACATGACAGTGTAAAAATTGAAATCATACCTTGTGATGGATCACATTCGTGAAGAAGTAACTTCTGTGGGGATAAAAAAGAAAAAAGTAATACCCTAGATTGACCTCTGGTCTTTATTTGGAAGTGTCATGGTAAATGTAATGGGAGGACATAAGCATCCCAAACACCTTTCTTAATGAACCCAAGTGCATTTTTAGTCTGGCTGTTGTTTTTTACTTTACGTGGCAAGAGAGATGTCAGCACAGAAAAGCACTGAGCCATTATGACTGTTGGGATTAACAGGCCAGAAAATAGCAATGCCATAAACCAGAAAACTGCTGCTTTAGTTTTACTGACGTTCAATACATTTGAAGTGGATTGCTCTCGCTGTGTTTCCTGAAAAAGGTGAAGTTTCTTAGGACAGTCAACCCTGACAGTGAATGGTCAGCAGATTACTACAGTGAGAGCACATTATGGGTCTTGTGTGCTTTCTAGACAGATAAGTTTGGATAAAAACCAGTTCCAGTCTCTGTGTTCCTCAGGTGCATATTCTCCAATTGTAGGGACTGTGCCTGGCCATGTTTATTGCAGTGCCCCCCCACCCCCCAGCCGGTGCTTGGCTTTTTCCAGACTTCTAATTACTTGAGCACTCTGATTTATCATCCTGCTGGTCAAGAACAAACCACAGTTAAAGTAGAAAGTGCATGGTTTGCAGAAGAACTTGCTAAAAGCACAGGCTTTTCTCATAAGTCACGTAAGATAGTTACAGACACAACAGAGTGAGCAGCAGGGGAATAGGATCTCCCAGACCTCACCTTACTGCTCCAGAGGCTTCTGAGGGCTTTGGTCACTATGCTTGAGAAAAATACACAGAGCCATTCCTGTTCCTGCTTTTCCAACTGCAGCATTTCTTTCAAGCCCCAGGCGAGCTCTCTTCCTTAGGTTGTGTCTGTGCTTAAAGGAGTTTGTTCGTGAATGCTCTTTTTCTGGCTTTTTGCTGGGGAGTTTTTACTGTACCAGCTCTTTCTTAGGGATAGCTAGGCAGAGAGTTGGTTTCTAGCGATGTTGAATCCTTTTCTTCCACTGCTGGCATTTGCTAACGATGGCTCGGTTTTACTTTGACAGTGTTAGCTGTCAAGGGGATGCTTTTAACACATAGTGATTCTTGTAATTGTAAATGGTATTTCTCCAGGAACAAAAAATGAAAGAATTATTCTCTAAAGAGTGTGAGACTATTTTCTTCTTCTTCTTTCCCCACCCCCCCAAGCAAGACTGAAATATGGACTTTTCAGTATTAAAAAAACCTCTGTCCTGATCTCCCCATCACTGAAGATGATTAAATGGCTGGGCACTAGGAAATAAAAAGGCCTGAATGAGTTTTACACCTCTACTGTCTCCTTGCCCTTCCTACAGCATGATTACAAAAATGAGGAAATGTTATTTGCATCTATTTAAGGCAAAAAGTTCTTAATCCTCTGCATTTTTTCAACAACTGGATGAAAATGGACATGTAAAAAGCTTAGGTTATGAAATATTCAACATTTTTGTTAGAAGTCCACTCACGTACTGAAATCAAAATTGAGGCTAGGTGAAACACTTAAAAATACCATTCTGACTTTCTTTGGTGTTTGGTGTAAAATCCATCTTCAATTTGTTTTTTTTTTTTTGAACTATTAAGTCTAATTTTTGTTCTCTTTAAAGATGTAGAGTGGCATGTTAATCAGAAAATTCAGTATCTGAGCATCACCCATTGTAAAACAGTGTGGCTTCCTTAATTTTCTCCTACAAAGAGTCTAACCTGGTAATTATTTTAATTATAGCAATTGGGGTACTATGTGACTTCCGAGAATGTTTACTGTCCTTGCATGGAGGCATAGCTTATATGAAATGGCAGAAAACTCTAGTGAGTTATTTCATTCCACGCTAGCACATCTGTGAGGGTGAAACATAGGATGCATCTCAATTAGCTAATTACTTTGGAGCAGGGATATATTTCTGAAGCTTAGCTCCTGCATGTCTTCTTTTTTACTGTGTTTTCTTTCATGTTTTAAGTATACAAGCTAGGTTGCTTCCACATGACACTGAACTGGAAGATGCACTCCAGTGGCTATGCTCCAGCCACTGACCAGTGTTCTGTCCATGGGACCACACCAGAACTAAAAGAAAGTAAACCCCCTATGAAATGTGTGTAGCGCAGACATCGGATCCTTAGCACCAACGACTTTGGACTGTTCTACTTGTTAGTGTAGCCATAGCCAGAGGCACGTGAGTACGAAACCCAAAATAGGGAAAGAGAGTGTGCATGTTTACCCAATGTGTCCATCTTATTCATACTATATTCATTTATCTTGAAGTTTAGCAGCGGAATAGTGGTCAGATGATATGTAAAACTCGGCTCTGGAAACTGTCACCCTGCACCCATTTCAAAGGATATATCAAAGAACTTTTGTGAATTGTCAAACAAAGATAGCAAAACAGGGAGAGACATTATTAATTGCTAATTAGAAGTGCCCTGCCATTGTCTAGGTGGGGAACATTTGTATCTATAGTTTATCATTGAAGTATTAAGAATGCTTACTGCAGTTCCTGCAGTGTTAGTTCAAAGGCAGTTATGTACCTTTGCAGGATAAATTTTGGCAGTGACACCTTGCATTTGGTTGAGCAGGACCGGCACTTGTAACTAATTGACCTTATTATTGTCTTAACTTCTTTTTTTGTATGTATGTTCTTGTCCTCAGGTTTACCTTAGAAACTATCCAGCCTCAGAGCTGATTTTATCACTGCTGTAAACGCAAAGAGAGTAAATTGCAGGCATATTCTGCCCCCAAATTAACTAAGTTAACATTTGAATCTCTTTTTTGTAATTTAAAATACTATGAAAGATATGTATATGGACATATGTGTAATGTATATTGGTATATATGTATAAGCTCTGCACCTTAGAGTGTAAAAAATTATTAGCTTTTTAAATACCATTAATAAAAATGGAGTCATTTATATGGTGGATTCTCAACACACTTTAAAAATACAAACTAAACGACTGGGACTCATTTGGTGTTTCTGAAATGTAAAAGTCCAGGTCCAATCTTCCTGTCATTTTTGAGAGAAAACAGCTATTTCAGGGATGAAGCAGTTTGAACACCCAACCTAACATTACAGTCCTAAGTTTGGCTATGTCCAGGCTTTTGCAATGAAGTTAGTGTTGCTAAATATAGTGAATCAACTAAAAAAATAAAATGAAAACTTAATCTGTCTTTACTTTGATTTATACTGAAAAAAAATGTAGCCAACTGTATAATAGCTTATTACCCAGTAACTGCAGAGACGAACACCTTGCTGGTTGCACCCTGCTGGGGTCTTAGCTTTTTAATGATTTTTATTTGAACTGAAGTCATATATGTGGCAGTATAGCGACTAGCAAGGAACACACTTGTGATGTAAGTCATCCTATTTCTCAAAGACACACAAAAATGATGAGTCTATCAGCCTTTTGATTTATCATGCCATGAGTGTCAGAGGAGACAGTGTGGAGCTTCAGGAAGAACAGCTCCCCTCCCAGCCCTGGAACAGTTTTGTTCCTTCACTCCAAGAAAAATATGCTGGGCCAAGTTTCTGTAGACAATATCTTCCATTTACCTCTGTAGAGTTACAGCATCTGAATTTAGCTGTCTTTTTCTGCTGTCATGTCTCACGGTTTCCGAGATTCACAATACCTTTTTTTTTTCCCCTGCAAAGCTGGTTAACCTCAAAATTTTGAAAAACACAGATATTCCTGTTGTTCAGAATGACATCATACTCTCTGCAAAAAACTGCATTCCTGATGTTACCAGCTGCTTCCGAAAAGATAAGTTGCAAGATTGATTATGTCTTGTTTTGTGGGAAACTTTCTTAGGTTTTGGAGCGCATAAACTGATAGCATCCTTACATGATTTGACATCAACAAATGCAAGATTGCTTTGCTTGTGCTTTAAACTAGCCAGTCAGCATGACCTTTTGGCTCAGGCAGAGCTGTTGTCTGTATGCCCTTGGGACAGCTGCTGGCATCTTTGGAGTGAGGTAGAGAAAGCCTTGTAATCATTAGCTGTGTCTGAATGAGCATGGCCTGGGACACCTTGCAGAGTTGTAATGCACAGGAGTACTGACCACCTATTCAGAAAAAAATCAAAACCCTTCTAAAATACCTTAACTTGAGCATTCTGAAACAAGAACACTGGGAATGGCAAATAGTTTTTTGAAAACTTCACCCTGAGCTTAACTATTCACTTTTTTTTTGTTTCTCAGTTTCCAGACTGTTGGTTATTGTATTTTATAATACTTATGATGTGATAACAATACTAGTATGTACCTAATTACAAAGCCATGCCACTTCTTATCCAAAGGGAAAGAGGTAAAAGGAAGGAATTGGAAACGATGGTATTGTAAGTCCTACAAATTTATGAAAATTATTGTAACAAACTTTAAAAAAAGAAAGGGTGGAAAAAAGAAAGGGACTTTTGTGTGTTTTACAGCTTTATTTTCCTGGGGCGTATGTATGAGTTATGTATAGCACACAAATGAACTAAAGTGAGAAAATTATAACATTGAATTTTGCAGCCTTTCACAGTGATTCTGTCTGTTAAACTGTACAAGGGAAATTCCTGCTTTCCTTTTAAGTTTTGGAGATATTTTTTTTGTGTTGTCATACAGTCTGGTATTAAAATAAATGCTGTGTTCTGATTTCCATCAGTATGGTTTAATCAGCAGCTGAGTTTTCCTGCAGTGCCTAAAAATAACGATACCTCAGTCACCCAAAAATGAATTCAGTTTTTCTGTCTGGCTTGGTTGCATGGACAGGGGAGGTATACCCCCAGTGATGAAGAAATATGGCTGTGAATTAGGAGGATACATATTTCTGGCATACACTGTCAAAACTCTCTGGAAATAATACTAAACTTTTTATTCTGTGTATCCATCCTTAAAATGCAGGGCACATGGTGGTTACATGCCTGCAGTCTCTCTTTGTATTTTGTGGTATATGCACAGCTTTGAGAAGTGCATACCATCCTTCTTTGTCCAAAATGCTCAAATTACATCATTTGCCTAACCTCCCTTTGAGTACCCCTTCATCTTGGCACCAGTCATTGCAAGGCTTGCTTTGGCTCTGTGCTTGTTCTCTTTTCAATGACACGTCTTTGTGGAATGTGGTATCTCTTCAGGGCATAATCAGTCAGGGTGCAAGAAAAGAACATGGGATGGATTACCAGAAAAATCACTGCAATGCTGATATCTTGCTGATCGGCAAGAATCTCCACCATTGGCATAGCAAGCATCTTATTTTGTTAAATTGTTATATTTGCTTTTTGGGAAGCAATGTCTTAATCACAGTGAGAGCATGTTGTACCTCTCTAGTCTTGTCACAGCGCCAACCGTTGCAGCACCAAGACATCTGGCATCTTCTCTACCTTTCAGGGAGCTGTGGTTTTTGCATGGATGCTCCACAGTCACAATCATTTCTTCCCACTGCTTCTTAGGAGGGGTAGCAGGGATTTCTGGCAGCAAAACTGTGTTAGACTGTAACTCAGGTGTTCCATATGGTGGACACAGAACCTTCAGGCCTTAGAGAGCCTGTCCTGCAGGTTCGTTCAGGATGCAGCCTGGGAGGTAAAAGTTTTGCCGGTAGACTCCTGGCTCCACAGATATCCTGGAGAGGGTGAGTTTTGTAGTTCTTCCAGCTCTGTCATTGCTGTATGTCTGCAGCTGGAAGAAAATTCCTTCTTTCATGCCACTCTTGGATGGGAATTTGTTCTTTAAAATCTCTTTCTGGAGTCCTGCACATACATGCATCCGTGAATTAAGAATTTGGGCCTGCCTCTGTGTCCTCAGACATTACCTGCTATTTTTGGATAGGTGTGAGACGAACAGCCCTATGCTGCTAAACTGAATTCTGTGATGTTAAATGTAGATCTGAACTCAAGAATGGAGGTGAGGAGTACACTACAGAGAACTGCCTTTGCCTCTCATTCACAAAATATGTTGTCTTGGATGACCTCTGAGTTTGTTGGCCAAAACACTTTAGACCTCCTTTGGTACATTACATTGTTCTTCCCAGTTCAGACAACTGGGTTTAATTTTCAACACATAATTATTCTACACTTCTTTGTGCATTCTCTCTTCATCTCCCCAAAACTAAATGCATTTTGACAGTTAACCACCAAGAAATAAAAAATGTTATATTCTGTGGTTCATTGGATGCAGTACTGGAAAGTGAATCATTCCTTTCCTACATAAGTTCTAGCATATACTGTATTGACTGTTGATCTGGAATACATAACTGTGTGTTTTACCTGATCCTGTATGTCCCTAGGAATCTTAAAAGTTCATAGACCCTGGCTGGAACATATATTTGAACGTTATTAGGTCTGGTCCACAGTGAGCAGTTTTATAGCCCTGGTGCCTACTTCAGATACAGTCATTTTTAAAACCTGCTTAACCACAATAGTTAAACCCTATCATGTACTTTCACAGACACAGATTTAATACTCTTGAACAGTAGTTCTTGGAGACTGTGTTAGCCAGAATATGCATTATTGCTTTCAACTGTTTATGAAACTTTATTCTTCTTTTTTTTCCTTTGTTTCCCTTTTTTAGATTTCTACATCTGGTATTTTCTTCACCCCATTCATATTGTAAGCTTGAATAAAAAGTTAATTTTGTATCAGCATGTCTTTAGCATTTGAAAAATGCTGGGTGAAAAAAATCTTGGTTATCTTTTAATCTGTTTTCAATTTGGGATGCAGGTAGGCGTTTAGGTTTATACAGCTGTTGCTGACTTTCAGTGTTTGTGAAGTGATCTTTTTTAAAGTCTTCCAAAAAGTGGTTTCATGAGAGATTTGCATATGCATTTATTAATCTGCGCAGCAGTGGGACTGACACGTATGCTGAGATATTTTTCTCTTCTTTCAAGGACGTATTTGAACTCTGTTTTGACCATCTCAAGGATAAACAAGCACAGCTTGTTTGTATGTGTTTTTCCACTTCCAATATAATGGCCTTTTTCTATGCTCAGGGGAGTACATCCTCATCTTTCACAACATGCCCAAGAAAGGTTCAGAAGATAGTCCAAATGTGTGAATTCATTCTTAACCTATTGGCAGGCAGACCAGCTCATTAGAAGCCAACTCACTGTCTTTCCACGAGAATCCCTGTTCTGGAGCAGAACATCCCTCATTATTCATTATGGGGCAGCACGACTTTGCTTCACTCATGGCGTAGGAAAAGAAAATCTGTTTCATCTTCTCTACTTGATGCCATACATACAGTGACAAAGCTTCAACCACAATCTATGCTTTTTTTTTTTTTTTTTATTTATTTTAACAGATGGAGTCAGCTGTTTGTAAGCTTGTTTGTAGCCTGGCTTTAGCTCGTCCTGTAAGCTGGTAGCACTCTGCAGCAGACATTTGGTCTTTCTAGGCTTCTTTCTTTCCTCTGGCTTTCCTCTTTGCTTCCATGTCTGGAAAGGGTGCTTTCTTCCTTGGGGGAAGATGAAGTACTCACTCTCTTCTCTCATTGTAATACTTTACCGTACAGGCAGTAGCTGAGCAATAGGGATCCCAACAAATAGGAAGGATGCCATTTATATGTGAATGAAGTTCTTTGGATGCGTTTACCATTCCTGGGAGAGACATGCTTTTTTCCATCTATCATCCATCCCTCTGTTGTTCAGATCATGGATACTGACCTTTCTGCTTGCAAAGCAGTGGGCCAAATTTTCTGTTGGTATACCTTGGCACATCTCTGTACTTGAGGGGGTATGCTGACTGCTGCCGGGGCAAGGGCCTTGCGCAAAACTTTTCTTAGCCCCACGGATAGAGCCGTTTGCTTGGGGTGAAGGCAGAGATGTTCATTTAAAAGTTTAGGAGTCATGATTGATGACTCCCGTAACACGTGCTGAGGCATGTGCTTATCCAATGAAAAAGGCCCTCAGGAGGTGGCAAACATCTGGCAAAGCCACATTAGGAAAGAGGCTTGTCTCCTCATTGCTGCCCTGGGTTAGAGAGCACCAAAATGAGGAGGGGAAAGAGGAACTAATAAGCTGTGAGAGAGAAAAATGAAGGTTGCCTGTACAACTTTATCTTCTGCCCTTTTTAATATCCATTAGTGCTTAAAGCCTGCTACATTACTACACACTAGTTTTCTAAGCTATTTAATAGATGTAAAAAAAAATCTGACACGTGGACTGGACATATTGCAGTCTTAAGGAAATGGATGTTATTGAGCATGTAGTGCTGTTAGTGAAAAATGGAATGCTGCTGCAATCTGCTCAGAATATCCTATGACTTTTTCCTGCAGTCTTGAGATATAACTTGTACCTTTGTAAGGACCTTTGAATTTCTGTGGTGGTGTAAACAGGCATTAATGTAAGTAAGAACAGAGTACTTTGTCTTCTCTTGCTTATAATTTATACAGCTGAAAGAGCAAGCTGTATTAGAACTGTTGCTTCCCATTTCAATATTGCTAATTTACGAGTCAGATTTTCAGCTACTTTAATTTAGTGTAAACTCAATGATATGTCAAGGAAACTACCCCAATCTACTGGTCCTATATCTCTAAATATTATTTATTTATAGGGCCCAAAGCCCCTTTGAATTTTATAATTCAAATAATTTCTAAATTAAACTAAAACAGTTGAAAGCAGGACACATGATTAGCATATCCTTAGGAACCTATTTCTAGTTGTTAGGCTTTTTCACTATGTTTGAACAGGTCTTTCAAATGTTATAAACCATTATGGAATGCTGTAGTCTGACCTAGAATCAGTTTCACAAGTGAGGAAGCTGGTAGTAACCCTTTCTGCAGAGAAGCAAATAACCGGAGAAAGCTGTTAGCAGTTGCACACCATGCACAGTGACCACGCTGAGGCTTTGACAGCCAGGGCTTTGAAAGCAGGGGAATGTCAGCCTGGTGTTGTCCAGGGTTAAAGTTGCTCCCATTGAGGCACAGCTGCAGCTCTTGCATGGTCTGGGTAATGTATTTGCAGATTTTTAAAATTGGGAGAGTTTGATTCACTATGAATTAAACGGTACACTTTATTATAGACAAGAAAAATCACTGCACTTTTTCTATTAATTTGTTTTGAAAATAATGCCTTCCTAGCTCTGTGCTGCAGACAGTGAATGGGTTGGAAAAAAGTGATGATTGCTACGATTTATCTGTAATGTTTTCTACTCCAAATCTGTTGCTTTAAATGTTCATACTTTTTTTCTCCCCCAAGTTCTGAATTAGGCAATCAGGACAACATAAATTTACAAATAAAAGCAAACAGTGTCCTTTCAGCCTCCCCCCAAACAGCTCTTGGACAAACTCTGAGGGGAAAAAAAATGTTAACGATGCTAAAGCTGCACTGACCCCAAACTGAAGCTTTCCTGGGTTTGCTGCTGCACAGTCTCACTTTTCTGTGATGTTTCGTAGGAGGTAATTTCTGTGCTGGTTATGATTTGAAAGGGCTGGCCTGCAACCCGACCTCAATCAAATTGGAACAACATGTCACCAAAGGTCCTGGTCCCATGGTATGTGCTTGGAAATACAACTCCCCAGCGCGGAGAGGTTTCTGGCAATTCAGTGAAACTAAACTCAATTTCCATGGTTAGAGATTGCTGCAGGAGCATTTCATTGTGTTGTAGTTGTCTTGCTCTGTAAGTTTGGGGGGGGCGGGGGGGTGCGCTTGTGCGTGTGTTTGTGTCACTGCTTTACTGCTAACAGTCAGGGCGACTCTGAAAGTTTGATTTGTGGACAGAAATGACAAATTTCTGTTAAATTATTGACACAGAAGGGAAAATACTTTTCTACTTTGAAGTTAACTAAAACCAAATGGGATTGTTTCCCCAAGGGAAAAGTAAGAGTTTAGTTATGATGCATCCCCTCCCAGAAATCTTTCAAATTATACATACTGTACCCTCTGTTTATATAAATATGAATTACATGATTGTGTGTACAGGGTCATTTGTAGTTCAAATGTAAATGCAATGCTGCTAGGCAGAGGCTATGGAGAGATCGAGGGGATTCTAGGATCTGCTATTTAACCCTTTTCAAACATGGTATGTTAAGTGGCTTTGTGTAGATCTGCAAGAAAGCTTGGGCCTGGCATGAGATGGAAACACCCTAGTTCTGCTGATAAATAGGAATTTCCATGCAGCTGTAAATGAAGGGAGAGAGGCCGGTCATTTCTTATTTACATAGAGTGCTCTGATTGTACATTGTTGTTGATGGTGACAACCAACAGTTTATGCTCTGCATTAAATTTGCTTATGTGTTCTCATCCAGCTGTGAAGTTCAAATTTGCAAGGGATGTTTTCCCACATGCAGGATAACAAATTTGTCAGATTGACCTAAGGGTTGTTCTTTTCCAATTTGCCAGTGATTTCTTTTTCATTTCAGCTAACTTAATAATAGTTGGTTTAAATGTCGTTAAGCCATAAATAAATTGTCTTCTGAAATGTTTTTTCTCTGTCATACCATCATGTTTCTGTATGTCAGTGGAAATACATATTTCTGGCTGGGTGTCTTTCTATCTTTTAAGCTGAGAGTTTATCAAATTCAATTTCACCACAGGACATTAATTTATGTTTTTGCTCTTACTGTCTATATCCGTGGACTTCATTTTCTACTGCCTTATGTCTCCTACAAATTCTCTGAGGAAACTTAGACAGAATTGATAGAGCTCCCTAATTTATTAGCTCTGGGCAGTCCAAATGTGATGCATATAAAGTAGGAATGTCATGACTGTTGCCTTGTAGACAAAAAGTTTTGTTCCTAATCTGTTCCCCCCACAATTTCATCAGTTTTCCCAAAAGCCTTGCAAGCTTTGGGTAGTCTGTGGCTTATTTCGTCTCTAAGAATGCATCCTCTGCACAAAATTTCCCACTTAGATGAACTTTTCCACTGCATATGGGAAGTAATTATCATTGGGTATGTGTGGTGTCCCCTAAAGATCAGGCTAATTAGCCTGACCCCTGTCAGGATCAGGCTAATCTATATGTTCTGTCTTCCTGAGACGGAGAGTTAGAATGAAGCCCCAGAAAAAAATGATTGACATTGATTTGGAGATATGTCTTGGCGTGGGCAAAGCAGACGTGGCCTCCAGCAGGAGCTCCTGAGCCAGTTCTTCAGATGACCTCTTTTTGCAGTGTTGGTGGCAAGCAGGGTGTGGGGTTTGTCTGGTGTGTTAAAAGACATAATTCACGCCTCTGCTCTTGTGGGTGGCATCCTTTCCACTGCGTCTCCTGCAAAGATGTTAGGAGAGCTATCCCTGCCTCTCAGGGGAATAAAGGCAGACTGTAGGACCAAATGCTCCTAAAACCGGTGACCCGTACTTTCAGAGCTGGCATTGGAAGGAATTCTGTCTTACCAAAAAGGCTTGGGACAAACTAGCCTGTGGGCAAGTGACTTTTTGCACTGCTTCTGACCTCTTCACTGTCGCATGTCCCATCATCGTTCTCCATTCTTTATAAATCATTTTAGATGATGTTTACATTTCCATTAGCAGCGAATTTGCCAGAGGCACATTCATAATGGCCTGTTAATAAAAAGCATTGCAAGTGGATACCGTTTCAGAAAGCAAATGCTTGAATTAGATACACAGGTATCAGTATTGGATTCGCAGGTATCAGTATCTATTGACCCAACACTATATCTCTTCTGGTCTCACCTCAGGTAATGTTAGAGCCAGCAAGGTCAGTAGGCTTTTCCAGTTGAAATGGAAACAGGGCAGTTGTATCACCTGAAATTTGTAGCAGCTTCTCTCATTTGGAGATGGCTCTTGGGTTTTGATAGACAAAGCTATGTAACTAATACAGAGTGTTTGCTTCCTGAAAGTTAGTTTTTCAGGTGCTTTATTCATGTAATCCTAAGAATCTTAGCCTCAGCATACTTCCACTGAGCAAAATAACTGGGCTGTTTAAAGGTGTGCATGGATCATTGCCAACAGCATCACAGTTCTGTTCTTCCCTCTTTTGCTAAACACAACAAGAAATCTGCTGCAGACTTCTGAACCAGTTTGAGTTGTCTAACGAAAGGTATAGGCTAAGAGCTGTACACTCTTTAAAGTATTGGCCATTTGACAGTATGGATTGCATGTTGTGACTCTACTCTCCACCTGCAGAGTCTGCAGCATCGAAAAAGAACCATGAGTATAAACTGGCTGTGGCTGGAAATAAGAGGGTTCTTGGTGTCAGAGCTCTGGGCTCCTGAAACAGCTTTTCAATAGGAGTAATGGGGGAAGGAGCAAACTGACTAAATAATCGAAAGATGAATCATGGCAAATTAATGAACAAGACAGTATGAAATGAGAATTCCAGAAGTGTAAAACTCCATGGGCTAGCTGCGGGACATGATCACATGTTTTTTTTCTCTCTACTAAGTAATCAGTGATGCTTGGTCTTAGCGCTGTCCATTTATGCCTAGTTATTGCAGAGGTATTGCAATGTGAAATTGGAGCACAATGGGAAAAATCATGCCAAGCTGTTAAGCAAGATGATATTCTGTGAGTTAGCACTGTCTTTCCTTACTTTAGCAACAGGGTTATAGGGCTGTGATACCTAGCCAAAACCACAATGCAGAAAAGAATCTGACTATGTGAATTCAGTCAGCATTATCCCGCATTGTTAGATTGCCACCTTACTCTAACCTTCCTATTTTATATAATGGCATTGAGCTCCTTCTGCAGCCCATTATCCAGCCCCCTCTGATACTTGTAGCTCAAACCCATGTTCTCCATGTATTTTTGCACTCTGAGCTCAGCTAGAGTAGCCGTGGTGGTGGCCTAGCTGAAATCCAGTGCTCCTTCTCCCCTTTACCATCTCCCTGCAACCCTTCGGAGCCTGCCTGGTTCCTTCCAGCTCCAGCCAGGCAAAAATGACATTCTCTGTGTCAATAAGGAGATGTTAGGAAGAACTAAGGTAGGTTGAAAATAGAGGGAGAAAGATCCAGCCTTTTAGAAATATGATCTGAGCATTTTATAAACATCTTCATATTTGCGCAGTAGCATGCTGAACCTTAACTCTCTCATCTCCTTCATTATTTAACTCTACAGCTTTAAAGGAACATTTTCTTAATGAGCCACAGCAGAAGTAGTAATTACTTTGGGCTGGGTATTTATCAGTGGTAATTTAAATGTTATTTTGTCCCTTGTCAGATTTGAGCATTAATTCAAAGCTCAGTTTGGTTCTGAAGAGTGAATCAGTAGAAAAGCCAGTGAGAAAAGCTTCATGTTCATGGACTTTCTTGCTCAGTTTACATGTAAAAACATTGGGTTTTTTTCTAGCTGCTAGCACCTAAAAATCTTAACCTGGGCTGGGAAAGTCAAAGAGGGTACTCTCTGCTATCTGTGTTACAACCAGTAACAAAGTCCCTATTGTCCAAACTGTGGTTTTATGCAGCTGCATTGTCTAAAATAGAGATTTTCAGCTTGTAATGCTTGGATCTTAGGGACTCCACAGATGGCTTCTAAGCCTCTGTGAAAAGTAACTAAGAAAAGTGGGTTTGATAGTAGGCTTAAATTTACTTTCAGAGCTGCACTTCTCCTGGGAAAAAAATCCCAACTTTAGCAATCTGCAGATTAAAAAAAAAAAAAGTAATTTGTCTGAAGTTTATCCTAGTCACATGGATGTTAACAGCCAAGAGACTAATAGACTTTACATAGCTCTGTGGGGGGAGAGATGTGGGGTTGTGTAGATGCACCTGAGGATGTATTTGGGCTTGCAGCTGTATTTAGCCTGTGTAGGGAAGCTTTTGTGTTGGAGATTAGAAGTACACATCCGTTAACTCTTGCTTAACCATCAGTCAAATCCTTGTCTTTGGGTAGATTACTTTTTCCTTCATACAGGTCCGATTAAATGGGAGTTGCTCTCATTCAGTTTTATTGCACTGATAGGTGTTTGGGATGTATGACACTAGAGCAGTCTCCAATAAGCTAAGCAAACTGTACTAATAAAAACATAAACTGGTCAAAACAAATCCAGGATCAGCATGCATAGCTGATGCACAATGGCTGCAAACAAATTACTGCAATGCACAAGCTTGCAAATACAGCGCGTCAGGCACAGGTCCAAGGTCTTGGATGAAATATTTGCATCCTCCATCCTATTTACCCACTGCAATGTGTTTCTGTGGAATTAAGTTGTTCTATAAAAACAGTATACAAATGTATACATATATATATGTATGTATGTATTTTTAAAAAAACTTCAATGGCATTCTTCCTCATGGAAGTTTGTGAGCAGGGGCTGTTGAAAGAAGCAGGTATGCAGTGCAGGTGGACTTGAAATATCTCTTCTAGCCAACTGACATGCTTTGGAGGAAAGAGCTCTTTGGAGTCCTCTGAATCACTTCGGTCCACTTTTAAGAAAGTGTCTATAGAAAAGGCAAATGCTGAGTATCTAAAAATGCTGTTAGATTCACAGTCTCATCTGTGTACATATGCACACACACAGATTTTACATAGGCAAAACCTTTATTTTGCTGCAGATTGCATTCTTAATCCTACAGGTGTCTGGTTTATGTGTGCTCTAGGCTTGCAAACTTAAGGTTGCAAA
The DNA here is from genome assembly GCA_026212715.1 of Elanus axillaris. Classification (NCBI taxonomy): domain Eukaryota; kingdom Metazoa; phylum Chordata; class Aves; order Accipitriformes; family Accipitridae; genus Elanus; species Elanus axillaris. The sequence continues at coordinate 16,528,819 of JANZLQ010000030.1, forward strand.
CCCATTTGAGAATAAGACCTGATCTGTCATGATTTGCCACTCTTACTTTTTCTTTTGTCAGCATTTTTAATTGCCAGCTTTCTAAGGCAAGCTTGAAAAACAAGAAACCTTACAATGACTTCAGCTAATATAGTGATAAGTGCAAAGAGGCTGAATTTTAATGGGCCTTGAACATGTGCTGGCAATGTTAGCAAGGGACATTGCTAATATATGGTAATCCAAGATGACCATAAATTATGATCAGTCAGAGCCGTCAACAGGAAAAGAAAGAGATAATTTGCAAATGCTGTTAATGCTGCGTTTGGGAAGGGATGTGAGAAAAGACTATCATTTGATCTATTCTGCAATGGACTGAATGGATCCATGATGCTGCTGAAAAGGCCAAATGTACTAAAAGTGAAACAAAGGAGGATCGTTTATTAGGTCAGTTAAATACTCTAACTATTTGAATATAGTGATAAAAGTATATTTTCAAGTTTGTATTCTGAACATACCAGTTTGCAGTGGCAATGAGTAGAGAGACAGTTTTTTTCAAGATACTAAAGTGCTTGTTGCATGGAGATATACACATATACATGGGATTTTCTGAAGTTCCTAGATCACCTGATTCCTATTTAAATTGTTGCAAACTCCTGATATGATTTTGGAAATTCTTCTAGTGCCTTACAGCATGTTTGTCCTTAAATATATTTAAAAATCCAGCCTAAATGACTGAACTAATATTATTTCACCCACTTATTTACTACCTGAGGGGAATAACTTGTAACTTTTCTTTGGATTTTGTGTTTATGGCTAATATTCACAGAGGTTGCAGTCACTATGCACGTGTCAGAGGCTACCAGGACAGGTATCCTGGTGAAGGAGCAGCAATGTACTCAGGTTGATTTGGCAATGGGGTCAAAGGGAGGAGAGTTAAAAGGTGCTGGCCTCCCACGTGTGAGGGATGGGGACTTCTGGCTCCACTCCCCAATGGGCAGGGGAAAACCCCTGGCAGCCCAAAACAACCAGCAAGGCTTTTGGGTAAGGGGCAATAGCAGGGGGAAGTTGTGGAAGCAGTCTTTCAGAGCTGTTTTGAGGGCAGGCTGGGATTTCAGTAGCTGGTTTTGTTGAACCAGCTCTAACAGCCTCCGGTACATCTTTGGTGATACCCACACTCAATTTTTCCTCCTGCGCCAGTCCCTCTAGCTCTTGCATTGATTGTATCTTCTTATTCTTCTGCAACTTTTCCCTTTCTCTCTACCCTGGAAAAGATGCAAAAGCTTTTGTAAAGTAAATAGTTCACTTCCAGTGCAACCATGACATAGGACGTTTCGTTTACGCAGTTACTGTTCATTTAAAGGAATCAACTTTTAATTTAAATTACACTAGAAGCATACCTAGCAATTGTAACTACAACTAATAAATATTCTTAAACTTAAATTCTCTCACTTTTTCCAGCAAAAATAGTTTGTGCAAAGAAAATGAAAATGGAAATTAACAATGTTAAATGTGTTTGTTTAAAGTTATGGCACAAAGGACTATGACAACTTATCCACGACTAAAGCTAAAGATAACTTTCCATTTTTAATAAACAAACAAGCAAAGCCTTTGTCCGAGTGTTTTCTATATTGCGTCCTTTGAAGACACAGATATCTGGGAAATCCTGTGAAAGCAGAGTGCATAAAAGCATATTATTGAAGTACTTTCTTTTGTTGTCCTTGTGGGATATATGTTACGGGGAGGGGGAGTTGTAAGATTATGGAGGAGCCTCAGGTAGGATTTGCAGAAGCAAAGGTAAGTTTGAGGAACAGGGTGTTGGGAAGAAGTAGGGTTCAGGGAAGTAGGTGGAAAGGCTCAGTCCTGCAGACTTGTGCAGCTTCCTATACTGGCAGCAATGCTCAGTCCTGTTTGCTCTGTCTCTAAAGCCCGTGTCATTTTTGGAAGGGGCCTGGGATGACAGACAGGTAGCCGTACCACAACTGCTGGAAATTATTTGGGAGCAGGGAAGTGGTGGACCTCTGTCTCCATTTCCTGACTGTTCCTTGGAGAGTGGTGTTTTTTCATGGCTCGTGGATGTCCTTGACTCTCCCACCAAGCCACGTGTCCAGAGCTCACATCCTCTCCCTTGGAGGCATGCTCACCAACAAGTGGACAAAACTACCTAATAACTGTCAGAGGAGTTAACAGCTTCTTACCAAACACACATTTATTTGTATCTTATTGGTCATTTAGCAGGAAACTTTCTATAGAGTCTACACCGTTTTGAGACTTTAAGAAAAAAGTACTTGCTTAAGAGCAAGAAGGGGAGAACTGTAGGCTGTCTCTTATGACATTTGGGAATCCCTTTGGTGGGAGATAAAAGGAAGTTTTGATTAGTTCTGCTATTTGCTTAGTGTATCTTGGCTGAATTTTCTTTAATTCGTGCATGGCTTGAACTAAAAGAATAGCTTTGTGAAGAGTTGTCATGTTGCAACTGTACTTCACAGCACAGAGTTGCGTGCTCAGGCTTAAGCAGCCAAAGATTTTATTGATAACACTATAGTATAGTCAACATACAGGCCTCTATGTAAAGGAAATAGTTGATCAAGGATATATCTAATTATTTATTTGTTAGCAGCCTGGTTTGTTCTAATACTTGGATCTGAGTTATGGTCAGATACTGAAGATGATGATGACTGTAGGGTGCCAGGGAATACAAAGCACTTTCACCACGCTGGCTGCAATATGTTGTCATGTTATAATTATTATAGTTTATTCATTGTCACTAACCTGTTTAAATATTTGAGAACAAAGTGGTGTGGTTATATAAAAGTTTGTGCAAGAAAACTCAGCTCTCAAGATCTCTTTTAAGTGCTGCTGTTGTCATCTGCAGTGCCCTTTGATCCCAACCACATATCCCCATAGTAGCTCTGAGGATCTGTGAACCATTTCTCCCTTTCTCCCTGTTTCAGATTGTGGCTGATGCTTGTTAGAACAGTTCAGTGCAACTCTTTGAAGAAATATGGTGGTGACAGTGGCTGATCCAAACCCAAGCGCTCAAAAACCTTGGCCGGGGGAGGAAATCCATATGTCAGAATCCTGTCACAGCTTGAATCTGTTACTGGAGGAAAAACAGGCCAATGTTTAGGGCACTGGTTGGGAATCAGAAAAACAGGATTCAGCTTCAGTTTGCCATCTAACTGTGGAAGGACTATTTAATTCTCCCTGTTCCTTAGTTCTCCAGGTGAAAACAGGTCTTTTCTTTCTCACAGAGGCTTGTAAGAGTGATTTCATTAAATGCTGGGACATCTAGGCACTCTGATGATGGCAGGAGCTCAGATGGTGCAGTTGGAGGCATGAGGTGGGGATGTCCTCTGGTGTGAGAGTGATTTGGCCCCAAATGTTGCTTATGGGTAGGACAGGGGGATAGCTCTGTGCTTACTGCTTGTAACTCCCGAGAGCTTCGATGTCAGCGCAAAGAGCGCAGTAATTTAGCAAGTCACAGAGCAGCCACTTGGAAGACCACATTGACCCTTTGGAGTTATTCCCAGTAACATCAGCTCGTCTCAGTGTGTAATTATAATACAGCCCTGGTCTGGAGAGTTGTTATGGGAAAGCAGGTCTTACTCCATGCATTACAGAGACTCCCAGCAGGTCTCTGTTTTTTATTGCTGACAGTGTTGTAGAGCCAAAAAAGGTAGAGAGGATGTGAGCTGGTAACTCCTACTCTGCAGCATTGGCCCTATGATTTACAGCTTCTGTAAAATGCTGTTGATGGCATCAAGTCTACAAAAACATGTTTCAGGGCATAATATGGACCAATGATGCATTTTTAGGGACAGAAGCCTGTGAAGGAACAGGTACTGTCTGAGTCTTCTGTCCAGGCTAAGTGCATACCACTGACAAATAACTTGGAAATGAGTTCTCAGATATTACTGGTGGGAGGAAAACACAGAAGCCAACAACTGTCATTTTCAGAGTTGTTTCTATAACATGAACCTGCAATTGACATTATACATAACTTTTTGCCTCTTCAAATGTGAAACTGAAGGGCAAAGACTAAAAAAGCTTTCTAATGATAGTGCTCAATTGTGCAGAGTGTTCCTGGCATTAACCTAATTCAAAGAAAGAGTCTATTATATCAGTACGCTTTTGTTCTTGGAAAGGCTTCCTCCGATTGCCAGTGGCACTGTCTGACTGCCCAAATTAAGTGATCCCCCAGGAGCTTTGGATCTCAGTCCAGGCAGCCAGCCTGGAGTCCTCACCTCGCCAAGCGGTGCTCCCCACGGCCAAGGTTACTGCTGAATGACTTGTGTGGGGAAATAAATGGGCTTTCATGTGAACCTTTTGACGGTGCCACCTTTAGGGCTGCTCTATGAAGACTAGGCTATGCAAAAATATTGATACACGTGGTCAAAATAACTTGCCATTTCTATTTTTAGGGAAGGGATTTGCCGAGTCCAGCCTCATAGGGCACTGAATCCAAAACTGAGGCCTCTTGGCCCTTTCGTGATGCAAACAGTGATTTAAAATATACATCTGGCACAGTGCAAAGAGAGAACATCCAACATCTGTCACATTTAATTATCTTGCCTTGCTGCTATTAGGCTATTATTAGTATTTAAACTAAATATATCTTCCCACAGGCTGCTAACCATAATACCTCATTCAAGCACCTATTCCTTTTATTGCCACAAACTGTTCTGAACATCACATAAATGAAACTGGAACATCACTTGATGGACTGTTATCATATTTACTGCTTTATTTTATTTTGTTTTAAATGGGAGGAAACAAAACTTGCCAAATGTTGTCATATGGTTTGAAGAAAATGAAATAGGTTTCCCTATCATTTTGGGTGAGGGAAGTGAACAGAGCCTTTTCTAATGGAGATCAGCTGCAGGCATTTGGTTCCACACTAATGGGAGGGCCCATATGCTGTCACTGGTGTATCAGTTTTGTCTTGGGTTGGTAAGATTCTGGACTGACTGGGTATTTGTTTTGCTGGTTTGTTTTTTTTAAACTGTCTTTTATAATTAATTATCTGCCGCCTCTATCTCTTCAAAGCTAGGTGAAATAAAGACGTCGTAAGAGACTAGAATTACTCTAAGCAAGAAGCTAGCTTAGAAATGTTTCCCTCCCAAGTTGAACGCTGTGTTTCCACTGGGAGCTTTGCCCAGCAGTTAGAAAAAACTGCCCAAAACCTTGGGTAGCCTTTTGAAATGAGTGGTGTTTTTAATTCACATTAGCACAGATCATAGCGGCTTGCCCAGGGCCAAGAGCAGTGCCCTTCCCTAGGCTGCCACGAAGGATGCTCACAAAGCAGCCAGACGGCATCACAGTTTGGCAGGTGCTCGTGCTACGTCTGTGCCTCTACATCAAGCAATGCCCCCTTACGTTCCTAGGTCCTGGGACAGGATCGTCTGCACGGTTGAACACAGCCGTCTCAGGCATTATTTTGGCCTGGGCCAGGTAGTGTCATCTCCAGCAGTTCCCGAGATGGGTGGATGACCGTGCAGACCAGCAACAGTCCCCAGGGAAAAGGGAGCAGTGGCAGGGTAATGAGCCTTCCTTGCCCAGGGGCTCAGTCCTAGAGAGCAGTCCCGACAACATTTAATATCAAAGTAGGGAAAATGAGGGTCCTGCAGCCCGAGGCCTGTCTGCAGGGGCTGTCCTGCCACCCCAGCTCCTGCTTAGAGAGCAGCCACGGTGCTCCGGCTAGAAAGCCTGCGCAGAGCATCACGCTAATGCAACCGTGCGGCTTCTGGTGTCTGAGCTGTGGTGCTCAGAGTTGCGCCGAGTATCTGGAAAAGACTTTTTAATTGCTTGTTTCTGAGGCTGTTGTTTTTTTTGCTGGGAAGAGTCCCCTGGTGCAGAGTAGAATAAGCTATTTGAAGTTGGCCATGTGTCAGTCTGACAGCAAAGGATCAGTAAGGTGGAGAGACCTTGTTCTGAACGTGACCGTCTGTGCAGTGCAAAAAGGGGATGTGGCTCTGGAGCTGTCGTAGCAGCTCTCCCCTCTCCCCAAAACTCCTCTGAGCCAAGCTGCCTTCTCATTGCGGGCAAGGTACTTCTACACACCAGAGGTACTTGTTTTTTATCTAATTCTATCTTCTACTTGACATTATTTATTTATTGTTTTACATTATTTATTATAGTTCTGTACTTGTTAAATATGAAAACAGTAACAATACATTAGGGGTTACTCTTTCCGCCCCGTGCAAGTCACCCTTTTACACGTGAGCAAAGACCCATGCAGATCCAGAGCAGATCAGCTGCCCAAGTCCCTCCTGAACATCTTGCCAGGGCTGGCAAGGGCAGGTTTTACCTGCTTTTCAGTGCCACGGTTGCAAGCCTGCACCCACAGTCGTGCTAACCTGCGTGGGTGTGCTAGCTCGAGGGAGCAGTCGTGCTGCCTTACAGCCCAATGACACAGAGTGGCCGTGTCCCAACTGGCTTTCCCATCGGCAGCCGTAACCTCTCAGCCTGCATCCCCTGAGGACTCAGCGAGGTCTGGGCTGCTGGTGCTCCACAGGAGGGATGGAGGCTTCAGAGCTTGTGTGCGATCTGGCCGAGACAGAAAATTTGAGCTCTGCTTTGGGCCAACAGTGCAATAAAGACAAGCCTTGCATTACAGGCGTAATGCCTCTGGAAACTTGAAGCCTCCCATAAGCAATGCAATTACTAGCTGGTTATCACTTTTGCTTCACTAAGGAGGAGATTTTGTTAATTTAGAGAAGGCTAAGAACACAGAAATAGATTTTAAATTTTTTTTTAATAAGGCTTCCTCCTAATAGCCTTTAAAGAGACCACATTTCTTTCTTTGCGATTGCTGTAGGACCTACCACCGGAAGGCAGACATATAAAATCTTTTCTATTAGCCTCTAAAACATTTCCTGTAGAAAGAAAAAAGATGATTCTCTTTTCTGAGTTACCTCATCTTGAGCTGGCATGGAAACTTGTTTAGCACACAGTAGCAGCTGCATCTTTTCAGCTTAAATTGATATACAGCTGCCTCTTACCTCAGCTCTTCTCTTGACTTGTTAACAAAATTATTATTGCAATGTGCACCTCTTAAATCTAAATGTTAAATGGTGTTTGGGAACAACTCATGTCCCCTATAAGACAACAGGGTTTTTAAAGTTGTCTAAGCCGCTACAGTTCTTGATATCTAAAACTGCCTTTGTAGACTTGGTGCCCTGCGCAGTGTCTTCTGAGACCCTGCTTTTTCCTAAAATACCCATGTTTGGGTTGGCACTGTATGAGGTGTCTTTTAAAGTGAACATGGATGAAACCAAGCTGCACATACTGAATGTCTGTAAGCAGCAAAGAACTGTAGGAAACTTGTTTTATCCCCTAGAGCCTGAGGAGGCCACAAGGCAGAGAACCCCCTTGGTGGCAGCTCTGCCACGAGAAGGGGACGCGCAGCTCAACGGCGGCGGGGAAGCCTTGGAGATGGCCAAGGATGGCCAAAGGCTCCGAGCTGCCCGCCGCGCTCCCGGAGGGAGATGTCCACCACCGGGGTCAGGGTGGGGTGGGTGTGAAACGTCTTCCAAGCCTAATGCAGCAGGGAACGGTCTCCAACATTTATTTTTGGAGGGTGTTTAGGGACTGTTGGGTTTGAAGGCTCGTCCCTGTATGCAAATGGGTGAGGGAAAGGCAGTCCAAGTACAGCCGCCTCTACCATGGGATGCTGCTGGGAACGGTGTTTGTATTTTCAAACTTAAATAATCTGGCAGTCCCCACTGTGGCCTCATGCTGTTTGGGTCTGTCCCAATTTTATTGAAAAGTGTTGTTGAAAAGACATGTTTTGCACACTGATCAGAGCTGACCTCATCAGAGTTACTTTAAATAAGATTTCAGAACTTTTTTCCCCCCTAGTTTTGTTCTCTCTGAGACATTTTCCAATCCCATTCTGCAATGTTTGTTAGCAATCTTAACAGCTGTTCTTTCCTTTATTATCATTGGTCTTGCTGCTTTTTTTTTTTTTCTGATCCAAAGCACAAGGTGATGTCCAGGCCCTTGTATCTCAAATATATACTTTTTCTTTTGTCTCTATAAAGATGTGCAGCCCTGAAGGTGAGTGAGCTCAGGAGCTCGGCCCCAGGAAGCGGTTCTAGGTGCCGCTCTGCAGCGCGCCGGCCACGCTGGGATGTGCGTGCTTGCAGCTGGCAGCAGGGCAAGGCAGATGTGGAAGGGAATTATTGCAGCAAAGGACGCTGCCTAATCCTCTTCTTCTGTTGATGGGGAGCTGGATAGTCAGGGGCCTCAACAGTGAGGACCCTAGGCAGGATGGAATGGGGAATACACCTGAACACCATCCTCACCACGCTGAGATAGAAACTACACACTAATTCTAGTAACTGGCTAATGCAGTCCTGTGCTGTCTTGGGTGTCTTTCCCCTTTGAAGAGAACATGAAGTGTTAAAACAGAAACACAGGTGTGTCGGGCACATGGCTTTATAACGGATAGATTGTTTGGATTAAAATCTTCCCAAACCTGTGAAGTGTAAATTCCCTTTGATAACACATGGCATGTTCCGAGGTTATCAATGGTATTTGAAACCTTTCATGTTTTTCCAGCTTTTCAGTTTCTTTACTGAATTGCAACGGCTTTTACAAGCTCATGGAACTCACCGTTTGAAATACCCACTGGTACGAGGGCAGAAATGGCAGCTGCTGCAAGGTTTGAAAGAGCTTTCAATGCTTGGAAGAGGGGTCTCCTGTTAATTGAGCCCATTCTGTTAAGGTTTAAAGCTGCACCGACCTAACAAAAAACTTTCTGTTTCCATGCAGATCTGTGAAAAAAGAACAAACATAAATTAATTGCTAAAGAAAAATGGAAGCCAGAGTTAGGGTTACTAATGTGTGCTTATTGATTTAAAGCGTTAGAACTTAAATCCAAATCAAATATTTGAAGATGGAGAGTCTGGTAAAGAGCTACATACGGACTCCCCTTTACCTCTTCATCCTTTCCCAACCTTAACCTATCATATAGACATCCTGGCATTCGTTCATTATACCTCACGTGGGCCTAAAGGTCATGATGTACCTGCTAAAACCACGTTCTTCCAGTTCATCCTCTCGTTAAGAGCTACCCCAGTCAGTGTTTATTTTTTTCTGCTGAGTATGCCAGACAACGTACACGGAGGGACATCAGCTGAGAGCTCGCCAGCCGACACCAGCCAAGGATGGTGTCAGGACGTCTCCTCTTCTCGTCCTCTCTCTTTGCAGCATCCACGTGCTCGGAGCCAGGTACCTCTCTAGTTTTCATGGTTCCCAAGAAATGCAGTTCTTCCTCCGAGACCCCACTGGAGCACACAAACTCCAGCTGAAGCCCTCTGGATGTGGTGCTGTGTCTTTTGTACTGCTGTAATCATTACACAATGGATGTGGACATATCTGCACAGCAGCAGAAGGTCTGATTACAACACAGGCACGCCTGCAACCCAGCTTATATGGATTACAAGATGCATCTTTGCTACTGTTGTTACCTATGACAGCAATAAAAATGGGGCCCTATTCTTACAAAAATTGTATCTTCACTGTATGCAGGCTAAAGGTAGCTGCTTACCTCATGTTGGCTAATGTATTTCTATGTTTACTGAGCTTTCATTTATATCAATCTCAATTCTGCATATAGAAAGTAATTGCCTTTCTAGTTTACCAGATCTAATTTGCAGTGTGTACAGAGCAGATTTTGCCGTCTCCCTTTTATAGTTGATAATATAGTTTCTTCAGTTTTCAACAGAAAAAGCCTCACTAGCAAAAATAAAATGAAAAGCAAATACTATTAAAAGACTCAGAGAAAATACATTGATACTGTATATTAGTATTTATTTAATTGCTGCTCTTTGAGGTCAGTTTCCCTTGATACTGTTGACTTCAAATAAACTTTAAGCTATAATTGTTTGCACATAAGTATATCCTTAATAGGGTGGAGATGGTGGCTGGGGTTGGAACAGAGTTGGAATTGTTTGTGAAATGCATACCAGGACTTTACTTCACTTTTAACTGTTTGCTTTTGCAAGGATAGTGGTCCAGTCGTGTTGTTGAATTAATATTTATAACCATTTTTTAAAAGTGTTCTGATCTGGGAAATCATCATTGAATATTTTTAGATGAGATTTCTGAGCAAAGAAAGTAGTGGTTTGCTATGTACAAATAAGATGATGTTACTATTTTTCAACTGTCCCTTACCTGCAATGGAGAAAGTAAGTTCAGCAAGCAAAAGGAAAAATTTGAGCTTTCATAGCAAATACTGTTTTTAGCCTTCTTCGATCTTTGAACTAAGATTATACTCAACACTCTCATTTCACAAGCAGACCTTGGAAACCAGTACACTAAAATTAGGTGGCATGTTTGCATTTTGAACCTCTCCAAGTGTAGCACTGTAAATAGCCTGTTCCAGCTATGTCATTATTGTACAACACAGGGTCTTTTTTTAGAAAGCAAACGTCATTCTTACTACTTACAGTTCTTCCACGTTGCTTTAAGAAAATGCCTGCCTTTGCTTGGTAAAATGAGCGCAAAGACAGAAGCTGCCCTTACTGCAGCGTCCTTGCTGACCCCGTAAGCGCAGGAGCCTGTGTTCGTCGCAGGCGCTTTGGCAGCCGATGGCTCAGCTGGAGGGAAGGTGGGAAGGCAAAGTTATAAAAATCAAATGTCTTTTCTTTTTTCAGGAGGTATAGGAGGGATCACTAGAAAAGTAAGTTCTGTGCTATATTCAAAAGTATATTATTAGTCCTGAAAAAAATTAAATTCAAGGTGTATCATTCTGCTAGAGTCGTGTAGTTTTGGGACCTGGGAAGCTGTACACCTAAGAGCATTGACAAAGATTTTGCATATATGTCCTCATGAAAACAGATGAGGTAGCGTCTTTTAAGGCATAGTGATGGAACCTCCCTATTTTCTTTTTGTTTTGTTGTGGGTTTTTTTATTCTGAAAGCTTCAAACTAAAGTTAAATTACATCTTTACCATTTCAGTGGTTCATATGCCTGGAACTGCTCTTCACAACCTGTACATAAAACAACCAAGAAACCTAATTTGCTTAAATTAGAGTGAAGAACAATTTGCTAAATGAAGACAACAGAAAATCCAACAAATCCTTTTCAACTAGAAATAGGTAGCCCAGCTTTTAATTGAATACAACCTAAACACTGGCACTGCCAGAAGAAATTAACTGCTGTAGTTAATCCTTGCTGGCATCACGCCACATCTTGGAACGGGAGTCCTGTGGGGTGCAGGCTCTGTTCACGGCCACGTGTACAATACGTTCCCCGCGAAGCACTGAGCAGGTGTGCGTTTTTGAATACAGACTGAAGTTTGGCTTACAGGCAGAAAATTAAATAAGGATTTTTCTGGGGGAGGTAGGAGACCTCTTTGAATTATTAGGTTTTGGGGTTTTGGGGGGGGTTTTTTTGCTTTGTTTTTGTTTGGGGTTTTTGGAGGGGTTTGGTTGGGTTGGGTTTTTTTTTTGTTGTTGGTTATTTATTTATTTATTTATTTATTTATTTATTTTAGAGAAAGAAAAAAAGCTTTTGTTGCTAACTTGCCAAGAGGGAAACTTCTAGGAACAGATCCGAGTTTCTCCGCTTTGCCACCAGATGTCCGTCATGAGCAGGGAAAGCTGATGACCTGAACGGTACCCAGAAGCCTGTACCCACAGCATTTTTGAAGATACGACAGTGAAAGGAAAAGTTTGAATAAAAGTACTTGTTACTGCAGAGTTTTAGATGGCAGATAAGCTACGAAGGCTCCTTGGCCAGCGAAAAATTCTGCCGGTAGCACTACAATATATGTTTAATTGACTCTTAAAACATGCGTGTCAGCCTGCAGCAGTTGCCGAACACAGAGCCTTTGCACTCCTCCAGAGAATTAGGTGTTCAGCTCTCAGCCGAAGTCTTAAAATCCACTGCAGAAACTTGCCCCTTCGGAGGGCAGGAATATCTGAAATCTGTCACTGTAGGTGACCTCTGTAAGAAGACTTAATTCTTTCCCCGCCTCAGCGAGTTGCCGAGTGACACGGTGACTTTCCCAGGTCTGACAGCGTTAGCTGAAACCCACGGTAAAGCATCCACATCTACGGGTGAGAGGCATTTCCAGGGATATGTAGTGTACATCTCTGGGAAGCAGCGCTGGAAAAAAGTGAAGGATTTTAATTAAACTTAACAAAAAGTGCAATGGCTTCCTAAGGAGGGTGTTAGCTTCCCAGCTATGCACAGGAACTCAAGAATAAGGTAACGTAACAGGGAAGCATGGAAAGGTTTGCTGTGTGAACCTGTCTCCAGACTGCCCCAAACTCAGATGCCTAAATGCTATCAGCTGTTACTACAGCTGCTATTTATTGCAGTAATCTTTATGCAAATGGTAGTATTTCAAATATTTTTCTTTCAGGTGATACACATTTGAGCATCAGAGAAGCAGAAACACCCAACAGCTGCCCTGGAGTTCAACGCTGCCGGTTGCTAAATGTGCACAGTATCTGCCCGACTTCAAGAGGAGCAGGGGACACCTGGGGTGGAAGAGTTGGTTCTTCAGGGATAACGGTATGATGGGACACTTCCCTCTGTCCCTGTCAACACAGGAAGAGGAGGCTACAAAGCTCTGCTGGAGACAGCGACACGAACTACATCCGAACAGGCTCGGAGACTGGGAAGCGAATGGCACAGAAGTGGCTGCTCTCTTCCCTCACCACCTGCGGGTAAGTACCTGCCTGGGACATCTCCCTCACCGACATCACAGCTCCTGCGCTTCTTCCCAGCTTCCAAATATCCCTCCTCAGGTGGCTATAAAATGCCTCCTTGGCAGGCTGAGGGGGACGCGGGACATCTTGCGCACCAGGCTCTCCTCCTGGGAGCCTGGGTTTTCCCAGTGGGACCCCACACCGCCTCGCAGAAGGAGAGGGGTGTTGCTCACGTCTTCTCAGGGAGTGAGCCCTCCTCTCCACGTTTAATCAAGCCAGCCCCATTGCTCTAAGCTGAGAAAAGTGGATAAACAAATGAGCAGAACAAAAGTTTCCCTGGACGTTGCCTTCCCCAGTCCTTAGGGGATGACACAGACCTTTTTCGTGAAGGTAATGGGGTCCAGTATAGCAAAAGGAGCATGTTGGGTCCATGCTGTCACATGCACCCTCACTTTCAAATTCCGAGGGTATCTTCACAAAAGGGACAGTTGCAAAAGCAGCTTCCATACTCTTGCCTCCCACCCCCATGATGTCTATGCTCAAACCTGCTTAAAGAAGCCTTTTTTCCTTCCAAAACAAGCTTTTACATACCCAGTATTACAATGTTCCTTGCCTGGTGCCGTTAAAACGCCCATCTGTAACCTTGCTTCCACATAAGTGAATGCTTGGTGTAACCTCCACTTTTGAAAAGAACATATTCTATCTTGAATATTCTCAGCTGTGTCTCTGGGAAACTGACTATGAGCTTATTGCCAGATTCTGATTCTAATAAAGTTAATGGAAATTTTGCCAGTGATTTCAAATGGTCCAGATATTATTCTCGGGGCCAACTCCTATGAAATTATCCCAGTTCAAACCTAGAGCAATTGCACTGATTTCAGCAGGGCTAGCCTGGAACTACTCATCCAACCCGAGCAAGATCCACGAAGTCAGCAATCGGCATATGGAAGAGCTGCTCCTCGCTCAACCTAACTGCTGCTGCTGGAGTGTTGGATGCTGGGGGTTTTTTTCCTCTTTTTTTTTTAATGAAAGGTCTGAAATCAGAGCTGCAACTTTAGACCTTTACAGTAGGAACGGGCATGTTCTTTTATAGCAGTATAACCTGTTTCACAGTACGCAGACGCAGGCTGGTACTTCATCGATGTGGGGCTGGCGGGGCATACCCGTACCTAGCCCTTTACCATGCCCCGTTTTGCAAGGTATTCCAGAAAAAAGCAGTAGGGTGCCGTAAAATGAACGGTAAGGCCTTTTCGATGTAGAAGAGGTAGCGCTCCACCTATTCTCAGGCCAAATAACCTCCATCCCCTGAGGGCTGGGAGCAGGAGAGGGGGCGAATTCCTTCTTTTGGGAAGGCGGCGAGACAAGGCAAGGCTGGGGCGGCCGGCGCCGCTCCCAGCGCACCAAACCGGTGCCAACCGACGGGGCCGGCGCTTCTATAACCTGCTCCGCCGCCCGCCCCCGCCCCGGCCCCGGGCGCGGCGGGACGGAGCGGCCGGGGGACGCTGCGGGAGGGGGCGGCGGGCGGCGGGGAGCTCAGCCCGCGCCGGAGGGCACTTGCTCCCGCGGGCAGATGCGGCGGCTGGAAGCCGAGAAGCCCGCCGTGATTTAATTCGGACGCGACTTCCCGGAGAGACACCGCTGCCAGCCCGTTCGGATGATGAATCCTAACCGCCCGCGATGCGGTTCCCGCGGAGCGGAGCGGGGCGGGCAGAGCGGCAGGAGGGCGGCGCGGGGGTCGCCGCCGGCCGCAGCGGGACCGCGGGGCAGCCGGGGAGCGGGACGGCGCGGTGGGCTCCCGGC
>JANZLQ010000030.1:16543965-16558006 GCA_026212715.1 Elanus axillaris
CCCCCCCCCCCGGGGCTGGCACACGCACCCCCCGGGGCTGGCACACACACACTCCCCCCGGGGCTGGCACGGGTTTCGGCCAGGAGGGCAGCTCGCTGCGGTGAAGAGCAAAAACCTCCCGTCCCTCTGGCAAGCGGTTAAATGAACCCAAACAACCCCGGGACGCAAAACCCGAGGGCGAGGAGAAGGAAAAGGGTGTCGTGTGTTATTTCCTTCAGTAGCCTTTTTGTCCTCGGTACGGTGATAGCGGCCGGAGCCCGTCGTTCGGGATGAAACCCACCCTGCTCCGGTCCCCGGGCAGCCGGAGCGAGCGGCGTTCGCTCCGGGCAAGGTCCAGCGGGGCACGGGCGCCTTTGGGGGGGGGAAAGACATCAGCCCTGCTAGTCCATGGCGTGCCCGTCCCCTCTGCTTTTGGGGGGTCTGAGCTAGCGTGGTGAGGAATATGTGACTCCGTCTCGGGTATTCTGGTGATGGAGCCTGGGAACGTGATAGAAGTCCGTATCGTGCGGAAATCTTGAAATAAGTTCTATTAGAAGTCAACCTGCTCTTCAAACAAATCATGCTGTCAGCGTGTTACTGATGTGAAGGGCTCCGAGGTGGGCATTTCAGTGGGAAAGCCGTTAAGCTTCTTACTTGAAGGAGCCCTGAATGCTAGACTGCAATTGTGAGGAAACAGTGTAATTAGATTCAGCCTAATGTGGAGAATGAAAATATTTCAGTTGGCAAATTGCAGTTCCTTTTTTTAGGGAATTCCTGTGAAGCTCAAGTGTCTTAGCCGGTCAGCTGAAAACTGTGTCTTTTCACTGGTGCTGCCAGAGAGAGCCGCATGCCAGAACAACACCTGTGAACAGCTTGTCTTGTTTAAAAAAAAAAAAAACAACAAAAAAAACAAAAAACAAATTGCTGTGCATTTCCTCATCTAAAGCAGCGATATATCACTGCAGCGGGAAATTTCTCTGAGCTCCCAGCACCGGTAGACGTGTACAATAGCTTTGTACCACGGTGTATGTATTTAGAACAAGAGCTGAGTAATTTTTGTACCTGATGAAAATCCCGTAGTAGGTTGGAAATACTCCCCTTGTATTGCTGCAAATGGTTGTTGAAGGACTTGTCTGTCTTGAGACTGAGGTGACTGCAACTGCTGCCCGGGGTGCTCAGCCCTTAGAGTAGTGCAGAGCCCCGTGGGCTCTACATGCTGCGGGTCTGTCGGTCAGGGTCTCAGCCTTCTCGCTTAAAATTAGCTCGGGGATGTTTAGGTGGTGCTGCCATCTCAGAACTCTGCTGCTGTTGATTGAGACATCCTGAAATCATCCGTCAGTGAAGCCAGCAGCGTCTGTGTCTAGCTCGGACCCTGAGACCTGGGAATACCCTACGGGTTTTGGGTCCAAAGGGCAGCTGCTTCTGGGCTTCTCCCCTCCCAGCCGCCCCAAACCTCTCTGTCCTTTGAATACGGAGAGCTGCTGCCACCGTCTCTGTTCCTTGCCTTGGGGACTTCCAGGACCTATACTTGGAGCTGTGAATTTAAGAAGCGTGATGTCGGCTGTAGCTGTCTGTAAGCAATCCCTATAAGACGTTTTATTTAAAGGATGTGGAGCAAGGTGCTTGCGAGGGGCTGGCTGGTTCCCAGAGGAGCTGTTTTCAGGGAGAAATGCGAGTGCGTGGTGTTTTAGAAGGTATTTAGTTGCCTGCTTCATGAGGCACCAGGAGAGCAATGTTACATGGTAGACCTGAAGAAAGTGTGAGTTTCTTTTGAAAACAAACAAACAAAAAATTCATATGATTCAAATAAGTTCTGATAATTTGGATCTAGACACTTATGTAACAACAAGGAAAATTATTCATGTAATGTAGTAAAATAGCACGATTGAAATGCTAGTTATGAGTCTCAGGAAGTATGAATCAACTGCAGAAATTTCTCATCAACTTCCAAGTTCCGAGTCATAAACCATAATGTCATTTAACGTGATTGCTTGTTACCAGAGTGTTGGCAAATCAATGGGCTGAGACCAAACAGCTGTTTGGCTGTTTTCTGTAGCTCCTCTGACATGTCAGGGATTTTTGGGGGTCTTTCACATGTGTATCGACACTTACTTTTCTACTAAACAATAACTTATGCCAGAAAACTAGAGGAAGCCTAAGGTTATATTGTGGTATAGAAACTGAAGGTGTGATGGGAGAAAGCCAGCCAGCGATATATCAAAGTGGCTTATCAGATGTAGTCTAGAAAATGCAGCAAAAGATGGTGGGATTGCAGCAGAACGGGAAAACTTCCTGACCTCAAGGACACTGGCTATTCCAATGAAGCGTGTGCCAAGCAACCCTGAAATCCCACAGCTGGAGTCTCCTCATAAGCAGACACTGCCAGAATTACTTCATTTAGGGTTTTCTGCATGTGATTAGACCTATAATAGTTTCTGGTTGGTTAAAATTGGCTTCTGAAGAGCTTTGTGTTCAACCTTAAAGAATTCCCTTGCTGTTGCTGAAGGGGCAGTTACCACAGAGATGTGAGGAGCCCTTGCCATTCTCTCAGGATCAGGAGATTACATGGGTGTACCTGGTGCAGGTTGCCCTGAAGACACGTGCGGCTGCGTGGGTGCGAAGTCAGTGCTGGTGGCCGGGGTGGCCTGCCTTCAGGTGCTGGTATGGCTTCTGCTGCAGCCCAGAACCAGGACAACATTTGATGATGCATCTCCTTGTGCTGGAAAGCCATCATCTAGGTCAGCTGTGTGGAGAAGTCCTACTTTGTCCTGAAAGTTTACAGGTGTTGATGTTCTTTTAAAAGTGCCTCTAATTTTTCCAGCCCTGTAGCCCAAAAAGAGTCAGCAGCTTGTAGTCACTGCTGATGTTAGATGTGCAGTGCTCCAGCCCTTCCTGACCAACATAGATACTCCTTCAGTCTGGGGATACAGCAGATGGGTTTTCTGTCTGGGGAAGGCTGTGTCTCCGTATGTGCTCAGGGTATAAGTCCTCCTTGCTGAGGTCTTGCAGAGCTGAGGGACTTTGGTGAGGGACTTCAGGCAGCAGAGGCTTGTCCCAGGCTCAAAGGTGGTGTCCTGGGAGATGGTTTCTTCTGGAAGAAAAAAAAAAAGTGAAAAAAGGGGAACACAGAGGTGTGGAGGTTCTCCAGACACAGGGAGTTGCTGTCTCACAGGGAGGACAAGAGCCATCAGTCTTTGAAGTGTAAAGCCTGGGATTTATCTTGCCTACCTGGTGATGTCTGCACTGTGCTACAGACTTGCAAGGTGTGGACAATGATTCCCAAAGGGGCTGACTATAGGGGAACTTTCAGTGTCCAGGAGTGTTTCCAGAAGATGCTTAGCACTTGGTTTTATAAAGCACCTGGAGAGTAGATAGATATAAGCGTTTCTTCCCATTACAAGTATAAACATGCATAAGATATAAACCAGTTCAGATAATTTAGATAATAAATTTCATTTATCAGGTTAGATACCGAAAAACAATTTGACAGAAAATATCATCTTCCCTTGGTAAACCTGGTCCCTATTTTAGGAAGATGATCCTAAAAGTGTCCATTTCAGGTGTTTTCCCTCGGATGAGGCACCCAGAAAGTGCCTGTTGCTTTCCATTCCCCACCCAGGAAGTCTGGATACCTAGCACAGATGGAAACATCTGCATTTGAGATCTCTCTGTTTGGGATTTATCAGACCAAGCAGGGAACTGAACTTCTGTGCCAGAGGAATGGCTGTACGGCGGGGTTGTGGTGCCGAGCGGGGTGTGGTGGGCTAACGGGCGTTCTCGTGAAACTGTTCAGCTCTTCTTGTAGGAACGTCCTTGATATAGATGTAGCACTGGCATGTCTTGACACAGCACTGCTGGGGAAAATAACATCTATTAACGTTTCCTATTTGATTAATGTACCTTCTTCCTGGCACCAGACAGGGTTATTTCCTCTTTCTCTTTGCAAAACAACCCGGGGTTGGTATGGAGATCCCTCTTTGAGGCAGTGACATTGGATTGACAGCTGGACTCAGGGAAGCATCCCTGTATTTTGTTGCCAAGACTGTTTTAACAAGAGACCTATCGAGTTCCACACAACCCCCTTCTCCCTCAGTCCGGGCAGATGAGGAGACAGGGGTCACAGCTCAGACTGAACTGCGGACTAGGGCTGGGGGCTGTGGCAGACCTAAAGTCTCCCTGGTCTCCTCTGGTTCATCAGTGCTGATGTGAAGGGGAGCAGCCCTCCAGCCCCTGTTTCACTGGCTGGTGTCTTCAAGGAGTAGTATGTGCCATGCATAGCAGCAGAAACAAAAGGACTTTGCTACCTTAACTGTGGCCGGAATTATCCTCTGTATAATGAAAGGTGCTGTGGAGCAATCCTGTGTCAAAATGGGGAAGAAGCTTTCCTGGTCCTCACCCATGCCTTCCTATCCTGGCATCCACACCAAGGGTAAAAAGCCATGTGCTTCCTCCAAGGAAAAACAAGGAACCCAGTGACAGTCTTTGTGGGTCATCGTCTCTTCTGTGACCCAAATCTTGGGGCTGTTGACAGCTGGATAGCTGTGCAGGGAAATTCTGAACCCATCAAACCCTCCAGAGATAAGGACCCTAAAAAGTGTGCTTTTGGGGCACGGTGCCTGGTTATCCACAGTGTCATGCCTTTTTGTAGCAGACTAACAAGCATGGCTTCACTGCATCTCTGTACTTTTGGAGAGAGGGTTTTCCCCTTTACCACAGACCCACAGGACTCTTGGGAGGACTTTAGGCAGAAGGAAGAGGGGAGACCCAGCTGTTTGCCAGGCAGTCCTGCAGGCAGCCCTGAAGCTTCTCCGCGATTTGAGTTGGGACCATGGTGAAAAGCCTCTTCTATCTTTGAATCCCCAAGCCCCAGGCAATCCCCGTCTTTCCTGCAAGACTTCAAGTATCTGCTGGGGCAAGGGTGCTCCCTTTCAGTGCAAGGGAGCTGCTCGAAGGTCAGCGTAGGGCTCACTGTACAAATACTCTCTCTTCCCTTGCCTATAACGCGACAACTTATGGATGTGATGCCTTCCAAACAGGCTTTTCGTCTTTTTGGCAGCTGTCACCTACCAGATTTCCTTCTAGGAATTATCTTGCACAAATCCATAGCAAGCACATAGGCGCAAGCAATATGCCTTCCCTCTGCATGGCTTTTCACAGGAGGCAAGTGGTGCTCCAGCATCCTCACGAGCATTTCTAAAGCAGGTGAATTTTTTCATCTGAAGGATTTCATCAGCCCACCTGCCTTCTTCCTGGTATCATGCTTGCTGTCAGGGGATATGAAATTAGGCAACCAAGATGTATCAGGGACGTTGCGTGATTATATTGACGGGACTGTACCATTCATACTGTCATCCCATCTGTTTATATTCTTGGCCACATGTTGTAAAGGTCAAGACATCTACTCACAGGGAGTAACTGGAGTGTGTGATGCTGTGGATCTGGCTGTGCTGCCAGCTGGCTGTGCACAGCCTCGCGCTCTCGGCATGCGAGCAGCATCCTCCACGTGTGTCCAGAGCAGGCCAGTATTAGAAATCATGAAGCTGACGATGGGAATGAGTTTACTGACTTCTGCCAAGCCTTGTATACTGGGCTTTGGTGCCAAGACAGATCCCAAGTGTCGGAGAGCAGCCGTACACTTGCTGTTCAACTGATGCGGCTCAAGGTCCTCCTTTATGTCACCTCCTTGAAGGAGTCGTTGCTCACGAGCTGCCTGCTAGCACGCAGCTGCCTCAAATCATGATTAAAGAAAGTGCACATGGTCTTTTAGAAGTCCTCAGCTCCTCTGGACTCTGAATCTGAGGGACTACAGTCATCCTTCTGCCTTTGGCCAGGAGCCCTGGAAGATGTGTGGCTCCCGGAGAAGCTGCTGTTCAAAATCTGCACTGTTGAAGTGAGTGGAGGGTCACATTTGTGCAAGCAGTTTATCCAGGTCTACGTGTCATCTGGACTAAGCTACTGGAACCAGACCGTGTGGTATTAGCAGGATTGTTCTCTGTCTTGTGAAAGCTTTTCAAAGCTTGAAAATTTACACTGTCTTAAATTTGGGTGAAATGTTGAAGTCTTACTTAAAACAACAACAAAAAGTGATCGTAATTGGAAGAAGTTAGTATTGTCAAAGCAATCTTGATTGATTTGAGTCAAATTTTGTATGTATAAAAAACTAAAAAGTTGCATTTTGAAACACAAACCCAGGTGCGGGGTTGGTTTTTTTGGAATTTTTGGTAAAAATAAAAGCAGCATTTCCTAGTCTTTTCCACAAACAAAGTTGAAACTAAACTGCTCCTTATGAAAAGGTTTTCTATTGGCAGTTTTCTTCCAGTGGAACATGGCTTCATCAGAAAATCACTTGGGCAGCTCTGTTGTGGAGGTTTTGTGCTGAGCTCCTGCAGGGACTTCTTGCCACAGGCTTGCACCTCCACCGAGGAGCTGTGCTCCTTGCTGGGTCTAGCCTGGCGCATCGTGGCAGTGACGCTCTCTCTCTCGTAGTTTATATTTAAAACTTTCAAGTGGTGTTTGTGATTTAGGAGGAAGGAAGGTGGTGTTTAGACTTTCCATGCCATGGAGGCATGATTCTTTTTAAGTCATCTTGCCTCATTGCTAACTTGTGAGGGGTTAGAGGAAGGTACGAGTTACTTGGGATGTAAA
This sequence comes from Elanus axillaris, assembly GCA_026212715.1. Classification (NCBI taxonomy): domain Eukaryota; kingdom Metazoa; phylum Chordata; class Aves; order Accipitriformes; family Accipitridae; genus Elanus; species Elanus axillaris. The sequence goes on from JANZLQ010000030.1 coordinate 16,550,590, forward strand.
CAGTCCCGTTGTGTGTTTCTGCTGTGTCCCAGCAGATGCACAGTAATGCTGTTAAGTACGGTCCACCTACTAATCATTTAGCATTTCTATTTGACCATTTATATAGCGATATGAAACAGAGAGCAAACACTATTGCCTGCATGGAAAAATGGCTCATGGCTGAGAGATTCCTGTTTGTTTTAGCGGGCGTCAGACCCCAGAGCTGGGAGACTGAGGTTAAGCACCAGAAAGTTGTCTTTTGTGCACCTGATTCTTGGAGGCTGGTGTGGAGTCACACCTAGGTTCCCTGTTTGATGGGGCAATGGTTTTAAACTGAAGGAGGGTAGGTTTGGATTGGATATAAGGAAGAAATTTTTTACAGTGAGAGTGTACAGAGAGACACTGGAACAGGTTGCCCAGAGAAGCTGTGGATGCCCCATCCGTGGAAGCATTCAAAGTCATGTTGGATGGGGCTTTCAGCAACCTGGTGTAGTGAATGATGTCCCTGCCCGCAGCAGAGGGGTTGAACTGGATGATTTTTGAATGTCCCTTGCAGCCCAAACCACCTGTGATTCTAAGTCTGGAGAGGGCGTTTGGGACCGGGGTTCTCCAGCTATGACACGCCGAGGGCGAGGGGACGTGCATGAAAACCGTTCAGTGGGTTATTTCTTTCCGCCTTTTTTCCAGTCATGGCTGGCAGAAGATGAGGAGTGGTGCCTCCTGCGTGGCTGCAGCACTTGCTGGAGGGGTGGCCAGCACCAGCACCCTGAAAAGGCATCCGCTCCCTGGGGAGCCCTGCAGCTCCGTGCTTTGCACCCGGAGCAGGTTCCCCAAGGCAGCGGCTTTGGGAAGGGCACGGGGTTGCAGCTGGGCTGTGGCAGGAGAGAAAAGCTTAATTAAAGAAACTGAGCCCCTGTGGGATTGCAGGGGTGTTTAGTACATCGTAGTGGACTTTGATTCCTAAAGCCTGCTATGGATCAGGGCTGGTATTTCCTGAACTTTCAGTTACTTAGGCTCCCAGGCTAAGAAACAGCCTTATAGAGTTGGGTAGATTTTGGGGGTGGTGGGGTTCTTTTTTTGGTGATAGCATGAGATATTTTTTGTTTTGTTGTTAAGGGCACAAAGATTTTGACAGCGCTGCCTGCAGCTCTTTTTATTTTATGTTGCAGTGCTCATCATAGCACAATGACAGAATTGAATCAGTGGTAGCAACAGTGGGAATTTTTGGCAAAAAAGGATAATGTAGACAGAGCCGAAGTGTTCTGCTAACTAAAACAGTAGCTGTATTTTCAGAGAGCTAGACATGACTGTTTTGATCCAATGTGGTGTTAATCACAAGAATACATAACTGCTTTCCTATGAACTTTCCCCTTAAAAATACCCAATGATATCACCTGATGTTTTGCACGAATGCTCAGTAGAACCAGAATTTAGAACAGCTGGCCCCATATAAACTTGGAATATTCATAGGTCAAATATTAGTGTATAAATAAAAACATTTTGAAAATGAAAACAGAAGCACAGTATTTGAAATATACTCAGCGTGCAGATGTACTTCATGGCTTGAATAGCTTTACAAATTAATCAAGACAGTGTTAACGCTTGTTCCGAACAAGTCAAATTTCCCGATAATAAATGAGAAAGTGTTTTTTCAAACAGAATTCCAAAGATGTGTTATTCCATGTATTTTAATGGTCGTTTGCAGTCTGAGAGATGTATGAATTGGCTATTTGAAGCCCCCTTTTAAAGAAGATGTATTTGATCAGTGCAAAATCTTACTGGTGGCAAACGGAATGCTGCAATTTCTTTTATCAAGTGCAGGCTGTAAAATTTGCCATGTTTAAAGCATGCACACAAATGTTCTCGGTGAGGTGTACTGCTGTATGCAGGCGCAGATGCAGTGTTCTTATCTTGTCACTGCATCGCGTTGCGTATACGGTCAAGGTATTAGACACTCTGTTTGTACAAGGGCTAAGGGGTGACATAATGTCTATTGAAGCACAGGCATTTAGCTCCACACCAGGCAACAAGGAGCACTTAAAAAATGAGAACAGATTAGAGCTTGTGGGCAGGTTGTGATAGTTGCACCCGTAAGCCAAGAGGTGTTGGAGGGAGGAAAGGGTCTGCAGTTTCAGTGTGAAACAGATGTGCCTTCTTGCATCCTTGTGCCTCCTGGGCTTTCCAGACCATTTGAGAGAGAAATCCAGGAGAGTAAAGCTGTAAGCAGTCAGTCCTGGTCCTTTTACAAGGAATAAAATTGTCCAAATGAGTTGGAAGAAATGTTGAACTGTAACAAGCACGTACAAGATGCAAAAGACTTGTCTGCCTTTGTAAACTCTGTAATAAAAGTTGTTTGGACGTGAATACTTGCTGCAGCCTAACTTCCATATTTTTCAAACTGCCTTAAAAGTACCTGGATTAATGCTCTGTGTCAGGGAATATTGAAGTGGTCAGAGCTTTAATTCATGTCACAGAGGTGCAAGCTCCCTCTGGCCGAATCTGGATGAGCAGAGTTTGAAGCAGCAGTCTTCAGTTGCCAGAAGCTCTGCAGGAAAAAAGGAGGAAGCATTTTCTCTGTCACTTACCATGGGCTTCCCATTCATATTTCTTCTCTTCTTATGCCCGTGCTGGTGGCATGGTCCAGCTCAGCTGTGATAAACACACTTCCTGGTGCGGGAAGTGGCCTTGTAAGCTTTTAATATGCCTGTGTCTTCATCATGATGCCAAGCCTGGTTCCTCAACACGTTTGTGTGCAAGCAGTGAGAGGCTTTGCTGTGAGCCTTGTTCTACGTGTGTAATTTTGGTGCAAAATAGTGCATAGTTCTAAAATTTAAGCCTGGTATGAATTTGGGATTTGAATATCTATACAAAGATTTGATCTGCAAGTACGGAATCCAGGTGCTTGACTTCAGCGACAAAGCTTGGAGAAGAAATCATTTTAGAAAAGCAGCAGTCTCTCTTGCCCACAAACTGTCATCCCGAGACCGCATTTCAAGCATGCAGACCCTTTTGCTTAATTATTGTAACATCAAACGTCTTTGACATGAAAGGGACCAAGCAGTGGCCATGCAAGATAATGACTTGTTTATAAAAATAATTTAAACAGCATATGAAAAGGATAAACATGCATGTCCTGCCAAAATTCACTGTATGTTCTGCAGGCTTTGGTGATTGTGAATCTCTTGGCTTGCCCTTTCAATCTCTCTTTTTTTTTTTTTTTTTTTTTTTTTTTAACGAACAAAGAAAAAGAGGCAGAGGGGGAATGGAGTGAAGAAAAAAGGGGGATGTGAAAAAAAAGTTCTCATATTTAAGGAAGTTTCAACTTATGCTATGGAAGATAGCTGGAGAGAAAATACATTTGTTTAGCGTACTACAATGGAGCTTTTCACTTTGAGATGTCTGTGTCTTGTTTCTTGCATGTGATAGTTTTTACACTTTAATGATAGTAGCAGCTGTCCTGTCCAAAAATGTTCCATTCTGCAGGATGTGTAATGCTCGTTACTTACTAGACAATGTAAGGATACTGCTCTGTCTCTTATTCAGGACCTCAAAACACTTCAAGTGTTGAAGTCTGACAGAGTGCTCCGACAAACATAAATCGTTATTATGCTCATTTTCCAAATGGCTAAGCTGAGGCTGAGAGAGCATGACTGGACAGGGGTTGTGGTAAGGTCTCTGAAATTCTTGCTTCCAGTCCTGTGATATAACCAGGAAACTGCGCGCTGTGTTACCATCCTGGCAGGTCCCCAGGTGGCTTGTGGTGTTGGTGGAACAGTAGGGTCTTATTTGGTGAAACCTGTCCTTCTTCATGCTGCAGCATCAGTCAGCTGGAGACCACAGGTTATCTCTTGGCTTAGGCTTTAGTCCTTCCTGCTTGTGAACCTTTCTCATCTGTGTTGCACAATCTGTGCCTTCTGCAACCACGCTCCAGTAGGGACATGGGTCCTCAGATGTGCTTGCAAACAGCTCAGCATCGGTAACGCCTCCGATCTCTGTCGCTGCTACCTGAACACGAACATCCACCAGATGTCTATTTGTATATGACGTCTACTATTTGCCCAAAGCGATGGCTTTTGCAAGAGAGCAGCTCTTCCTTTTGGGTCTCTGACTGAACAGCGCAGGAGGCACCTGGGTGCCATCACTGGTAGCATGGGTGTGTGGACAGGCTCTGGTTTTATGCGTGTGTTGAAGTGTAGCTCTTTTACGTGGGTGTAAGCTGGCATCCATGAGGAGCTGAAAAGGAAAGATGAAGGCAGTGACAGGCTAGCACATTTTTCAGTTGAAACTATTGGAGAGCCTAGTAAAGGTTTGGTTGACTTCTGGTAACATCCATGATAATGATAATGTCCATGCTGCAGAGTCGTAATGTCTTTTGGTGATGTCCATACTGCAGGGAAGCTAATAGTAGGTGTTCTTCTGAGTTAACTGACAGTTTTGTTGAGAAACTCGGAATAAAAATACAGTGTAACGGCTGAAGTCAGTATAATGACTCCTTTATGTTTCAGGAGCTATTGGGATTGGGTCCGCCTGATACTTTTGCTATCGCTAGTCTCAGTAGAAAAAATTTTATGGGGTCCCAAAACAGTCTGTTGCTTCTGGCAGCCAGAGAGCTGGCAGTTCCGACTCACTGAGGCTTGAAGAGATAGTTCATTAATTCATGGCACTTTCCAGAATAAACATGGCAAACCTCCTCTGAAATAACAGACGGTAAACCCTCCTTGTCACTCAAGACTGCACATTTGTCTTCAGAAAGGGACCGTGAAAGAAGCTGTCCATCTCCTAATAAATAAGAAAATAAATAGAAGAAGAATTGTGCATTGTGTCATACTTGACAAGGCGAAGCTTCGGGGTGGAATAACAGCAAACCTTGCCTCCCATCTTATCCCTGTTAAATGTGGACCTAAACCAAGCAATGCCCACCGGGCAGACTGTTAGATGGTGTAAACTGTGATAGCTCTTCAGCAGGAATCCCGGGTGGGAACAACGGCCTTTTTACTCCTGCTTTAACTCTTTTGGGGAAGGTAGATTTCAGCACCTCTTGGCTTCAGGTCCTCGGGGATGGGACCCTCTCATTTTTCTGTGCTGCGAGACTTGTAAAGGTTGCTACAAGCTGGGGTTGCTCGGAGCGCACAGATGTTTTGTGCAGCTTGTTATTTTCTATGTTGGAGGTTATGAGTCAGATTACTGTTACCAAAATGTTTATGTGAAATCATTTCTGAGTCATATATTTGCATCATATACAACCTGTCTGACAATCAAAACATTCAGCGCTCAGCTAATGATTGTACTAAGTTTTCCAACACTCTGCTCCAGCATAACATAATTACACAGCGAAGTGCAATATATTACTTTGACAGGGTTCTTCATGCATCTTGTGATGTCAGAACATCATCATTGCTATTATTTGAAATTATCAGAGAAATATGGACTTTGTTGCATGAAACAAAGTTAAAAATAGTGAGAGGCAGTCCCTCAGAAACGCAGTGCCCTGCATGTGTTCCTGGAAACTTTTTTTTTTTCCTGTCCCCAAGGGAACATGTATTTCAAGAAGTTGCACAGTGCTTTTAACCTTGTTCTCTCCAGAGAGGTGCCTGATTAGGGTTTATTGGTGAATTAACGGACAGTTGTGGATATTTGCGTGGAGAAGTTGTTTCAATACTGGGATTCAGCAGCTGCCCAGGAGGCTCTTTGGTAGTTTCTGCATAATACAGTTTATAAGATGGAACCAAAGTATTTTTAGCAGCATGGAAGACATAAACAGTCTGTAAACTACAACTTAATGCACGCTGTGTTTATCTGTTGTGCGAGTTCCAGTATAAATAGGGGTTGCTTACAAAAATACGCTGAATAATTAGGGCAAACATTTAAGATTACGTTTACCTTCAGGTGTGTGAGAACTAGGGCAGGAGTGTTCACTGCCATGTCCCAGTGAATTCGGTAATTCCTCTTTAATTGTTTATTCTAGAATGGGATGGGGAAAAGCAAAGCATCCCCCAACTCTATGCTAAGGAAATGGTCAGGGAGATGAAAAGTACGTAGGGGCATAGTGCTGCTCCTTTGCTTGTTTTTAAATAACTGTCCATGAAAAAGCGTATGGATATTGAAATGGAAGATGATTTTAGGGCTGACTTCTCTGAATTTGGTTTATGGTCTTTTGGAATTGGCTTTGGGAGCTCAGTTACAAGCGTGAAGGGCACCAGCAGGTCCCTTTAAGTATAAAATATCATTGCATTTCATCGCTGTTACTGAACTGGCAGTGTGCAAAGCGCAGGATGGATTATGATGACATTCTTTATGTTCCTAGTGAAAAAAGTATGGACAATACAGTAGTGGACTTGCCTGGCTACAAGTGTCTGAACCGTGCTTAGTAATTAGGGAGCCCATGTTTGGAGCAATAAAAAGCATCCCTGTGCAGTATTAGCGAGCACCATCTTTGCTTACATGCTCTCCTTGGCCAGCGTCAGTGGCAAATACATAATTGGACTATGAGGACCAATATATTGTGAAGTGTAGTGGAAAATGCCAAAAAAAAATTTCAGTTGGATGAAGTCCATTTGTCCTGTGCTAATTTCTAGCCCTGTAAACAAACACAGCTGCTGACTGTAGAATCAGTGCTCAGAGTGGTTAAAAACAGTGATGCATTGCTAGTGAGATCACAGCAGAAAAAATATGTAACATATGAGGCTGCAGTAAGGATCAAGACTATCCTCAGCTCTGATTAATTGTTTCTGTTTATATATTTTCATCTATTTATGATGCTGTAGGGTAACTAGAATGCAAAGATGGCTTTTTAATTGCCAGACCATTCAGCTGAGACAGTCAGAATATTAAGTTTTGATGAACCAGTTGTCATGAACTTTTGAAAAAGGGTCTGAATCGGTGACCAAAGGCTTAATAAATGTATATGCATGTATTTTATATTTCTCTTTTTCATACCAATAGGTCACTAGTTTGGTTATCTGGGCTTTGTTGTTATTTGTTTATATATATGAAAGATCCATGCTGGTAGGTTTGCCTGTCATTTCATCTTTATTAAAATATCTTTAGAAGTACTGCAGTACTGAACAAGGGACATGAGGCTTCAAACATTAGAAACCTCGGGGCCAAGCCTGCTAGGTCACTGGCAAAGGAGCAGCACTTACGCTGTAATTTGTCTTGTGGCCCAGTTATATGTTTTGACGTCCCTGAGCTGACTAATTGCTTTGGGGAAAAAAAAGAAGTAAAGAATGGGCTTGGTTACTGTAGAAAAGAGAGCTTCCAACCTCTTCTGTCCATCGCATCAATTATTTAGTGACTGCTGCATGGTCATCCCCAGATCTAGCAGAGTAGGGCTCCTGTGATTTGCCACAATGCAATTAGGTAACGTGCTTGACATAGTATTATGCATTTCCTATCCTAATTGAGCGTTAAAGAGGTGGGGTTGGGGGGGGGGGGGGGG
>JANZLQ010000030.1:16558106-16629637 GCA_026212715.1 Elanus axillaris
GACTTTGAGAAAAGAGAAGGCTAAAGGAGCTAGATAGTTCAGGTGGAAAGTAGTGAAGAATAGATGAGACAGATTATTGATCACCACGTATGATTGATCAGAGGAGTTGTTAGGGAATCCTCCAATGCAACACAAATGTACGTACATGGAGTGTTGAGCGTGGCTGAGGTAGCAAGGCCTACGTGCTCTGGGTGAGGGTTCGCTGCTGACAAAGCTGTGGTGGTACCTGTGAAGGCTTTTTGCCAGGTGATTTGCCCGGTCCTTGGCCAGGTCAGTTGCATGTGTGTTGCTGGGAGGTTGTGAAGCCGAGATAAGTCTCTTGGCTCCTCCGTGGTTTGCTTTGGGCTCTGTGGTTGCAAGGCAGGTCTCCGAGCCCCTGGTTCTCCACCGCTCGTCCTGTCCCATGGGCCTTGGCAAATTGCCTAGAAGCCCCAAGAGTGGCAGGTTATCTCCTTCTGCAAGTCTGCATCTGCTTTGTCATATTAAAATTTTCCGTGAGGTAGACTTGGTCTTTTGAACAGCTTTGGTTTGAAAGTTTTGGACATTTCGTAGCCATCTGGGGCTTTGAATTGTGCTGGGTGCTTCACTCCATGCTCTCCTGGGGCATGTGGTGGTGTCACCCTCTTTGGAAGCCTCTTGGGCCTTGAGAAGTAACTGAGTGTTTGCACTGATGCGTACTGGACTGTGCTATTGTGAATTTTGTCGTGTCTGCAGAACGTGACCAGGGTCTCTCAGTGGCCCAGGTTCTGGAAACTCTCCTTGCTGCTACCCCAGCTCAACTACACGCTGGCATGGAGAGTTTAAATCTCAAACTGTCAGTCTGGCACTTTCCATAAACACTAAATTGACTCAGAGTGGCTAGGTCTAGTGCTATAAAACATACCGTTCAGGTCTTATTGCCAAGAAAAAAAAAAATTACCTGTAAATAGCAGACTTACAGCATAGGGGCTTATTTCTTGCTTATGCTTTTTACATTTCCATTTTTGCACCAGCTTGGCGAGAAGTTAACTTAAATGTCAAAACTATTTTTATGTAAATATATGCATTATTGAATCTCTTACTCATTAAGCAAATACTACTTTAAACCCACACAAAACAGCTGAAGCTATATATATTTTCTCACTACTGAATTTGGCTTTTAATAACTTGGACTGTCCAAAATAAAGTTAGGAATCAAGGGCGCTTTATTTTCCAGCTAGCAACATATGTATTCTTGGCTTTGGACTGTACCAGTATGAAGTGGAAGAAAACTTGGATTTGTACTACGGATCCTCTCAGCAATTAAAAAGAGAGAGAGAGATATCATGGTTAAATAAACACATTATTTTTACATTAGCAAACTTTTCTAAAATTCTACAAAGCTACAGAAAAAATATGAAGGTCTATTAAGAAACCTTGTGGGCTTTCATATCAAACAGTGGCTTTCTAATGCGTTTCTCCTGCTGAAAGTACAGCCTCGTGCCAGATTCAGAGGCAGCACTTACATACAGAACGGCCTGTAGTCTGCAAAGAGTCCTATAGATTTCACTGATGCTATTTGAGGAGTAAGGACAGCAAAACCTGCCCTTAGCAAGTACAGACAAAACCAAAGCTGAGGGTTAGGGACTGTGGACTAAGCCCAGGTCATAGTGGCCTGGAAGGAGATGCTCCCTCTCCTTCCTGGGATTCATAGCTTGTCTCAACGTCACGCATTTTATCGCCCCGCTGCCCTCCTGCCTTGCGGGAAGTTCCCTGAGGTTGGTATCAGTTCCCAAAGATAAGGTGGGAAAAGCCACTTCAGAAATTCATTCAGACAAGAGCTTATTCCTGAACCTGAAGAATACCTTGCCAGTGGTCTGCCACGGTCCTGGTGGGATTCACCTTACTGCTGTCTTATGGCTACCTGCCACGTGCTCCGTGTCAGAGCTGCTGTAGCAGAACCGTCCTTTGGTTTTGCCTTGTCCTCTGCTGCAGGCAGAGCTCCCCCGAGCATGTGGGTGCCTTCAGGCTGACTGGGATGCAAAGAAGCTAGGTAGAGGAAGAGGGGAATCCTCAGCAGAATTGCATGCGATCTGCCAACCCAGATTTCAGTCCAAGGTTTTAAGTCAATTATCCAGCAATTCAAACCATCTTTGGCTGGGTTGCAGGGTATTTCCTTGCTGCTGTGTGTGCCATGAAGGGCACACATCGCTACTTCTACTCTTTCTGGTTGAATAAACCCAAGCTGTACTCGAGGAGACAAGAAGTTGGAGTGCTTTCTGAGGCAGATGGGCTATGAAAGCTGCCTTGGTTATCTGAGGCTGAAGTTAACGTGAAGCACAACCGGGACCCCCCCCCCCCCCCCGCCAAAATGTTGGATACAATCACAAACAAAACTTGAACAATCCCACCAGTGTTGGAGCAAATGCTGCAGTTTGTCCCGCGTGGGTCGTGACCAGGCGATCGCTTGGGCTGGCTACGTACGCCTGACTTCACGGGCACAGAGGAGAGGAGAGGCGCTGGGGGCAGGAGGAGTGAACTGGGCTGGAGAGAGGGGTACGTGCGTGGGTCCTTGTTCTCGCCTGTGCCGGCCAAGTGAATTTGAGGGATGGCGCCGAAGAGATGCTAGTTTTCTAAAAAGAATGTTTTCAGCTGGATGAAACTGCAGCTTTTGCTGATGCAGCTTTTGATTATTTTACCTCTTATTCCAGCTTTTGTAGTTTGCGTGATTCAGACCTGTGTAAACACTACTAATGGTGCCTCATTGCTGTGAGAGCAGAGCTGCCTGGAAGAGCCAAGGCTGACAGGGGCAAGAGGTTTGCCATCTTTATTAGATCAGCTAATGGAGCTGAGAAAACAGGCATGCTCTCTGTCCTAAAAGCCTTTTTGTCAATGAGATCCCATGAGCATCCCTGGGTGGTGTGCCATGGAGCTCCCCAGGCGGCTGCTGGAGCGAGGGGTGAGCCAGCTTTGCCTGGCAGTGCCCAGGAGGGAAATCTGAGGAAATTATAATGTTCTGCTTTTCTTGCGATGTCCTCTCCTAGGAAACCCGATCATAAAGTTCTTTATTATTTCTCATTAAATGCTGTGTGTGTTAAAAGGCTGCTGAGAGTAGGCTGCTCTGGTTTGTCTTTAAATGCAAGCCTTAAGGAAAAACTGAAACAACAGATGAATAAAATGGTTGTGGTTTAGCTTGCGCCATAAACACTGTTTTCCTTTTTGAATACATTTTTGGAAGGTGAGAGGAAACCAATTACAATTGAGTTTAAAGCAAGCAGACTTTCCTTTATTTGACCGAGACATGTGATTCATCTTGACTGGCTTTTTCTTCATTTCTCAGGCATTCTGCTTGTGCCGCGTTCATTCCCTGAGCTTATTTTGTTAACCTTGCCACCTGAACAAATGAAGTGCCCGTCGTCATGTGGTGTTCCCTTAATTATGTACCTGCTGGTCACAGTTGGGACACCTATATTTTTACCTGCTTCTCTAGGTAACCAGAGGACAATTTATCTTGCAGATTTTTTTTCCAGTTTTTGAAAACTTTTTTTGGGTATTGTGCAGATTATGTGAATACATTTAAATGTCCTGGTTTTCCATTGCTTTGGCATTTGTGTGTGCTTGGAGTGCAGAGGTAGTAAGCTAAGGTACAACAGTTGGTACTTTCATTAGCAGTGGTGGTGCACACAAAAAGGCCAAATCTGAGCAAGTAAATTGGCCTTGGGACTAGCAAGGACCCTCAGGGCCATTGCAGACAACAAAGTTGTCGGCATTTGGCCCAGCAAGCTCCACAGAAATCTTTCCCAGTTTTCCCCCATGTCTCAGGTCACAGAACTCCTGCTAGCTGCCCTGGAAAAAAATTAAGAGCAAAGAAGTAAAGACCTGTGCCTACAGCTGTAAGCTGCCAGGGGAGATGTACCCAGGGGCAGGAGAGATCAGCAGTGTCACTGATGTCTTGGGTCCTCACAGCAGTGCAGCAGTTGTTAGGTGATGTTCCCAGGTGGGACATGAACGATCCTCGGTGCTATAGAGGGAAGAGAAAATACCTAACATGCAAACTCTCCCTGCTACTTTGATTTGAGAAAAATGTCCTCACTGGTCTTAGCCGTCGCAGGTGTTACCTTTGCGTGTGATAAACTGTCAGTAACCCAGTAACTGGGTCCCAGCAGTCTCTTGCCCTACGAGAGGCGCTGAGGCTCTTTCTCTAGCTGGGGTCAATATCTAGTGCTTCACAGGACCACAGGAAAAAAAGGTTCAGACCACTGATGTAAGTCATGAAATGTGGGACTAATACAGTATAACTACAGGCCAAATGAACGTGGGAAAAAAGATAATCACCTCCCACTTCGTTGTGCTCTGGCAGTAGTGACACATTTGACACCTCTGGCCTCATTTCCCAAGTTGCAGGTTCCCATTTCAGGAGCTGCAGGAGCAGTGGTTAAGTAGGACAAAGCACACCCCAACTCTTCTCCCAGTTTTTCAGTGGATGTGTGTATGCTGTGCTCATGCTCTCTTCCCCTCCTGCTCAATACTGTCAGCCTTCTCTTAGGAAAATCTAAAATTTGCAGCGTGAAGGTGTTGGAGGTAGCTCGTGAAAGATGTAGAACACAGGTACTGTGTATTGGCTGGGGGGAGAGGATCTGCTTTTTGTGAAATGTGGCTTTTTGGTCTGACTCATGACATCTGTACTGGTATAATAACACGTACATTAATATTTGTAGAAGTAGTGACTGTCACTGTAGTAATTGTTCAATGAATGCCCCAGACACGAGTGTTGGTTTAAAGTTTGACATTATATCCTTATTATGTGTATGACAGAGAATGAACTCAAAAGATCTCCAACTCCATGCAAAATTATTTCAAGTTGTATATGGCCAGTAGGTACCCTGTATCAGGGTAACTGGTTCAGTTGGGATATTTTTCAAGAAAATGACTCGGTTTCATGATAATGGGGGAAGAAACAAGAGTTTAGCTGAAACAGCATTAACAGATTGTTTGTCTCTTGGAATGCAATCAGTGAGCAGTAAGGGTTGTTAAATAGATACAAAATTTAAGTGACTCTAGTCTTAATAAAGAAGCAGCTAAATAAATATTTCAAGAAAACAGTGAAGTCAAATTGCAATAAATTTTATTATTTAGTGCACTTTTAAGGCCCCAGGACAGGAATATCTCTGCATTCAGGAAAGCACTTAAGCACGTGCTTTCCTGAGTAGGGACAGTCTAAGGCTTGTACTTAAGTGCTTTCCTGAACGTGGGCCAAAGCCTTCTAAGAGTTTATTTTAAAGAGACTCTTCCCTTAATTAAAACACTTGGTTGAATTTAACAATTAGGTGTCAGCTTGCTTACTGTCACACAGCAACTTTCTGTGACAGCAGGCGGTAGCACTATACAATGACTGAGGTCAGGAAGCAAAGACTACTTCTTCAGTTGACACTAGGAAAGGAAACTCGATTTTTATGGGCCTCCCAATAGTTCCCTCTGGCGAGTGCCGGCGGTCTAAAATAAATTGAAGAGCTCTGCCAAGAAGCGGCCCAAAACTGTTTACAGGGTCTGCACTGGGACCAGCCTGAGCTCGAGGCTTCTCCCTGCTGCAGCGGCACTGAGCAGCTCTGGAGCTCTTGCTGGTGCCATCGGTACGTGTGGCTGGAGCACAGTCGTCCTGCCAGATGTTTTGTTCTGTTTATGCAGATGTTAAATTTTTATTTGATCATTCCTCACGAGCATCCAGTTGCTCTTTTTCTCACTTTGGTGGCTGGGAGCCAGTTGTGCTAATGGCACTATCAGATGAGCTAGAGAAAGCGGAGTCATCGCAATGCTGCTTCTGCCCCCATGGGGTCCTGGCTGGTCTCCGTGGCTCTGAAACGCAAGACGGAGCACTGCTCGCTCCTACTGCTCTTCTCCGCGTTCAGTGTTTGCTGCTGCTTCCTACCTGGAGGAGCAAGAGTTGTCAAAGCCGTTAGGAAGTTGCTTCACTGGGAGGGAGAGATGGGACCCAGTCACACTAGTAATGGTGAAAATGAAGCTGTTCTGGAATGCGTTGCCAAGAAGTCCCTGCGCCCTGAGGAGCTGGCCTTCAAGCATCTCCTGCAGTGCCAGGTTTAGTGGGCCTGCCCTTTTCTTCATACCCAAAGCAGTTCAGTGTCTTTCCCCCCCCTTCCACTGCCTCGACTTGGCTCCGTTATTACCACGGTTATCCTGTCTTGCTTATTATTTTTATTTTCTTTGCTCCATCATTTGAGACCTGTAATTGCAGGATAGCTTGCAACAATCTAAGCCATTGCCTTTGTGCAGGTGTCTTCCTCTGAACGACACCTGCGTAAGGTCTTCCTCAGGTTGCAGTAACCTTGATTTTTAAATTGGCATTTAATTTCTGAAGTTGATAGGTGTTAGCAGTGGCCAGGCTTTTAAGAGCGAGGTGAGAGCAAGTCCATGCCATGTTCAAAACTGCTCCTGAAAGACTTTCCCATACAAAGACTGGCGTGCTGTTGTCCTCTCCTTGTCCTTTTGGATGTGGTTTCTACCTGAGCTTGGGAGGACCTAAGGCTTGCTCTTGGCTCCTCCTGGCAAGAAGGTGAGGAAAGAAGAAGAATCTAATTTTCATGAAAAAAGGCAAAGAAGGATGTAAGGTTTGGTAAGCAAAAACTGCAAATTGGATCCCTGATAGGTTGAATTTTCCGTTTTGTGGAGAATGTGCCAAAATACTACAACAAAATACATAATGTGTTTCCTCCGCCTTCCCATTGTAAAACTTGAGAGTCATGGCATATTAACCAAAACCAGATACATCCGTCGAGTTTCCATACTCTGAAGCAGTATAGGGTGGGGTGAAGCTGGTATTAATAGGTCTATTCATCACAATAAATTTTCCTGGTAGATGTGGGTGGTTCAGACTCAGTGAAGAAATGGCTCAGAAGCGATCAGTCTCCACCCAGAAAAGCAGGAATTTGTAGCTGGGAGTGTCCCATATACCGATCATAAAAAATGATGGCTAACTGAAGAGTCTTTTCTTCAAGGGCTTTATTTTAAATTCAGGTGAGCTGAGGTTTAGTTAGCACCAAGACTCATTTTGGTTCCCCAGATGTCTTCTAATGAAATTCACTAATCATTGGTCTGTGCTCCATAGGTAAATCTGCATTTCATTAAGAGCTGGCTTTAAGCTGTCATCTTCTCACTTCTGTCCCAGCGCACCATAAAAAGCCCTATAAAATATGGAGGTTCTCAAGGGAGTTGGTGTTTGCAGTGCTGACCGACACGAAACCAGCATTTTTTTGAATTTGTGTCATTATGTAAATTGTACATTCTCTTCAGAAATTTATCTATTTATTCATGGGTTTAATTGCTGTTTCTTTTTCAGTGGGGCTTGGAGTTCGTAATGAGAAGTCTGTGCTGGGCGTTGTACCAATACGTAACAGAGAAGGCAGCTCTGCCCTTGACAGCTAAGAGGACATGACGGGATGATAGGAGTAACAAAAGGGGTGGAGGACAGAGTAACAAAATGCACAGGGATTGACAGATAAATATGTAGCTACCCACATTAAACAAATTATTTGAAATACAGTGTGTTATGCATCAGTTACACGGGAACTTGCATTTTACAGTATTCCGTATCACATTTTGAGAACTACCTGTTTTTTCCTCTTTAAGGGAAAAGTAAGGATCGGACAAAATGTATTTGTGTATACGCAGAGTAGTCTTCTCTATCTAATCTTGCTTCCCTATCCCTGGGAGGCATGTGTACACAGAAATCATTTTTAGGTTGGTAAAACTGAAACAGAAAATGAGGCATTAGTGATATCTGGGTTTAGAACTTGGATATCTGATCACGAAGGGATGCTTTGAACTCTCTGCTCGGTGGAGAGCAGAGGCATCAATTCTGTTGTGAGATGACAGGCCTGTATTGATGATTGGTCTTAGCAGAATATACAGAATCACCCTGCTTTTTGGAGTGCATGGGTGTAGGCACTCAGGTCGGTCAACTGAAGAGGAGGAGAGCGGGAAAAAATCTCTATTTCAGTGCAAAGCCCAAACAGGGACAGAAAAGAACCTTTTCCCTAAAGCTTAGTTTTTTGGGAGGATGGCAGGAGTTGATGTGGGGTTTGTGACATGAAGGAGTCACTGAGCTAAAGGTAACCAACCTGCCGTTCCCTGCCCACGCTGTTTGCTGTGGGCATCTTCAGAGGTCGTAGGGACGGCTTTGCATTCGGTGGTAAGTTCTGCAGGGGAGCTTATGGGCTCCCCGTAGGTGAGGAGCACGTTCTTCCTGTGTGTGCTAGATGGACTTTCTGACCTTCCTCCTATGAATAGTCATGTTGATATCCACACTGTGAAATCACTGAGACCAGGTGGGTTGAACAGTGGACAGAAGTTGCCCGAGGAGATTGGAAGTGAAAATGTGTTCCCATTTCTTACAGTAAAGCTGACGTTTCCCTCAGCTTTGAGTTTCTTTGCCATGGGCTATCTGCTGCAATTGAAGACAGTCCATGTCCTGGTGGAGGAACATTGTCTGTTCAGCTATGTAAGAGCTCATAATTTGATCAAGTAATTCTGAGGTGGTCACATTTTTGTGGATGAGTGTGGGAGGCTGTGTGCCACGTCGCACACTTACTGTCCTAGGTTTTACCATTTAAGCCTCCTGTTTGCTGATTACGTAAAGCCTGAGGTTTCATTCCTAAGGCTTTGTTTCTGGGGCTTCCTGTTCTTCACTCCAAAGAAAGCATCCACCTCCACCGCAGTCCAGCCTGAGTTCACAATGTGCCTTCTAGGCTGGCTTTGTACACCCTGTGGTTTGCACTGATGAACTGCTGGCCCTCGTGGGTGAGAGACAGTGGGGTGCCGGCGTGAGTGTGGATGCTTATGGGCTCCTCTGAAATACACGGCAGTAAGGAATTCAGATGGTAAATCAGGCCCCTGGTCGCTGGCAGGGAGAAGAGACCAGCAGTAAGCCAGACAGGGGTGGAAAAAGTGGCCAGAGGCTTGGGGACAGGTGCCTGCGTTGGTCAAGGATGGAGGAGAGAGACATGTGGGGCTGGTGAAACGGGCTAGTTGGCAAGTTGGAGGTGTGAACGTTTCTCCATGGATCCCTGGGCGGATGAGTTAGTATGGGAGCAAGCGAGGTGGCTTACCGGTGCGCTGTGCGAGCAGGTTGGGTTTTGAGGCTGCGTGCTGCTGTGCTTCTGGCAGTAGCTGGGACAGCACTGCAGAAATGCTACGCTTTTTGTGGAAGGGATAGTAAATGGTGACGTTAAAGAAACTGAAAGAGCATTCTTAAGAGTTGCAAGACGCTGAATTACCCCACGAGCAATGTTTTGTGGGAGCAGACAAGTTCGCAAAGCAAGTTGCTGTAATTTTGCTGCCATTGACTTTCAGTGGTGCTCCAACCTAAGTCTCAAGCACACCTGCAAGAAGAGGGAAAAAGCTCTTGGGTTCTGGGTGCCAGGGTTGCTGCTGCAGGTCATCTGTCCTTGGCCGGTCCTCCCTGGAGGATGAGTTGGGTGCCAGCCTGGTCCCCTCCACTTTCCAGCACCAGCCTGAGCATCCCTGCCGCAGGTATAATGTTATTTCAAACCCTTCTGCAGCATACCTGATGGAGGGGGAGAGCTGGGCATGGCCCTTCCTTGCCCCTTCTTCTCCTGCAAGTGCTGGGAGCCACCAGCCTGTAGTGATTTTGGGGTCTGAGTTGGCAGTGGCCACCAGCAGTGAGAAGATGCAATTTGGCTTAAAAGTAACCCTCATACTTGTCACCTTCAGAGGCGAGAGGTGTCTTTCTGACTAGTTTTTGTAAAGACTGATTTTGGTATTGCATAAGTATGACTTGTTGTGAGTTGCATTGCTGAATTTCAGCATTATTGTTGGTCAATTTTTTTGAAAAATTAACATTTTAGTTTTTTAACAAAAGAGCTGAAGTGTTTTGGTTTGGGCTTTTTAAAGGACATTATTCATTTTTCTGTTGAAATGGAAATGAAAAGGGAAAGGGAAGAAAATGAAAAAATTAGAGTGTCTTTTCCATTAAGAAAGATTCTTTTTTCCATCCTTTTACTGGCATATGTGGTGGATATTTGTAAAAGTTTCTTTCATTTTTTTAAGAGCCCCTAGCCATTTTTTTCTTGGAGAAAATATTTTAAATATGGAAAAACTCATTTTTCATTTACTTCATTTGGGAGGGTTTTTCTTGCTATAAGGTCAGTTTACCAATTGGAGCTACCTAGTTGGGCTTCTTGAATCCATTTTGGCCAGTGGATCTCTGCATAACAGTTGTCTTCTTTTTTGCAAGAGTAAGATTATAACGAGAGAACCAGCCAAAAGATACTGAGTGGGCAAAGATTAAACTTTTTAGTCCAGACAGATCGTGCAGAAAATGTGCATCTTGCGCACTGTGAAAAACGCTGGGGGAAAAAGTATCATCTTTTGAAGATTAGCTTGTAGAGCACAAAGAAAATAACCAGGTCGCTATGCTTTGGAGCAAATTTTTTGCTTCCCATTAAAAATAATTGAAAAATCAGTTCTTTTGTACAGTCATGCTTAAGTATTTATTTCACAGTGTTGATCTTGCCTTTTCATAACTTTTTCTTGCACAGTACTTCAAGAATTCCTTTGCTGTCTTTTTCAGATTTTATCTCAGAACATGTGTTTTTGTCATTAATTTAAGTTCTTATGCATTTATTGTTTTACCAACTTTTGGTTGGCTTACAGTCTATCTGCAGGCTGCATGTATCTTATTATCAGTCCCTGTTTAGTTTGTTCTATAAGTGCTATTTCTTCCCTGACCCTCCAAAAGACTCCCTTTGTGGTGCATCAGTGTTACATTATGGAAACCATTGCCAAAGGATGTTGTGAAGGCTAGAAGTATGAATGGTTTGAAAAAGGATGGAGATAATACATTTGTTGGTAACTTATATATGTGATGATCTTCATTTCCCAGGAAGGTGCTAAGCTTCTGATGGCTGGAAGGCTGTGTGCCAGGGTACAGATCCTTCTCTTATCTTGTGGTTGTCCCTAAACATTTCTTACTGGCCACCCTTGGAGACAAGACGCTGGGCTGCCTGAGTCTTTGGTCTGGTCTGTTAAGGCTGTTCCTATGATCTCAAGAATCTGACTTTGTCTGGTTAGGGCTCTCCAGTTTGTGGTGCAAGCAGCATGTAGCTTATCAGCAATAGGATTGTAGAAACCTGTGGGGAAATGCTACCTATCCCTTGGCTTTGTGACTGCAGAGTTCGTACTTTTAAAGGCCAAAGAACAGAGGTAACCACCAGGTGAAAAGAATGATGGTTTTCAACCTAGCATAGGCTCTGAGATTACACCTAAAGGGACGTTTACTTGTGTCCTGGATGAGCTCCTGAGTGAATTCATTGTGCACACGAGGGAAGCATTTAGCTCTTGTGTCTTAGCTGTTTGTATGATGAACCATTTCAGTGCTCGACAGAGGTGATTAATCGTTTGTGGCTGTAGCTTCTCTCCAAAGCACTTTACAGATCGCTGGAGACCAAGAAGGCCCAAGAGGTAGCTGTTCACTCTGCACAGGGCTAAGCTGAGGCATGTGAGTAAATAAGTGTGACTTGCTCAGTGTCACATCACAGACCAAAGGATCAGCCTCAGCCCTGCAGCAGCCTTTGGTGACTGTGTATTTTGATTAAGCAATTGAAACAGTGGCAGATCCTTCAGCTTTTGAGCTTGTCCTAGAGCAGCATGGGGAGACTTTACTGGAAATTGCCCCTTTGCTTGCCTGTTGCTGGTCTTCTTTCCTGGGAGGCTTTGCTCAAGCACTGCCTTAGAGCAGCCTGCTGTCAGGACAGGAGCTTGTGAGTTCCTGCCGCAGGCACACAACCACAGCTTTTTGTGATTTTGCCCCCACCAGCCTTTTCCCACTTGAAAACTGTATGGAGTGGGATTGCCAGCCTTTCTCTTGTGTGTATTTCTAGAGCAGAAATGAGCAATAAAGATCAAACTCCTCAGGTTGTTGATTTGGCCGAAAGGAAGTTTAAAATTTTTGCTCTTTTCTTTTGGGTTTGTTTTTTCTTCTGAGTTTTCCTGTAGTAGCCTAGAGAGATACCATTATATGTATAATTTAATACTAAAAGGAGTTGGCTTTAGTTTAGTGGCTGACTCAAGGATTTTGAAGATGTGAAAACAAATATAAGTGTATTATAAGACTGATGGTAAAATTCCTGATTTGGGAATGAGATGAAGTGCAATACTGATGGTACAAGGGCATCAGCTGCACTGTGGCTGCAGGAAACCCCTTTGTGTCGGACAGATTTTACACCAGGTGAGGTGTGTTACGCAGATGAGAAATACGTAGGTACCAGTAACTGCTATTTCAGTTCTAGACCTGCTCATTAAAGGTCCTTGAGTGTATACCCAATGACAGACTATAGACCTATAAAAAAAGTAAATCCACTGTTAATATGGGCTTTACGTTATGAGAACACACATTAAGTGGTAACCTTTTGAGGCAAGTTTGGTTTGGACATACCTACAATTAGGAAAAAAAAAGTGCAAACAGCTGTTTCACAGTTCTGTTTTGTTTTGAATAAAAGTATCCAGTCCTGGTTCAGATTTTTTTTAATGCCAAATTCTGGTTCAAGGCCAGAGGGAGATCTTAGAACTGACTTAGAAAGTCCTGAAATGACTTGGAAAGCGAGTGCCAGCACAAGCTGTGATGGTACCCACTGGCATTGCTGATCCATGGATGTGGAGCAGATGGGGGAGCTGAGCCCCCGGCTGTGCCACACGGTCCTGCCACCTTCACCGAGTGGTGGTCCTGGAATGGGCTGTTTTGGCTGGCCCCAGTCTATGTGCTGTGCGTTGGGTTTGGGGGGCAATGCTGTGGTTTTGTGTGTTTTTTGGATTCTGGAAGAATTTATTTGGTTTGTTGGGGGTTTTTGGGGGGTTAAGTGAGTGGGTAATTGGGAATCTACCTCCATGACAGACAAATACCAATAGCTACATTGCTGGGATGTGGATGCTAAATATTTATGTTGGAAAATATGAATCATGTTGATGCCACCTATTACTAATAGGAGTGCCTCTTAATTATGTTGTCAGCAATTAAATAGAAGGACATGGAGTTAGGTAAAAGAAAAAAAATTCACAGGTACTTGTTCTTTCAAAGTAAATTTGTTTAACTGCCTCCTTCTACGTTGTTGTCTGCAAACAAGTGAATACATTGGGAAGAGTGTTGGTGAAGGGGTTAAAACTTGGCTGAGCATGGGATAAAGAAAAGGAAATTTTGAATTAGAAGGTGTTTGTATTGGAAAACTGTTAGATCAGAACAAGAGAAAGAAATATCCCTATCTAGAAGCCTGAAAAAATGTCCATGTTGCTGATGCTAAGCATAAGAGTGCAAGATTTTAGTAGGGTTGTATATGTGAATGAAAAGAAGCTACAGATTTAGTGTCCACTGAACAAGCCAGTAGGTTGGACAGTGAACTACTGCTGTGAACTGCTTGTTTGCAGCTGACGATCCGTGGAAATTAATTGTAGAAAACAGTGGAGTGGGTTATTTCACCTAACACATCTGGGATGTTCACAAACTACTCATTGACAACTGGCAAGCAGAGACTGGCAAAAGGAATAACATCTTTTGGCTGGTTGAACCCTTGTAGGGTTAGTAACTCAGTACAGTAGCGCTTGGTTGGGGGGAGCACTTCAAACTCAATAAAGAGCATTAGTTCAAGAGATTGTTTTTTTTCTTTCATAAGTTAAAGTTCAGAAAGACACCTTTCATAGCAACTTCCAGGAAAAGCAAGTGTGATATTAATCACCCTCACCCTTCCTGCTTCACCTGGGCACTATCTGCAGCCAGGCACGCATCGTTCCTCTTTACTCTCTGGGCCAATGAGTTTCCAAGAGGCAGGATTTGCTTCTTCCATATGCTTCTCTTAGGTGCTTCTGACAATTTATCTTAGACCTTGAATTTTGTTGTGACCGTGTATGACTTCGGTGTGTTCAGAATATAGATGATGTAAGTTTGGTTTGCAGTTTGGGGGATGCGAAAGATGCTTCGGAGAACTCATCAGAGCCTTCCGCTGTATTCAGGGGAGTAGGACTTTGCGTATAGATAAATCCTCTGTAAATCAGGTGTATTAGCTCGAGGAAATACTTGTCAAGAGCAAGAAGGAAATGCCAGTAGCTGAGCCTGGATTGTTTCACTTGAAATATCTTGGGCTTCTGAGCTGCTGCTGAATCCAGAGCCCAGGAGAAACATGTTGCATGTGGCAGCTTTCCCCTCTGGCATGAGGTGCTGGGAGTTTTGGGGTCCACAATCCCAGTGCAGATATAACTGGAGGATCTTAAGCATGGTCCCCAGCTGCAGAGAAAGTACACGCAATTTAGTCCAAAACCATACCCAAATGAAAATTTTCTGACAACTGGAAATCCTGTTTTACCGCCAGCTCTATACCTGGCTCCAATTTCATCTCCTAATGGAAACAACCTGCAAGATCCTAATTACTGGCTGACAGCTCAGGACAGAAGAGGTAATGGCAGTGTTAAATGCAGGAAGCAGATTTCATCAGTGCTTTGTCAACTGTCCTGCCTACTCATTCATGTGAGGCAGTGACTCAGCCATGGGTCCTCGGTCCGGCCCCAGGTCCCTGCCTTGGACCAGATCACTCTGCAATACAGATGTGATCTGGATCAGCTGTGAACAGATGACATGGGATTTAATGCTACCTCGGTGCTTTTATATTGGCTTTATGTTGCCTGTGGGAGGCACAGACTGACAGATGACTTGGCCAGGAGCCTGCCAACACAAAGTCGAATAGGTAGCAAAGAGTGGAACAAGCTTAAACCACCAGAGGAAATTTTTACCGTATCTTGGTTCTTTATCACGTTTTTTTGATTTGGTAGTAGGAGTTTTAAAGCTGGATTCATCGTACCAGCAAACCACAGCATCAGCATTAATACTGATTTTCAACCCCTTTCCCTCTGTTTTATTAGCCAGATCATTTTGCAGATCTGACCGGGAGCTTGGCTCCACAGACACTTCACTCAGCACAATGAAGGGCCAACAACAGCCATTGGGGATGAGGAGATGTCTAGAATGGCGTCCTGGAAGCAGAAGGGCTGACAGTAACCTCTAAACTGTCTCTGCCACCAAAGGATGCGGGACATGGGATTCCTTCTCAGAGTTGTTTGGTTTTTTTCCTATTGGTGCTTCAAAACAGTTTTGCATGGTTTACTTTTTGCTGGAATTCTTGACAGTTTATCATTAGAGGCACAATATACCTATTTGTTTTGAAGCCCAGTGTATGGGTCCTTTCTTGTTCTAATGAACCTGAAGAAGTTAACAAATGATTTAGTAGTATGATGTAGAACCTTTAAGTGGTATTTGTAGGACCTTGGTTCTGGGACGGGTTCATAAACAGTAACCCCAAGTGTTCTCTATTAAATCTATGCCCCAGAAAATGGTAGGAAGTGATGGCCTCCCCCCGCCTTCAGTGTTCCCCATCCCTGCCTGTATACAGGCACGTATACACACCTACGGATACGCCTAGTTTGTGTGGTAGCCAAATGGTTACATGATTTTACTGCAGCTCTTGTAAGATGACTGTCTCTTGCTTTCTGCATTGCCAAAAAACCCTCGCTGTTTTTGTCATTTTAAGAATAAATTTAGGTAGACCTAATATAGATTTTTGCACATACAAGTGCACATGAATGCATGTATATGTAAAAAAAGGAATGAAGTACAGCTGTGCAGAGGGCATAGCATTGCTTTTTCTGTTGGAAGGGCCACTACAGTATTGATACATCAGAAAAAAGAAAAAAAAAAACAACAAACCCAAACCACCCCACCCCACCTTCTGTGGTGTGAAGACCCTCTGGGCTTTGCTCACATCTCATCTCCAGGTCTGGGTGAGAAGAGGCTCAGAGATTTGTTGTCTTTTAACTTTTTTTAAGAGTGTTTCCTTTAAAAATCTGTTTATGGTTGGGGAGGACATGCCTGAAAAAACATTTGCACATAAAACAGCTGTTAAGTGAATCTCCACACACTGAGATCAAGAGAACGTGAAGAAATATGTACTTCCAAGGACCTCTCTGCCAACTTGGAGCGTCCTTCAGAAAATAAATACAATCTCCCTACAAGTCTCTGGTAACTTAGTTACTGAAAAATAAATTGAGCTACTTAGACCCTTGAACCTTCTTTTTTTTTTTTTTCCCCCAGTCCCACTAAGTCTGAAGCAAATGCATAAAATTGTGTTGGAATGATATGCACCAAAGCCAAATAGATTGATTTTAATGTTTCTTTGGTATGTTGTCAGCTAGTCAAGTGCAGGCAGCGACGGAGTTCGTCTGTGTGTGAACTAACCACTTCCAGTAGTTCAGCCGCTGGCCTTCCAGCAGTAAATTAAAACATCGTGAAGCCCTCTTTAAACCTCCCCTGGATGTCACTTGCCGAAAAGAGCATCACCTGTGAGGGGCTGTCAGAGGTGTAGTACAATGTTCTTAAGGACCTCTCCTTATTATTTATAGTTTAATTCCTCTTGCTTTCTTTTGCATGGCCCCAAAAGCAGAGGGCTCGTTGTGGTGGCACCACTCAGTTTTCCTCTATTTTTGTTTAATTGTTTTGCTTTGGGCTGCCGTTTCGTGCCAGCATGCATCTCGTCAGGGCGGCTGCAAAGTCCTACTCCTCTGCTGCAACATCGTGGCCCTTTAAAACCCTCTGCAGCCGCAGCCAGAGGCGGTCGGTGGTGCGCTACAGATGTTTTTACAGTTCATTTCCAAACAGCTGCTTTTCCCTTCTTTCGTCTGTTTTTCCTTTATTTATCAAGTCCCTGAGGAAGGCTGGTGGCTCACAACCCTGGCAGGGGCTCCCTCGGTGAAAGCCCTCGCCCGGGGCCAGGGCAGACCCCAGGGCAGCACCTGCTGCTCCAAAGGGGGGCTTGCTTCGGCAGGCTGCAGCGAGCCTGGGCACAGGGGTCCTGGCCGGACAGGCTGACATACCTACAGCTTTTCCTAAAACGACCTGGGAGAAAGATGGGAAAGTGCTTGAGATGAGGGCGGTCTTGCTGCGGCCCCTCTATGGTGGCCAGAGCCATGCTCTGCCTCGAGGGCATGCCGTTCGAATAGGTTTCTTCCCACTTCTGGTGATTAAATGAGCTCCGTGGATTAAAATACCAAGGCACATCCCCTGTCTGTCATCCTGGAGGAGAGTGTGCACTCGCTCGCCTGCTGCTGCCATCGCCCCCAGTGTTCCCTGATCTGCCGAGATTTGTCCCGTACCGATAGAAAATGTTTCGATTGCAGGTAATGGGAAGCAGGAAGAATGAAATCAAGCCGGAGCGCCCTGTTTGGCCAGTTGACAAAAATCCCCGGGCGTTTGCGACTCAATCCTTGGCTCATGAGCCGGATTTTTTCCCATTCATATTCCCTTTCAGCAAACAGATTTCTGTGGATTGTTTAAGGGGGGGAAAGTCCAAAGATGAATCCTTTCTCCACCCGCTCTCTAGCAAAGTTGCTTGTTTCTTAACTTGTTTGCAAAATCATGCATATGCTCCATCTGCTGCTGCTCCTTTTAAATTTTCTTCATGGCAGTTCCTTGCTTTGAAGGAGCACAGGGCAAGCGAATGAATGCTGCTGGGGGGCTCTGGGGTTGCTGCAGCCCTGTTTGCTTCTGTTGTGCGAGGCCAATAAACCCAGGGCTGCCTTTTTTTTACATGAGGTTTCAAGTTTTATAATGGCAGGTTTCAAAAGCCACCTGGACCAGAGGATGCTCGGGGAGTTGGTTGGTTGAGGGTCAGGTCTGGCTTTGTTAACACAGAGGGCCTGTCACTTCTTCCATCATTGCATTGTCAAGTCTGGGCTGGGCAGATAATTACTTGTGACAACTTTGCAACTCTGAGAAATAAGGTTAGTTTTTTCACTGTGGATTCTTGGGGTGGCAGCTGAATGTTGGATGCCAAACCAAAGGGTTTGCTGGATAAAGAAATGAGTGATAAGATGATTTTGCATTTTGTGCAATTCTTTTGTAGAAGGGCTCAACTGGTCACCCCTCATGCTGAGTTAAATTAACCATGTGGTCTTGCAAAACTGAGTGCAAGACACTGCAATTCTCTTTTAATAAATGGCCACCATGCTCTGGCTTCTGGCAGAGCACATGGAGTGGGGGCAGCACTGGCATGGAAGGAAAAAGCACCGAGAAGCTGAATTTGAATAGAATAAGTGTTATGCAAGCTGGCAGGGAGCTCCACGACATGGAGAGGAGTGACAGGGAGCCTGAAGGCCAGTCTTCATCTATAACTTATTTCTGGAGATCCTCAGCAGAGGCTGTGGTGGAGATTGCCTGCGGCAGAGGAGGGTCCTGCCTGTCCAGGGGCAGGGGAGAAATGCCTGGGGTGGGGTGGGTTGCTATCAAACGTGTGTACGTGCTTGTGCAGCACAGAAGCCAGAGGCTTGCAGGGATCCCTGCTAGGAGAGTCAAGGCAGGAATGGGGTGGCACCCACCCTCTGGTCTGGGCTCGAAGTGTCCATGAAAGAGAAGGATGTGTAGGGAATCACTGCGGAGACATCCCCACACCTTTCCTCCATGGAGGAGCGCCTGTTGCCCAGTTTCCTCACATGGTTGGATCAGGGATGGACTGTTCCCTCTCCCACTTGTTGAGCAGCCTACGGCTTTGCAAGTGGTTGGGCGTCCCCAAGTTTTACAATGAATGGTGGTTAATTCCCATTTGAAGCATCTTTCAGCTTAGCTTTTGAAAGTGAAGGATATAAACAGACTGTAATAACCATAGATGGGTCCAGTCGGAGCTGGGTGGGTCAAAACATCAACTTTTTACCCTTCCAGGTAAAGAAATAAACCCAATGGTGGCCATTTCAGATGTCCTGAAAATGGAGTATGTCAGGCAGTGCCTGCTCTTTCTGACCACAGACATTGGTTATCTGTGTTTGCTGTGGGTTACACAGTGGGATATCTAGCAAATATTCAGGGGATACAGCATTGTAGGGCAAAAGGCTCTGAAAGGGCAATGCTTTTAGGTCTTTTCTATATGCCAGCAAGATCTGAGCAGTTTCCAAAGCCTTGTGCAAAGTACATTGTGGAGCTGAGCAAGATACTTAGAAATCATTAGCTTGCTTTGACATCATAAATGCATTACAGAAGATATATGTAGTCTTGACGAGCTCTTGGGTTTAATTATTCTTTGCTTCTGCATCTTGCTTTTTGTTGGCATTTGAGATGCATCGCTTCTGTTAGGACTCGCCTTTCTGCATCACTGTCAGTGATCTGCATCTCCCATGCCATATTAAGTGGGTTCAAGCTCAACATGCTGGAATTGCATGGTGGTTGCAAAATAAAATGCAATTTCTTTGCCTGCTGAGTCAGGGGGGCCAAAACCAGGGATGGTACTTGCTAGTTAACTCACTTCCATAGTTTGGGTATTTGGCCATAGCTTTGAACTCTTTTTGTGTCATTTGTAATGTCAGGCAAAAGCTACAGCAGTTGGTTTGTTTCAGAGCTTATCTGCTGTTGAAGTAAACTCTTCAGAGTTAGTGTGGTGAGAGGCAGTTTGGCAACAGCAAAGAAATTATGCAGCAAGTTTTTCCTGTAATTTCTTTGCTTTTGTGGCATTTGCAGTATTAGGAAATGTTCTACGAAAAACATTATTATAAGACTAGAACGGTGTATTTGGCTTTCATATTTGTAAAGCTATTCTTCAGGACAAAACCACTTGCTAAGTTTTATTAAGCAGTGAGAGTTGGGAGTCTTTATATCCTAAAGCAAGGCACCTTTATTCCTAATAAATAAGAGGTCTGATTTCTTTTTTCAATTCACGTAGACCTACTGGTCTTCCCCAGATGCTAGCTTAGATAGGGAGCTCCTCTTTCTCTTTAAAACTTACTTGCTTCTGATTTAGGTTTAAAATCCACAAAAGCTTAAGCTGATGCTTAAACTTGTGTACTTGGAGGAGGCTCCTTAAAGTTTGTGTGGAATTTATACAACTTGAAAAATCATGCACATGAATGCCATTTTGGAGGACTGAGGTGTTTGTGGACTGATGAAGCAAAAATTTTGATTTCAGCTCAACTGAATGAGAGCATTGCTTTGTTCTATTTAGCTTGAGAAGAATAGCCATGCATTTTCCCGGGAGCCTCTTTCTGCAACCCCTCCTCTGACAGAGTTGTTATTGACTGACTTCAGTCTAAGATCTGCACTAAGAAAGTTTGTCGCCCATGATTGTTGCGTTTCAAAGACTATTAAAAAAATACTGTGTGTAAATTCACCCTTAGAGAAGATGATGGGAAAGCAATTAATTTCACTTCTGTTTAGGATTATTTCTGGCCAAGTTTTTTTACCAAAAAGGGCTTAGTTTCAGAATACTAAATGTGAAAATCTGTACTGCATGACTTCAGTTATTAACAACAGAAAAACTGTCCCATATGTTTTACTGGCAGAGAAAACATATTTTTACATAATAGAATTAGAACAGAAAATATTATTCCCTCTTGGAAACATTATAGTATATTAAATATGAACTTGGAAGCTATGTTTCCAAACAGTTTGATTCCAAAAGCTTATTAAAATATGATGTATGCTCTACTATCTTTGATTTATGTTGGTTGTATGCATCCTAATTAGCTAGGAAAACGTCAATTGACAGCTGTAAAATTATGGATGTGTATCTTGCCACTCCTGAGTCTTCAAACAATTCTCAGGGAATACCTTTGCTTTTATGGGGCTTACAACTGAAAGTGCAGTTTTCCTGGCTAAATATGTGAAGAAAGTGCATATGCAAATGACTTTTTACCCCTTAAGAGCTATTGCATACCAGGGCAAGCATTGACAGTTATGAACATACTGGAGTTTTTGTGTTATGGTGGCATCTGAAAGCCTTGATCGGAACTGGGCCTCTCCTGTTGTGCAAGGCACTCTACATAAGGATCAGTCCTTGTCCGGGAGAGTTTGCAGTCTAATTAAAACTAGATGCAATAATTAGCTTTACCTAAAAGCCAAAAGAGAATGGGAAGAGTGAAATGGTAAAGCACAGTGGTTTTTTGTTGCTTCCAGATTCACATTTAAAAACCCCAAATTCATAGCAAAAGTGTGAAAGTGGTTTTTTAAGCTATGAGACTTGTTATTTTGCTGGTACACTTTGTATTCTTTCACAGTTGGATTTATGCAGCTATGTTCAGATGAAGGTTACAATGGTAGAAAGACCTCCTGGTGAGAACCTGGACAAGTGCAAAGCTAACGGAGACACCTCTGCTGGAGTCTTGGACCTAAATACTGCAGCCTCAGCTGTCATCAGCTTAGCCTGCAAAGAAACACAGGCAGAGCACTAATAAAGTCTCTGCATTAATAACACTCTCACGGGGCATCCTTGACCAGGCGTTTAATATACGCCTTGACCTGTTGATGATTATGGGTTGCTACTGGTCCTTCCTCTGCCTTTGATTAAAAGGAAGTTGCAACTCATGGCACTGGCAGGAGTGAGCTGGGTTGGAAAAATGAAGGTACTGCCTTGTAGAGCAGGAGGGTTGAACCACTGTCTGGTCCTCCTTAGCAGTGCTGAGAGGCAGATTTGGGATGGGCAGCAGCAACACAGCTTCGCCGTGCTGTTCCACTGGTGTCCTCTCTTCTCCACCTGGGGAGACGGTGGCTGCATCCCTGTTGTCTATTAAGGAGCCTTTTCACAGGGGTTGGCAGGAAGGACTCCATCTGAGATGGCTTCCAGATGTTGACATTTCTTCTAGAACCTGGACTGGGAACAAGCACTTCCCTTCCCATCACTGTCCTCCTTGTGAATGGGTTACAGACATTTCCAC
Organism: Elanus axillaris; assembly: GCA_026212715.1. Classification (NCBI taxonomy): domain Eukaryota; kingdom Metazoa; phylum Chordata; class Aves; order Accipitriformes; family Accipitridae; genus Elanus; species Elanus axillaris. The sequence continues at coordinate 16,579,821 of JANZLQ010000030.1, forward strand.
GGGAGTTTATTCATTCAGGGCACACTTCAGCGCAGCAGTGCCAGTAAGGAGAAATCTTTGTGGAAACTGCTGGAAATGTCATGGTTTCAGCAGCACACCTGCGTCATAATGGACTTACTGTCACTAAGAAAAGGAAGAAATTTCTTGCAATTCTGGATGTATGAACTAAGTCTTATATTCAGCCTTGGCTTCTTAAAAAACCCCACTTTTTAACATAGGATATTACTGGAGACAGGGAGGAAAGAACTCTCTTCTTCAGAGAGATGCCTCCAGGCAGTAACTGGAGATCAGAAAAATATTTAAAGACCAGCGTAAGCACATTTTAACAATACTAAGAGAAACCAAAGGCAAAAATCATGGTGTTTCTTTTGTGACTGCTTTTTTTTTCCTTGGCATGTTAAGTGTGCTTTTTTTATCATCCTGACTGTCTGGTCAGAGAGCTTTTTATACACACATTCATTAGGCAGAGCAAGTTGGAGTATAACTTTTTTTAGCCTCTGTCTTCGTGTTGCATTGTGTGCGATGTTCACATGTGCTTTTGTGAATGTTGAAGTCAGTATCTTGACTTGGACCATGAGTAAGTTAGGATTTGATTTAAGATACTTGATGTGGAACATGAACAGATGAGGACTAATGAATGCCCCTGTCAGCTGGGATCGCAGGGGCCTGCTTGGAAAGGCTTCAGGCCCTCTTAAAAATCCCACCCATAAATAATCCTGCAAAATGCCTCTTCCCTCTGCGTGTAACAGAAGTCTAGAAAGCGGTGTGACTTGTCACGAAGCTGCTTCAGTCCCAGGCTCTCTGTCTGCAGCAAGCTTGCAGGCAGATGGGTGCTCCTTTGCTCTGCTTGCCCAAGCTCCAAATGAGACTCTGTGTAAAGTGAGATTTAAGAGAACCAGAAACTGAGCCTGTGTGGCTTGGCTTGAGGAGGTCCTGGGCTCCTGTGACCATCCTTGGTGGCAGTGGGGCTTGCAACGGGCACGGCTGGTAGAGAGATGCTCCGGGTGTTTGTAACAAAGCCCTTGCTAAGGCTGCCATCGGCAACTTTGGTCAGAAAAGCTTCCGTGCATTTTGTGAGCCTTTGGGTTAGGCCCTGTGTTTTGCAGCTGGTACTTAATCATGCTGACACTGAAGAACGTGTTTGTTCTTACTGGTCTTCCCATTACTACCTATGTTTATGGACTGGTGGCAAGTGCCGTAGCTTGTTAGCCACCTCTCTGTGCCCATGCTGTCTTCATAAGCAGATGTTTCCACCACAGAAAAGGGGATTAGTCACGGGAGGAAGCAGATGTGTCATGTATAGGAAAGAGCGTGATTAAACAGTGGTCTTTTCTGCTTAGGCTTCTCCAGTGAACTGAAGGAGTCATCCTTGGCACAACATCCCCCGCGGTTCAGCTGCAAGGCTCAGGGAAAGGAATACCCCCAGGCTAACTAACACCTGCTGGTGGGCCACCAGCTGCGTTTGCACAGATGCATGCTCCCTTTAACTAACCCGTAGGAGGTTTCCTCCTTTCTGCTTATGGGTCTTCAGAGGAGGAGGAAAAAAATTACTTATTCACAGCAAATATAGTTAAGTGGCAATTCTTTTGTCATCCTTTAGCTAAAGACTCTTTATGTCTTTCCCCATGAAACTGTTGGGTTTGCTTGTTTTGCGGAGTTTTGCCACTCCCACCCCTATGATGGGTGGGGATCTGGCTATCCCTGACTAAGGAAAGTGGTGTGAGGGGAAGAGGCGAAGTTTGGGCTTGCTGCTGTTGGTACCAACCAGAGCGATGGGAAGGTCTGCTCCTCCCACTGCCCTCCTGTACCTGTGCCATATTTGTTCCCGGCTGTTTTGGTGGGACAGCAGCCAAACCTGGGTTTCCAGAGTGATGGTGTAGTTACTGGGGTCATTCTTCCTTTGCCTTGACCATAACAGGCTCTTGGTTTAGAAGCAGTTTTGCTCATAGGTCAGACTGCCACCGCTTGCGGAGCGAAGGTGCATACCTTGACTAAGGCTGCACCTTGGCATCCTTCTTATGTTTCTCTATATCAAAATGGCCAGACATCTGTGCTTTTCAAACCTAGGTTGCAATTGCTGCGGAACACTTTTTGGTTTTGTTTTCTTAAATCCTTAAAAGTTTTGGGGTTTTTTATTGTTATGTTGCTAGACCTAATTTGAGCTCTTTGTCATCGGTTTTTGATATGTTGAAACCTGACAGAGAGATACCTGCGAGAACTCGCACTGTGAAGTTGGTTTTTGCCTGGTTAGGTCTGAGTGTTTCTTAAGGGAAAGGAAATCCATGTGAGGGGAAGATTGTTTCCCCTTCATCAAAAATTTAGGAGTGAATTTCACCTTCAGATGCACCTGTACAACTACCCCTGTGGCAAAGGGGGACAGAATTTGGGCTTTGATGCTGTGATCTACTACAATTAAATACCGATACAGGGTAAAGTGGATTTTGCCAAGTCATGTGTTGCCTACATATTTGTTTTCCTAACATAATCTGCAATAGTTTTAAGAAATGTCTAGAAAGGTCTAGCACAAAGCCAGAATGTAAGCTAATTGTTACGCTGCTGTTGTTCAGGCAATTTAGAGTAAAACACTACATGTGTTTTGGAAGAGCCAAAATTAATATTAGGACTTTGTCCCTCACTTTCTTTTTGCAGTTGCTTTGCATGTCACCAGCAGGAATGAAGGAATAAAACTTAGTCACCTCACTGGAGTGGCTTCCAATGTGCAAATGGAATTTATGGAGGTGGCTTGTTCAGGAAACTTATTTTCTCTGTGGCAGATACTGCAATGAAGTTACAGAATGGAGTTACAAAATGGTAATACGTTGCTGAAAATAATCCCTGTGTATTTTGACAGCAGCTTCAGAAAACCCCTATCTAGTCAGAGGATTACCTTAATCTGGGTCAAGAGATACCGCTGAGAATTTGCAGGAGGCAAAAGCATTTGGGGTGGCTTTGTTTACTTCAGGCAGCTAAAGAGAGGTCATGGACAAATTCCACTGATAGTCTAATTACAGACAGTATCCAAAATGCGTAAGTGCAGATGCTGTGTTTGGACTATGTACTGAGTCCTCCGATACGAATGGACGTTGCTAAGAGGGTCACTCTTCTGTCTGGTGGTCATCCTGGGAGCACTCTGTCATGCACCTTAGGAAAGAAGATGATGATAGAAACACCAGGGAAGCAGCACCTGGGGATGGAGTTCCGTTAGGAGGTACAGGGAGGTGGAGGACTCGGAGGCCTGCATGTTGCTGCTGTCTCTAACCCCCATGGTTCCGAGATTGTTCTGTGAGGATGTGGCCAAAATGTTAGGTCATCAGTAAATGAAAGATGATTAGGCGGAGCATGACAAGACACAAATTGTGAGGAGGTTCAAATGCGAGTAGCCTTTCAGTTGCTAGTGTGAACTGGTGGATTTTGTTCGTAAGCAGAGCGGTGAGGCAGCAAGTGGGATGGACGGCGTTCAAAGATGGTCCCAAAGTAGTTTTACATTCTTCCTGTTAGGGGCAGGAAGGAGATCTTCTCTGTCAGTAAACTTTTACTTGAGAAAGAGCTTTGTTCCAACTGGTAAAAGGCCCAGCATCATCCTTCAAGTAATTGTATCCATCACAAAAGGTTTTTTGTGTCAAAGGAGCCTGATCCCATTCATCAGGTGGGTGAGGGGCTTCTTTAATTGGTCTGAAATGATGATTTCAGTGACAGACATGGAGAGCAATGATGTTAGGCTTGGCTAATTGCAGGCTTTCTGAGTAGCAATTAACATGTCAGAAACATAGTTATGCTTGAGGGAAATGCTGAAACTTTCCTTGCCTCCTGTTAAAAAAAACCAAACCCACACATGGAAGTCTCCTGTAAACTAATGCAAACAATCTGGTAATGCTTCGGGAACCTGTTTGTCAGTGGTGTGACCCAGTCATTGCCTGTCGGGAGATGGCTGTAAAGAGGGCTGCCAGCAGCTCTAGGTTTGCTCTTGCTGAAAGCGGAGAAGATCATGCTGCGTGCATGAGGCCAGTTAATACCCCTGGCAGCTGTAAGAATTTCCAAGACTATAAAAGCAGCTTATCTCCTGAGGAGGGGAGTCCCCTCACCACCCCCCTCCGAAATTAGACAGATTAACTTCCTAAGAAATGGAGAGTTATTCTACCCCAAACCTATGCTGCTCATTCAAGCTAATCTCTGGAGGGCTGAAAGGCTTCTTGTCTGTGATTGGAATCATATGATAAAGCCTTGCTTGCTTTCTCTTTTATTGTGCCAAAAAGTTTGTCTTGCTTTTGATCTAGCTGAGAGCTGAAGCAGCTTTTAGTGTGTTTATGTGTGTTGTACAGAGCGTTTTGAGACAAGAATATTGGGTCTTTCGGCTTCTTGCATAGCACCTCCTTGTACACGGTGTGGTGCTCTCCTCAGGCACCTCCTGTCCCTTCCCCTTCCTAGTGATGGTTAATAGCACTGCCCAGGGGCCTTCTCCACTGATGCGGTGGGATTTTTCAGAATGCAGACTAAACGGGGGTAAAGTTGTTCCCTTAACTTGCAGATGATATTCTGCAGGCTGAGGAGAAGAGAATGCTGCAGGCCACCTTGTTGGCCTGCTGTCCTGGCCCCACGCTGGTGATGGCACTCGTGTCTACTGCTATAGTTAGGCGTGACCTGTGAAAATACTATTAGTAAACACTGAATTGTACTAGCTGCATAGTAATCAATAGATGTAACGAATAATCTCTGCCCTGCGCCTCCCTATAATCTATTAAGCTTTGCCTGATGGAGATTGAGTTTACTTCGGAGAGGTCTAGCTTTGGCATAGACAATGTGAAGGCTATAAATGTTATTTTTTTCCCAAAAAAGACGAACTTTCCACTTTATTAAATGCTCAAGACTCTTTTACATCAAAAATCTCTTACAGATTTTTTCCTAAGAGGCAGCACTCTTTCCTCCTCCCACCCAAAAAAGTCCCCAGGAAAAAAAGAAATCTTTCCAATGTTCAATACATCAGGGTTGTAAAAATGCAACCAGCCCTCAGCACATGGGTAAAGTTTATGCTCCCCAGGACTGGATCCTCATTGCTCTGCAGAGCTATAGCAAATAGGCTTCGCTTGGACAGGCAAAGATGGCATTTCAGACGGAGGAGGAATTCTTCCACACCATGTTTTCGGTGCTGATGCCAGATGCTGGTGTTGAGGTGTCCCCTGTGCTGCTGCAGCTGTGAGTGGCTGTTGAAGGAACCTGTCTTCCCATTTGGGCATGAAGAGACGAGCCAGTGGGCTTATGGCAGAGCCTGAGTGTGCTAATACTGGGCTGGTGCTGGGGAAAGCTTAGGGACATGATGTGGGCTACAGACTGCCCCCACAGCTGGTTACTCTGTGCTTTCCCAGGGTGCAGTAGATTGGTACCACTCCTGCTTTGTTTATGGCTGGGATTGAGGGTCCTGGGAAAAACTTGTCTCTGAAAGCCCTGAAGGGAGGAGGAAAAGAGGAATTGCAGGGCATATGGTTAGTTGAGCACTTTTTAATTTGGGAACATCAAGGCAGGCTCCCAGGCTCTCTTCTGATAAGATGAAACATTCTAAACTGTGTCAAAAAATGAGGCTTCCAAAAACATCTGAATCTGGATCGCGGCTCGAACCTTGGCTCCCCCCTGACCTTATGTAAATCATGTAATCTCCCCTAAGAAACATAAGGGGCCTTGCCCTTTGAACCTGTGGTTCTTGGCTCATCCTTCTTCTGGCTTTCCTGTTTGACTCCTGGAAGCCCTTCTTATTCGCCGTTGGGTTAGGGAACTGGCTGCTCTGTCATTGGAGCGTTTTGCAGAACAATGGGGGAAGATTCATTCATTCATCCGAAAGATTTATCTTGTTTCTGTCACAACAAAGTTTTTGCCTTCTTCATTTTTTTGTGTCTGTCTTGCTGGTCTGAAGACTGAGCGACAATTCAAAGCCTGCTTAGCTAACGTCATGTGAGGAATAACACATTTTGGAGTAATGGAGGGAGGATTGGTATTGTTTTCTTGCACCCTGGGAAAACATGTGGTGTTCAGCACAGGGGAGCCTGTTATCACCCACTAAGCATCCTGGTACTCCTCTCTGTACCAGGAGGAGAGGAGATTGTCTGCCTTGCTTGCTTCATTTGAAAGAAACAAAAATACAATGGCAACCGTTTCACACGTGGTCTGTGCTATACCACATGCACTTATTTGTATCATTCAAAAGCACTGTTTTTGAAAAATCTTTGCAGTTTTCCATTAATTGATCAGAAATGTGGTAACCAGCTTTGCTTGCACTGGGTTTTGCTTCCTCCATCACTTCTGTGAAGGTCAACATGGATGTTAGGTTGGTTGCTGTAGTGGAAGCTGTCACTGAGGGTTTCTTATTTTTTTCTTTCCGTGATGATTGTAAAAACTTCATGTTTGTGAAAACATCTGTGGCATTTAATGCCCTATTGTTTTCCTGCTTTGCAAGCAGGAAGGGAGAAATGTATATTTTCCTTTACAACAAACCAGCCTTTGTCAGATGCTGACTCTCTTGGCCTTGGTGTGCTGAACTGCTACAAGTGAGTTCATTGTAAATGGCTCTAACAATGCATAGTTCATGCCTCGTGTTTTTTAGATTATGAAATCATATACTGATATACAGGTATGAGAAGGGCTCTGCATCTCTTCAGCACAGGTGAGATTGTTATCTGGGCAGTAATTAGCTTGAATAGGAGGCTGGATTGTACAGTTTCCCTATGATAACTTTGCACAGTTCAGACATTGAGATGCGAATATTTTTTGCGTTACACAGGTTCCTTTTCTTCTCATAGCTTATCTCTGTTTTAAATGGTTCAAAATAGATGGCATTTTAATTCTGCAGATGCATCAGATACTCTGGAATGAAACCAGATCTTTCCCAGTGAGGGTCATGCTAAAGTTTTCATGTAACAAAAATGACTATGAATCAATTACTTGATACTTCATTATTATGAAAGAAAACAAGCATGGCATCAACAGTGGGTTTAGCAGTCTTTGTTTCAAAAAGGAACTTGCAGAACCATTTAAGGCAAAATAAAATCCCAGAGAAGATCATCAAAGAGCTCAAATGGGAGCATAAAATACTGTACAATGAAAAATGTCACAAAAGCTTCAGTGCCTTAGATATGTATGTGAAAAACTTCAGGCTGAGCCTTCCCACACTATGGGAGGTCATCAAGTAAAGCAGAGTTAGCTCTGTTTATCTCCAGTCAAAGGACACATGACTTCATTTGAGTTTTAGTCTCATTACTGCTGAAGTGTGAAGTGTCAGGTTAAAAAGACTACATGCTTTTCACCCATAGGGATTGCTCTGTTTTAATGGGTCAGGTCAGCGCTATGGCTCAAAGCATTGCAAACGATTAATGTTTAATACATTTTAAACTTAAGTCCTTGAGAATACAGAATTAACCCTGTGAACGTCTGTGATTGGGACTTTCTGATATTTACCCGTTTCAAGGAATACAGTGTGCCATTATTGCTGGCAATGGAGAGCTGAAACAAAACCAGAAGAACATACTTTTCTCAAACCCTATTGTTCTTCACAGAGTGGTCCTGGCAATCTGTGCTCTTGCATCCTCAAAGATTGCCAGGATGAATTATGTTACACAAACATGTCAGTCTTGGACACTGAGAGGAGAGCAAGTGTCCAATCTAGGTCAAGGAAGAAAGTGATGCTATTTTCCCCCCAAGAGTTCCCATTTCTGACTTTACTTTTCACATTCCTCATATTCCATACCAAAACTTCTAAAAAAGAACAAAACCCCCAAAACCCAACCAACCAAAAAAACCACCAAATCAAACAAAACCAAAGCCCCCCAAAGCCCGAATCCAGAAGGGCAGAGATTTCTACCCCATATTCTTGCAATTTTTGTGGCAACAATTAGCAGGCAGAACGCACTCCTAATATCCACAGGTTAAAAACACTTGATTAGGTTTTCTGACATACCATACAGTATTTCTGGTGACCTTTGACACTGTAACTGTAGTGGTGGATGTCTAAAATGAATAACTGGTAAGAAATCAGTGTTTTCTTGTATCTTGTCAGCAATGTTACTTTTGTGGTGGTTTATCATGCCTTGCTGAGTATTAATAATTCAGAAAAGACTGGCTAAGAAACTGCTTAATATACTGCCTTTTTTGGAGTGGCATGAGGACAATTTGTGTTAGTCATGATTTTAAAGGAATGTAGTAGTGTCTGCAGTATAAAATCTAAGAGGAACAAATTTTTATGGTGGTAACATTCTTTATTCAGAACTTTTTTTTAACCTAGTGTACTGGCACATTTATTTCAGAAAGACATAGATAATGTCAGCGTTGAGTTCTGTGGCTGTATAAAACAGTGGGATGATGAGTTAAATTAGCGTATATTGATTTGTGGCTTACTTTTTGTATGGTTTAGTAAAAGGAAGCACAATTAATTAAATGTCTTAGAATGTCAATCTTAAATTCTTCTTCTAGATGTATCATCTGTCGAGGTCCTCTCGTGGCTTTTGTTGTTCTTATGTTGAGTGCCAGAGGAAGTATTCTGATCAACAAAGCCTAATAGAGGGATGTTTCCAAAATGGGATTATGAATCTCATAAATCTTTATTTCGGAGACCTTTTCAGTCTCTTAAAGCTGAAGCCAGTGTGTCATAATCTGTTACTCTGAACTAACTGCAACAAATAGCTCAGTTGAGATTCTGGTTTGGGAATTTTTTTCTTTTTTTTAATTGAACATTTGTTCTTAGGAAACAGAAAGGCTAAGAAAGATGTTGATATTTCCCCCTCACTGCCAGCACTAGAGTTGTCTATTTTTATCTACTTTGAGAGACAGGGAGAATTGGACAATTGGCTGAACCACAGTAACCAGCGTCACCCGCTTCTCATTATTTCTGATGCTTCCTTAAAATTCTGAAATCTTGAGACCAAAAGAAAGCGTAGAGTCATTTCTTTTGAAAACCACACAGAATCTGGCAAAAATTCCAGTGCTTTCAAACAATGACAGGATATACACTCGTGTCTTTGATCCATACATTGGGAAGGGCTTCGCCCCCTACCCCATCCCCACCCTCCTCCTCTCTGCAGTTTAACTTGGGCTGTCAGAAGTGGTTTCAGTGTATAACCCTTTGCAGACAGAAATAAATTGGTGTCCCCACAGGCACTGAATTGGCTGGCAGTCCCCCAAAAAAGGCTGGCGGTCCTGACGTTTGCATCCCAGCTTATCTTGCCAGGCTGTGAGATGAAGCACTTTGTAGCAGATGAGCTGTCCTGAGGAGAAGTGGAAGAGCAGCTCTTGAGTTGGGAAAAGAATGCACAGCCTGGATGTTGTTTTTCTTTGTGGTTGGGTGCAGGCAGAAAAGGATGAAAATGTGGTTCGGAAATCAAATGCAGACAACTGCTGTTCTCGGAGGACTGCACAGAAAGCATGTATGTGCAGGAGACACTGCTGACCAGTGACCACATCCCACTCACCACCCATTAGGGATTTTCAGAATCCATCAAGAGATTTTTATCTTTATTTTTTTTTCCTGAGGGGCGATTTATTATATCTTTTAAGCTTTTGCAGCTGGTGAGTTGGGTTTATATCTGAATTTGAGTCTTCATCTGGGCTGGGAGGGGGTGGGAATCGTAGGAAAAAGTTTAGCAGACAAAGAATGGAGAATTTATGCTGGGCCTTTGCAAGCTCTTCTTGGGGATATAAACTATTTGTAGACCTAAATCTCGGATTCAGCTGCTCTTACGGAAGGGGTTTTGTCGTCTTTGTTTTCACTCTACCCCCAGCTCTTTGAGTACAGTAGCATAAAGTTTTGAAAATACTGTACTGAATAGTCTCAGTCTTAAAAGTCTTTATTTCAAAGCATAGTTGGCTATGTCTAGGCAGGTGGCTTAACCCTATTCAACTACAACACATCATATGTAGACGTGTGTGTTTAACTCACTTAAAACTTGCATTCAGAGGTTGAGCTCTGCCTCCCTGGGAACTGGGCCAGAGCTCCCAGCCCATGTCCTGGCACTCATGGCATGCCACGGGGTTGCACAAAGTTGGCAGACTGAGCACCTGCCAATCACCCTGAGCTTGCATGAACACTGGTACGGCTGCTCAAGCTTCTGAAACAGACTCTTCCATCAGTCTTCTTATTAGCCTTGCCCGTGTTAAAAGAGGCCAAAATGCCTGTCTTCACACTCAACAGCTTTTCATGGCTCTATTGATTCTGTTTGGTGTGCTTTTCAACTGGCTTTATATATAACATAAAACCCCTTTTCTCCTTGTCCAACTGTTCAAAGCTAAATATAACATGCAGGAATTCATGTTTCCAAAACTCTCATTCCATTGATGAACCTTCTTAAGAAGAAGCCAGGATCTTGCCACCACTCTGCTGGTGCTACAGGTGAATATGTGGGGGTGACTCAGGAACCAAGAACTCATTTCCCTCTCTGACTTTGCAGGGTGCTAGAGAGAAAGAGGCACACAATCTCCTCTCAGTATCTCACCAGTGCTCCCTGACAACGCAGTATACAAATGATCTGATGCATGTAACAAGAAGGAAGGGACAATTTAATTTCATGTACATTTAATTTTTAAACAATTGTCTTAATCTCTTATTTGAAGAGGTAAGAGAAGTGGATGGGATATATCCATCATGGAGACGCTTCTTGCCTCCTGATGGAGGCAAGTGTCTATTGCCTGCAGTTAGTATAGCACTGTTTGTGTCAGCTGGATACAAAGCCACATCCCTTGATAATCACTGGTGGTATGGAGGACCTAAGAGCTTTATGATGTGGATGCAAACTTGGCATGCAAGAAAAGAGTGAATTTGAACATCTGTGTAGACATACCTGTTACTAGGCTCCCATCACCAGAATGAATATAAGCATTTATACCCCATCCCACTATTGTTGGCTTATTGAGTGTGTGTGAGGGAGTGAGGGATAGTACACTTGGAAAGTAACAACTCAGCTGGAAGCTGCAAGAACCACATGCACAGAGGTCCTCTGAGATAAGAATTTACAGGCAGGAGCATGAACATCTGCTTATGCAGGCAAACATGGCCACGGGTCCTATCCAAACAAAGGGCAGTGGCAAGGCAAGGATTTTCTGGGAAGTGTTGAAGGCACTTTAGTTGTGCTTCAACACCTCATTTTGGTGGGGATGGTACCGGTGGTTCTTGCAAGGGACCTACAAGTACTTTTTCCCACAGTGGAATTAAGCCAAGTGCTGGTTCATCTGTGCCCCATGGGCAGCAGGCAGAACTTCTAACTCCAGGTGGGTTATGTGAGGGAAGGCAGCCACTTGCATCCACCATGTTTCGAGTTGTGGCAAAGATGCAGCCAGCTAGGCAAGAGAAAGAAATGTAAGAGCCGCAGTTCATCTGTGGTTATGCTATTGCACATGGTGATTGAATGAGAGGGAGGGTTTCATTCCTTTATTAATGCACCTACACCGATACTTGATGGTACCGTCTGCTTCTGAACTCTTTCCTGGTTATAAAACACCGTTACCTCTACAGTAAAGATGAAGAAATGGTCTAAAACCACATTTTTTTACACTGTCACATTTGTGACATAGGTAAAAGTGTAGCAAGTGCATGTATGTATACTAAATGAGCTGTGGAGAGTAGATTTTTAAGAGGTTAAATAGATTTTGAACTAAATAGATTATGCAGTATTTGATCATGTATTTTCTAGTCTTTCTGAATGTCTACTCCTGTACCTTACGATGTGAATGCTATTTCCTGCAAATGCAAAGTTTTGTTACAGTTTTCTGCTATCTATAGGAATGCAAAATGAATAGGAAATAAATGGAAACTTTCTATTACCTACATAGACCAAAAAGCAGATGTCAGTCTTTGGTTGGTGGTGAACAGCCAAATAAAGTTCAGCCAATTTTATTGGGAAATGAGGAAAATCAAGTAGAATATTTTCCACCATTAAATTGCCTTCCTTGTCTAGCATGCTACTGGTATTAAAAATATAGGTTTGTTACGGATGCCAGAAAAATATTTCATCTTGTAGAGAGAAAAGCATTGTGAGGGAAGCTGCAAAATAATTTACATTCTAGTTTCCCAAGGTCTTTCCAAGGTATTTTTTTAAAAACCCTAAAGCAAATGGACTCGTGTTTGTTTTTATGTCAGAAGCAAATACCTGCAATTGGTCAAATAATTTGAAGAGAGGTTGCTTTGTGGAAAGGGGTTTTCGTGAGTCTCTTAACAATGACTTAAGAGTGTGGAAAGGGGTTTTCATGAGATTCTTAACTTACCTATTGCAGGTTTGTGAAAGGTGTGGCTATTTCATCAGTTAAATAACTTGTCCTACAGAGTTTTCAACTGTGGGACTGTTTTGACTGCAGTACTTCAAATAACTCAAAGGTGTCAGGTATGGTTTTGGATGAGCCTTCTTGCCCAAACAGGTAAGACCTTCTGTGTTTCTGATACCTGTTTCAGCTCAGGTGAGCTCTCTGTGAATTATCTGAAATGGCTTAAGTGTACTTTTGGATTCTACCTGATAAAGTGGCAGCCTTTGACACCAGACAGACTTCCCTGAGTTCTTTCTCTTTGCATGCTCCAACCTCTCTTATGGGTAGTTTCATGCGACATGATGCAAGCACTGTGATCCGCCCCTGTTATCACCCAGGGTTTGCCAAAAGCTGGGCTTGAAATTGCTGGAGAAACCCCACCTGTGTGTCTGAAAAGCACTTTTTTGAGTGTATCCATAAGATTTGCTGTATTCCGAATATAACATACATCTGTCCAAGAGACTTTTGATTCAGCCCATATTGGTTATATAAGAGTGTGAAGCCTTTCAAGAACATTCAGTTTTAAGAAAACTAATCCACATCAGAAAATACAACATTAAACCTGTGTGTACAAGAAATACAAGTCTTTGATGAAGGATATAGTGAAAATACACCCCACAGTCTTACCTGAGCCATATGGAAATGCAACTTTAGCCTCTTGTTCTACATGTAGACACCACAAATATGGAGCCCAGAATGTTAACTTGAGAGTTGGCTATTTGTATATATCAGCAGGTGGTAAATGTTAAGGCATTTAACTATTACCTTAATTTTTCTCAGTTTTTATTTTGCATTCATTTACCTGTTTTGCTTCTCTTTTTATAGGACACCCGAGGTCCTGCTGTAATGTGGATAAAGTTGCTCACACAGAGACAGTCTATAGAGATATTTTATTTTACAATAGCAAAACTGTTTTTCATTCAAAGTGAATCAACTTGTACTTGATTCCACCCTTAATATATGTATTAGTTTGAAAAGTTTATCAGTGCACATTTTGCTGTTAGCAATGTAACCAAATTTGTTTGCTTTCTTCTGTATGCAGAGGACAGTTGACTTTTTTTTTTAACCTAAATAGTCATACTGCTTCAGATAGCTGTCTAAAGACCTTGATGTTTACACTTGGTAATCCCACAGTAATCAAACAGAATTTATTCATGACACACTGAGCCAAATCAAATATATGACTGTGGTAAATCACAGGTGGTAATAACCTTATCTCGGGTCAGTTGGGCTGTCAGTTATCAGACCACTGCCTGTGCCCAGTGCCTTTTTGGGTGAGATGCAACTCAGTTGGGTCCTATAGCAGATGATGCATCAGGTGCAGGGTAGCTATCCCAGCTGCTGTTGCTGCATCAGTACTGCTCTTGCCACCACGAACAGATACGAAGAAACAGCAGAAAGGTGGTGGCAGAGGAAAAAAAGTTTTCATAAAACTGAGCCAGAAATATGAGGTTAAAATACGTACCTAGGAAGGTTTTTATCAGCTTTGCTGTTGTTGAGCATCAGCTTTTTTTGTATTTATAATAAAATCTTGTCTTTGAATGTAAATATTTCTTCCCACTAAAAATATCTCGTTGTGGGGTTTTTGTTTTCTCTAATTGAAAAAAAACCCCAAACCCAAATCCAAACCACTAAGATCATAATTATGAGAAAAGTATTTCTAATGGAAATACTTATTAGGAAATATATTGGGTTTACCAGTATTTTTTTACATCCCTGGCCTTATCTCAGTGCCTACAGTAGGAGCCGAGAGTTCTGTTTCACCCAGACTCTTTCTGGCTCAGCCTAAAGCAGAGTTGCTCAAGCTTTTGATTTTTTCCACATGGTAAAGGCAGAAACTTTGTATTCATCCCATAGAAAAGGTTTTCTAATGCTGGATGGAAAGATCTTCTAACACTCTGAATGGATGCTATCCCCAATAAGATAAACCTTCTATCTAAAATATTTTCCAGCTCAGATTTTCCTCTGATGGAAAGATATCGAGTGATTCTTTCCATGCGTTTGGGTAACAGGGTGAGAAATAATGTTGCTAGAAACTCTTCAGGATCTTGAAATACAAAGGCATTATTATTCTGGTTGGCTTGGTTTTTTTGTTTTTTGGATGAAAAGCATGGGTCAGAAAGAGTCTGCGAGGTTATATATATCAACACCTCACCAAGACATCAAGCATGTGGAATTCTATATTGCAGTGATTATGCTTTAAAGAATGCCCAGAAGAATTCTCCTCGGCTACCCAAACAAGTGCACGTACATCAGGTAGTCACAGGTCTTCAGAAAGCAAACAAAAACGTCCACCAAAAAAACCCTCCTTGGAGTTGGCCTATTTCCTGTAATTTTCTAACTAGCGTAAAGTAGCCAAAATCTGTGGTCTAGACTGGTTTGTTCTGCAGATTTTTATTTTTTTTTCTTGGGGATTTACAAACCACAGAGAGCTGGAATGGATCAGAATAAATATTTGCTCATGTACCTACTGATTAGGGCTTTCAAAGTCCCCAATCTTGTTACAACACATATGTGAGCATTAGCATTCATGTAGGTTAGGTAAATACAAGAGGTTTCCTCTCTACCCAGTTCTCCCCCTGCCTCAATTTCAGTTTAATGGAGACAACACTTTAAATGTGGTGTGTTTTTCTTTTGGTATCCCGCAGTGTTTTCTGCCTGGCAATTCTCTGAGAGACTGTTATTATACCAGAGAGCACATTTTTTAGAATCCTTTTTATCCCCCTCCCTTAATATCAAGCATATTATTACTCATCTTGGAGCGCTTCCTCACTGCTGTTTCCGAGTTGGAGATTTCTCCAAGTATGATAGCAGCTGCAGCTAATAACATCAATTATACAACATTTAGGTTCCTTTTCTCCTGTTTTGACTGGAGGAAGTTCATTACTAGGACATGCTATTTAATTAATTGCCTTTTTTCTGCATGCAAACATTACATAAAGTTTTAGTCCCGCTGTCTCAGTGCGAGAACGGCAGTAAGAACATTCACTCACGCAAGCCACAATGCCACTTGTTAGGGTGGTTTAGTGTGCAGGGGTAAAAATGATTTAGTAGATGTGCATTAAAAAGGGTTTTGCTTCTTAAGTCACCCTACTGTCTATATGTTTGTAAAAAGAGAGCATTGAGGTACTAGCCTGATCCAGACTTTCTAATGGTTGATGGTTTTCTTACCCAGTCTTATTTTGTTTGTGTTTTAGTATGGGACCTATCTCCCTGGAGTCTTGCTAACACTGTCAGGTCTGTAACATTACCATCCTGCAGTAACTTTAAAAAAGAAAAAAAAAAAAATTAAAAGAATTTTTTTTAAAAAAAAAAAGCCTAGTTTTTTTGTAACCAATGTTCTTGCCACTGAATCATAAACTAAAATCTGTGTCTGGGCAATTCAACTGTTGACGACATTAAAAACACTTCAAGCACGACAAAAGATAAAAGATGTATTTTAACATCAACATTTGAAATTGGTTGGGGGTATTTATTTAAATCGATCTCTCTCTATATATTTATCTTTACTAAAAGTTGGAAGAGTCTTGATGTTTTTCTCCAAGGATGGCATGTGACCAGTCAAGGCAAGAGAGGAGGGCATTACTAAGACAGAAGGAGTGGAAAAATAAAATCAGTGATGACAAGTCTGCATTGGGTGGGGCAGAGAAATGCTGGGATAGCCAAACAGCTAGGGCATGAATCGCAAAGAGTAAAGATAAGAAGCCAAATATCTAAAAATTAATTTGTGGGCAAGCAACTCTACTGAGAATTTTAACACCTTCTCTTTTGTTCGTTTTAAGTTCTGCCTCCAGGAACTTGATAATTTAAGGAGAAGGTTCAAGATAAACTGAAAGCCAGAAATGCCTACATACTGGGTTGGTTTATTAATTTCCTATTTGTTAACCTGAGGACTTTTGGAGTCAATTTATGTGCTGTTCCTTTAAGACCATTTGTATGTAACTTTGATTTTTAAATGCCTAGAGCCCTTTGTGTATTTGGTGAAAGAGTTGGGGGGGGGGAGAAGGAGGGGAAAAAAAAGTAGAACTTGGCAGAGGCTGTCCCTTTTCCTGCTGGATGTTTTTCAGGTGAACTACCCAGCTATGCTACTGTATTCAAGTCAGGCCAACTATGTGGAACTAAGGGTTATTCCACAAATCCTCTTTTAATAGTTCTTTTAATGGTGTTTTTCCTCAAGTCTTACTTTTTCCCTAGGATTTCCCACCCTGACCAGGACTCTCCCATCTTTCCCAAAGCATTGCATCTCCCTGGCTTTTGACTGGGCTGGGCACCGTGCTCTGCGGCCGGGAAGAGGAGCTGTGTCCCCCACGGGCCCGGCGTGGGGCTGCAGTGGCTGATGGCTTTATCAGATGGACAGAGACATTCCAAGTATGCTTCTGGTCACTGGGGGGATATGTGAATATAAAAAATAATGAAAAAGGAAGGCTTAGAGAAAAGCTGTTAGGCAAACTGGGGCTTTTTGTCAAGGGTTTTTTTTTTTCCTTATTCTAATTTTTTTTTTGAAAGGGTGAAATTCTTTACCCCTACACAGATCATTAAAGCTGTGTGATGTCATTTTCTTTTCTTTTTAAAGCCATGTTTTGAGAAGCTGAAAGGCTGCAGGTTAGGTAAAACTATTAATGACCATTTTGTGACCTCTGTTCCAACCGCCCACAGCGGCTGCAAATTTTTAAATGCCTGATGGCTGCTTGGCTCTCCGTAGCATCATTATATTGGTCGACAGCAGATGAGATTTCAGAGGTAAAAAAGTCACCTCCCAAACTGCACCCTGCTGGCATGGCCAGTGAGCAGATTAAAAAAATGGGGTTTCAGTGGTTTGGTAGGGCAGGAGACCTCCGTTTTTACGACTGAGGCATGCCAGGAGCTCCCTCTGGTTGACTCCGGCTGCATTCCTCCTGTGGGTTGCGTGGAGGGTGAATGCACCCAGCGCTCATCTTGTCTCAGCAGAGGTCCATGTGGTGCTGGGCTTACACCATAGTGCTTGCTAGGGGAAGGCTCTGGGAACCTATTGGTTAGGCTTGCCCGCTTCTTCTGCTTTTCCACAGGCATCTGCTCCCGGCGGGTGTGAGCCAGGTGGCAGGGAGCTTTGGTTGGAGCAGGCATGGCAGGTCCCAGGTTAACATGGGTCTCACGAAGACGTGTGAGCTTGGAGCTGTGCAGGGCGTGGAGCAAGGCCATGACCTGCCTCGGGGAGGGGGAGAAGTGTGCATGGTGGGGAAAAAATGGGACATGGGGAAGATGTGGGGAGAGCGCTTTGCAAGATGTTACTGCCTCAGAGTTACTTCACACTGCTGTAATTGCTGTAAAATATTCTGGGATTTCTGCCTCTTAGTTAAGTTTTCTTCAGTTTTCATGGTCGCAGCTCTTGAGCGCTTCCCAAATGTGTTAGGGTTGCACAGTGAGAGCTCTAAGGGGCTTCACGGCCCGTCTGCCTTTGCTGGAGAAGGCTGTGGAAGTGGTGAGGCTTTCCTTTTTTCTTCCGTCCCTCTTCTCTCGTCCTTCACTCTCCTTCCCAGCTCTTTAATTTGGCCCTACGGGAAGAGCGTGCTGGGGAGCAGGGTTATGCACATGCTGCAGGCAATCAGGCTCCTTGTTACCCATGGGGGAGGGAGGCCATGTCTGCCTTCACTGGTAATTCAGCAGAGTGGGAGGAATCTTGGTGGCCAGCACCGGGACTCCTTGCATCTCCATTAAAGAGGGTTTGCTTTGCCTTGTGTCCCCTCCAGTCCCTAGGGCCAGACGTGATGCCACGCAGGTGTTGGTTGGAGCTTTCTTAAAGAAGAGTTTCAGACATGAAACCATGCTGCAGGGACTGCAGGCCTGCCAGGGCTCCTCCATCGGGTGCCACATTGGGCCACCTCACATGGTGGCGGCGAGCGCCTGTGGCTGCTCCTTAGACAACTATAGATGGCCAGGAATAATAATCTTTAAAACACTTCAAGCACTTCACGCATTTGCTCTCCTCAGTCTTCAGAGCTGTGGCATCTTCTCAGCTTGACTCTTCCGGAGAACGTTTTCTCTGTAGTCACGTTGAACATTGGGAACGTGTGGCATCTCCAGACCATGATTTTACTTTTTTATCCCTGCCATCGCCTTCTGCCCCCTTTAGGTGCAGGGCTTCCTCCTTCCTCATGTCCTCTCTTTTCTCTGGCTGATACCAAGTCTGGTGTTCTTTGTGCTCTCTCACAGAGCACCCTGCTAGTTCCCCAAAGCCCATGCTCTTTAGTGGTCCTTTGGCTGGACGCTGCTTAATGCAGTCATTTGACATTAGAGCCCTGTGTAAAATACTCAACACTAAATAATAAGTGACACAACAGTGTTTCATGGTGTCTGCTGGAGTCAAGTCATGTCAGTGATGCTACCATTATAGTGTGGTGATGCAGGCTTCAGGACAGCATTACAAGCTCTGAAGCACAACTGATTTTTTCTCTATGTTGGTGTCTCAAGTACTAGATTAGACCTTTTCAATAATTTAGAAAACCTTAAGTGGTCTGGGCAGTATTTTTACAGGGAGTGATTGCATTGTGTTCGGGAGGTATCTTTCTCAGCTGGGCTATTAAATGAAAAGCTGAAACCTGCCTGTGATGCTGAGATGAGCGCTCAACAAAATGAAAGTGTGCAACTTAACTTGCAAACATCTTTATGTTGCCTGCTTTCCTACTTAGTGCTGGTTGATTCATAGCCTTACTGATAAACATAAAACCTCCCCTTTGAAAAAAGCAGAGAGGGAAATGTCCATAAATTAAAAAAATCTTTCCCACGTTGCACAGCCTCAGTTTTGAAATGTAGCTCAAACGTGCAAGTGAATTGGTTTGGACTGCCTTAAATTCCTGCGGAAGGGCAGATAATTTTGAGAGATGATGCAAGATAAGCCAGGCAACTGCTACACCATTTAAAAAATCCTGAAAACGTTTCCAGACCCAGTCGGTGCACCCGGGGCAGCTGCGCGCTTCCAGGGAGCTGCGTGCCGGTGGCCATGCCAGCAGGAAATGCGGCGTGACCTGTGGTGAGCCTGGAGGGTGGGAAACGCTATGAGCAGAAGATTTCCATGGGTGGTTGTAAGTGTCCCAGGCAGTTACTGTGTGGGCATGGACGCAGGAGCAAACATAAAGCCAAGGGAGCAAACAGGAGTGGTAGGAGCATCCTTTTCCTTCCGCGTGCGTAGCTGTGAAGCGCTTCTGACTGTGTGTCCCTGCCAGCAGGCTGACAGCATCGCCTTCTTCCCCAAACTCTGGGTCTGTGTGCATGAAACCTGGCTGTGAAGTAGAAATGGGTTTTGGAAAGCATAATATTATTTTAATCATAAATTATTTGGAAACGCAATACAGAAGTGGCTTCAGATCATTTCTTCCAGAGGGGTGTTTTTGCAGTCAGGGTCTTTATCAGCTTCTCAGTGGGAACCGCATTAATATTGCCACAAAAATGCAAACAGTAGTGCCTTTGATAAAGCAATTTGGCATATCTTAAGCAGAAAGATGTTTTGTTTTCCTAAGATACAACACTGTTTTCAGTGCGGGGACCTGCTGTATGTGCCAGCATATGGAAAGAAAATACCTATTTTGTTAACGTTTGTGTTCAGAAGCCGTGGGGCGGGGACGAAGGAGGCGGCTGCCTTCGTGGTAGCAAAGCAATCTCTGTTATTGCTAGGGGGACGGCACAGGGAGCCCAAAAGTGAGTGCCAGCGGTGGAGATGCTGGTGGCCAGCAGTCAGCCTCCTGGGCTTAGCTCCCCCCGAGTGCTCTGCCAAGGGCTCTCCTCCTCCTCCTCACCTTCGCTTTAGCTCTTCCCATCATGTGCCAGAGCAAGACTGGTCCCCACCGCCGCCTGCCTCCCAGTGCAGAGTGGAAAAGCTTTACTGGCCATACAGTAGGCATCTTTGTGGATACTGTGAAAATGCCTTTCAGTACTTTCTGGTGTCCCGTGGGTATTATGTATTTGGTTAGTGCATTATTTTGATTTTTAGACTGCCTTTGGTTCAAGAATCCTGAAAGGAAGCTGTTGTGCAACTGTTTTAATCTGATTTTACAAGCTGATTCCAGCTTGATTCCCAGCACAAAGAAACAAAGAAGAGCTCAGTTGTATTTTTCATCCAAAAGTAAAAGGCCCTCCTCCTTTGAAGATCTTCTGTAGAGTGTTATGTTTAGAGAGTGATTTGCTATTGTTTAAATTTAATCTCCATAATTACATTGGGATTGGATTAATGACGGGTTATTTTTCTGAGTCATTATTTTCTGGCACTCACAGTTACTGAGCATAAAGCCAGGTCTTCATCGGATGTAAACTGGCATCGCTCCACTGAAGTTAGTGGAATAATTCCACTTTATATTGTGGCGGCCCAGATGTGATATTATAGCTGTTTCGAAGAAAGCACCCTTTTGGAGTTTGTTGGCCTTGAATCTTCTTCTTATTTTTAAGCTGTCTAGGCCTTAACTTCCAATTGCAGTATATTTACGGTAGCACAGCTAGCTGTTGTCTCTAGATCTCTTCAGCTGGACCCAGAGGGATCAACCAAATGTGCAGTGCCAGATTCAGTCATAAGTATCTTGTCTTTTTTTCTGTTTAAAACCTGCTTTTTATCACCAAGAGTGCAAGTGGGAAAAGTTCATTACTGATGTCCAGTGAGCTTTTACATACCCTTATCTATGAGAACAAACCTTGGTCTGTTCCTTGGGGACGCTGTACTGCAAATCCAGGGGAGATGTCTGGGAAGCACAGGGACTGCTCCTCTTTTTGAAGTTGGTTATTTTTTGCTCATTCTGCTTTTCAGAAGGGGATGGAGAGGGATGGATCTGGAGAGGCCTGGCACATAGGAGAGTGGCAACAGGAGCAGTAGGCAATGTGCTTGATGTAGGGGATGGATCTGTCACCATGATTGGGGTGATCGAAACAGTCTTTTCTTAGAGATCCTGAGGGTTTGCGTAGAGTTGCTGTGATTGTGGAAGGCATTTGAAGTTGCTGGGCTGAGAGCAAGGCGGAAAGAAATGATCTCCCCCATCCTGCTGCATGTTGGGCAGGGGATGATTTGCTTTCAGATCTTTTATTTTAATGTCTCACCTGAATTTCTTCTATTTTAAAGAATTTTCTTGCTCACTACTTGTGAAATGGCGTGCTAATAAATACTACTTCAGAGAATGGGAAGGTTTTGCTTTCATTTGGGTCCTTACAGTAAAGAGAAAGTGGTCAGTTGTATCTCTAAGCAGTAGCAGATTTAAGATGTCACTGCAGTGGGTTAGACTGCACATCTCTTTAGCCTGGTATCCAGCTGATGGTGGCACGTACTATACGTGAGGGTGAAGATCAGACAGTAGCAATCCTTTCCCCAGTGCATCCTGACTACTTCAGGAGCCATCTGGTTTTGCTGCTGGCCTGGCTGCTGCTCCTGCAGGTCCACTGAGTACAACTTCTGTTTCCTTGTTGAACAGCAGAAAGGAGCCTTTTAGTCTTCTGTTCTTCCCATTTTAAGATGTTAAACTGGTACTTTGTACTCTTTGGATTGACTCTTTGCTCTTTTCTACACAGTATTTAGGAAATACTGCTTATTTTAGTCATAAAGGTCAGCTTTAATCTTTAATAGTAACACTGCTTCCACAGTCGTGATGTCTGCCAGTGAGGCAGGACTGTTTGGGAGACTTGGTGTCTTTTTTTGGATTGACCTGATAGGTTTGGAAAGTACACACAAGTCTTCAGGCATATCCCGGGCCTTCAGAGTAAAAAAGAGGTACTGCAGGTCTCGTCCACATAGACCCCTGTGTCTGATGGTCTAGATAAGCACTTTTTGTGAAATAGGAGGCAAATTGTAAGACCCAAATGAAGACTTAGTCTTGCACTGAAGTTGGACATCCCTCAGCTTGGATGTATGAAAGGCTTGCATGCCTGAAAGCTTGTCTTTTGCCCTCCTGCACTGTGTGTCAGTTAGTCTTATAAAAGTACTACTAACCTCTACATTAATCCTGCCCTATACTTTGATCCTTACTGCCTTTTGCTTTTCTTCACAGCAACTGTGACCAAGATTGACGGGGTTTTTTAAGTTTACATAAATTTTGTCCTGTACAAACTATTGACCACCATTATTGAAGAAATTCTAGTGATGCAGCTGTAAGGTTGCAGCAGTAGATCAGTCATATATGTATGTGGTCCTTTTATTAGAGGGGACTGTTGGAGCTGTGGTAATGCTTAAAGTATTTGAGGCCTAATCCACTGCTTCATTGCTCCAGATGTGATAAATGCTGTTGACTTAATGTAGAAATTGGTGACGTAAAATGGAGAAATTGCCTCTGCGCTTATTATGTAGCTGTGGTGGTGAATCTCCTGTTAACAACTCCAGTTTTCAGGGGCTTTCTCATTTTATTAGGGAGGGGGTCAGGTATGAAGGCTGAGAAGAAATGAGTAGGAATGGCTGATATTTGTACTCAAACTTAATTCTTGAACACTTGTGCAAAACACTTTGTATGAGCAGGCTATGAATACTGGTTGCTTTTGCTGGAGTGTGGTTGCAGCGGTCCTGCCAAACCAAGTCATCACTGAAGATCTTGGGGTGCAAAAGATTATTCAGAAGTTTCAACCTTGCTGGGGACAGGACGGATGCAGGATGTCCCATCCCAAATAATCCTACCTCATTCATTCACGACCCCACTTCTTCTCTGCCCCCTCCAAAAAGCCAAGTTGTCATGGAAATTGTAACTATTTATATAGACAATTTATTTTTAAAAAAAAATCCTTTTGGAGCTCTAGGTTATGAGTGTACATGTTAGTATTTTTGCCTTTAGCTCCTAGAGTATGAGCTAGAGACTTTCTTAAGCCACCATTGAGATTCTCAAATGAGCACCTGACCTAACAATTTTCCCAGTAGCTGAGAACTGGAGAAAACAACCAAATATCAGGACACTTGGTGCTTCTGTTCTGAGTGAAAATTGTGTTTCCTTGAGAAAGACTGTCATCCCGTTATTTCTGCACCAGTTACTTTAGATCCAAAAAGAAATACTGAAAATTCCTACACATGGGGAGAGTTTATTTCCATGACTGTGATTAAGGTTACTTTTCCTTTGGTCCAAGGTGTATGCAACACAGTTCAAATGGAAGTAGGATGGAATAGTTACCAAAATAGATGCACTGTGTTAATTTCTTCTTTTTTTTTTTTTTTTTTTTTTTTTTTTGGTGCAGTGTTTTTAAAGTAACAAGTATTGTAAGCAGTATGTTATTTTTAAACCAAGGACATTTTGTGCTGAAATTGGCTATTGCAACACTGGGTTAGAATTAGAATACACAAAATTCAGAACCACAGTAACCCTAATTTTGCCATTCTTGCCTTTTTAACTGCTTAACAATAGTGTTGTGTTTGTAGAGTATTTAATATTTGTTAAGGGGAATGTAGAGAGCTACTGGCAGGCTTCTCCGTTAACTGTGCACGCTCAGCCGTTCTGCTCAGAAATGAGCTGTAATGAAAACTCGGGGGCGAGTACTCCTGGTGTCCACAGCTCAGACCCTCCTTTGCATTGCAAGCGAAGGAGCAGCTGAAGCCCCAGCCAGGATGGGGGCAGAGACCTGCATGGTGGAGCAGACAGTCCCTTTGGCCCAGAGGACGTACACCCATGATGGGCTAAAACCTCTGTTTGCCATCTCCCTTCTTGACTCGCCTGGGTACGTGCATGCCTGGATCTGTAGTCTCCAAGGAGCTAATCTGGCAAATGAGTAATATTGTTCAGAATAATGCAGTCTGACTACGTGGATGAATTTTATACAGCTATAGTTCGTGTTGTGACCCTACAATCCCGTTTTGCCTGGCTTGGTCTGACGTTCCAGCCAGCACTGGGGAGAGGTTATGGAAGGCCAGCACCGCTCAGGACTGCTTGCTTTCAACCTGCCCTGGCTGTGAGCTGCCTGATTTTTCCCTGCAAAGGCTTTGCGCAGTTGGGACATGCTCATGTCCATCTTTGGACGGAAATTAGCTTTGGATTTCACATGTCACTGATCAGACCGACCTGAACAAATGTGGAAAAAATAATAATTGGAAAGCAACTTGAGAAATTATTTCTCCTTTTTGCTGTTGCCTTGTGTTTAGGCA
The DNA here is from genome assembly GCA_026212715.1 of Elanus axillaris. Taxonomy (NCBI): domain Eukaryota; kingdom Metazoa; phylum Chordata; class Aves; order Accipitriformes; family Accipitridae; genus Elanus; species Elanus axillaris. The sequence continues at coordinate 16,604,149 of JANZLQ010000030.1, forward strand.
TGCGCTGTCTGCATTTTGAGTACAAGGTCATCTGATGCATTGTAACGCGATAGCAGTACGGACTGGGTAATCCTGGGAACCAGCAGCTCGGATCTTGCCTTTCCACATTTTACTATTCTAAAACTTGACTTCTTTGTTAAAAATGAACAGTTTCCAGGGGGTAAAAAGCCCCCAGAGAAGAACTGTTGGCATTTTATATTTTTAAGCTGTCTTGCTGAATGAAAACAGTTGATTATTAACTTGATGGGGTGACAATGACTATATAGAACTTAAATATCTCACCACTCCCACAAAGGAAAAAAAAAACCACCCTCCATTGTATCATGGGAAGATACATAGCCAGAAAAACTTTCCAACTCGTTAAACTTTTATACTTGCTTCATACAAGCTTAATGTAGGCTTTTTTCCATCCTGTGATGTTGTAGAGGCACTTCTGAATGCAGCTGAGGACACCATCAACTTAACCAATATTTACTTCTGAACGTGCCTTTCTTATAACACAAAACCATAAATTACTTAATCTGAAGGATTAAAAAAAGGTTTCCTTGTTTGTGTGTTTCAGGTTGTTTACTCTGCCAAGCCTGATAATGAAATCAGTCTGATGTTTCCCCTGTAATCAGTTTAGTCAGCTTCTGTGATTGCATGGGGTATTCAGACAAGGACAAGGATAAAGGAAGAGAGTTTAAAAAACAGGAAAATACTATTGTAAATATATCGGGCAAGTTATAAACTGGGAAAGGGTATTCGGAGTCAAGCATCATACCTGCTGCTGCTTTCGAAGCTCCGGGGTAGATGCTTTGGTGGGTTTTACTTCCTCCTGTGGCTTGTGTTTGACTTTTTAGAAGAGGGGTATGGGAAAATACTGATTTAAGGGACTGGAGTGTGGCTATATCACTTTTAAATTGCGCATCTTTTTAGTGGAAGTGAGTGGAGGTCAGGCCACCGTAAGCTGACTTGAGGTCGGAAAGGAACAACAAAAAGTGACATTTGGGCTTGTTTTAAGCCCTGTGCTCTCCCTTGTGCACTTAGAGAGGCCATGTCACATCTTGATGTGGGGCCGTAGCTGGCAGGAAGCATTGAATATTCCCTTTGCTGTTTCTCTCTGGTGTAATTTTAGTTTTCCGGCACCCTAATGGAGTTCTGATGCTCCTCCTAGTTGTGCCCTTCCCCTTGCTTTTCCTGATTCTCCTTTATTGCCCTCAGCCATGAGCTCAGGGGAAAGCCACCCCGCTGCATCTCACCCGCAGGTCAACTCGTCCCCCGCAACAGCATGGCAGGGGACGTGGGTTTCGGCTCGTCTTTGCACCCTTGAGCAAGGACTTAAGTTCTAAATCGAGAATCGTTGCTTCATACACACGTCTCTCCAAACCCATGGATTTAGACATTCCCTCACCATTAATTACATCCTCTCATCTTGCAGCAGCAAGTAAAAAGGCCAAGCTGGGCACTTGGACAACCAAGCAGTTGTCCTGCTGCAAGCAGCCGAATGCGGTTTCTTGTTCATGGGATGCTTGCAAGTTTCTGAAAGTACATGGCCGCTCTGTTTTGGGAGGTGCATTCTGCGTGGCTCGCCTTGGGATGGGGAGTAATCAGGCAGCTTGGGCCCCTTCTCAGGGGGTGTACACACAAGTGATGCCAACCAGTCCAGTATTGCCGGAGTGGTTCCCAATTAAAAGCAGAGGCAGGTGCTTCAAAGGGAAGCACAGATTGCTGATAACTGTTGGCCAGTGAGGTAATTCCTAGGTGGCACTAGAAGAGAGCAGTACCATCGTTTGCCTTGGTGGAATCTCTGATGGAGATGCTGGGTGTCACCACCTCATTTCTGGAAGCCATAGGGTCCAGTCACCCTTGTTTGTCAGTCATTTGACTTCTAAACTTCTTGGCAGACACAATGTGAGATTGCCAAAATTGGCAGCGGCATCCGACTCTGACAGCAGTTTGTGAGTTTGCCTGTTCACACCGTGGCATCTCCCAGTGCGGTGTCCCACAAAATGCTCGGCAGCAGTCATGCGGAGGTGAAAAGATTTCCAGGCGAGCTTCAGAGAGAAGGATGTGACTAACTGTCTCGCAGGGAGCCAGGACGTGGACCCAGCCAGATGAGGCAGCTCACATGAAAGGGCTGCCAAAGGAAAGGGAGAGGACCCAGATGAAACTGGGGCTGGGGGATGAGCGGGAACAGGCAGTTGGGAAAGATAGAGGGAAAAATCTCTGTGGGCTGTTTCCAGCAGCCAGGAGATGTATCTGCTCTCCGGGGAGGTAACCCATGGGTAAAGCAACGAACCTCAAGCATGCTGGCTGTCGTTCTTGGCTCTGCCACTGCCTGTCCTTGGACAAGTCACTCTCCTGGTGACTCAGTATCCCAGCTGTAAAACAGGGATTGCTGCTTACCTCATGGGATGTTGTGAGGGTAGGCTCGTGGACGCCTTTGCAGTTTGATGTATTAAGCGGGGGGAGCAACAAAATGTGAGCACAAAGACAAATGTGAGCACAAAGACAAATGTGAAAAGGGATCTGTACTTCCCTCGCCATCTTCTCTGAATGTAATTATGTCCCTAATGATAATATAATGGTGACTTATTCATCATTGACATATACTCCTTCAGTTGCACTGGTGGGAACAGTTTTTTGGTTTTATTTTTTTTCCCCTGAGGGTTTTAAAGATGTAGTTTTATGTGTTTGTATAATATGTTAACATTTCAAGCAATTTCTAATAGAAAATTAGAAGAAATAATGAACAATAAATCAAAGTCAGACCAGACCAAGATGTAACCAAGTAACACAAGAGTGGGCCTAGAAGTAGAGTTTGCAAAGGGAGCCTCAAAGAGAAAAATGCAAATCCTGAGGCCTGAAGAAGGAAGGTGGGGTGTGTGGTGTCTGGTTTGCATCTGCCTTAAACCCTGTACCCAATAGCATACCTGAGGAGAGCTAAGACCAGAAAGCAAAAGGGGTCACTTCTCAGCTCTCTCATTCTCAAATAAGATTCTGTAAAAGGAAGGGGAGCTCTGGTTAACTTTAACCCTTGAAATAAATGTCATGTTAGTCTTACTCTGCTCACAAGGCAGTCCGATGGCTAACGCACAAACCCAGGAGCCAGGAAACAGCAGTTTTTAGGACAGTTAGGGAGTTGATTGGCCTGATGCTAACACGAAGTTCTGTCTTGTGCATTTATGTGCTAAAGCAAAATGGAACTAATTGTCTCCTCTGTCGGAAGAGGGGTGCGAGTCTTAGGGAAATGCTGTAAAGAACATGGAGATCCACAGGTGGAGAATGCTGGGGCAGTCACAGCTTCAGAGTTTTACACAGGAGCAAAATGTATGGTCATAGTTCACCTGTCAAAGCTGGCTTTTCTTTAAAAAATAGGATATCTCAAAGGCATTGGCTAGATAAGAGGAACATTCATCTTTTCTTAGTACTCTATTTGAAAGGCTTTAGCTGCATAAGCTTTCCTGGCACTTGCCAAGGCTGTCGCTGGAGAAAAAAAAATAGGATTCTTTGTTTTTTTTGAAAGAACAGGTGGCAGCATGTGGAAACCTTTTGTTGTTAAATTTTAGTCATGGTTCCTTTTTTCCTTTTCTTTCCTTTTCCCATCTGCAGTTGAGTATGACAAGGAGTTCACACCTCACCAGCGGCACCACAAGGAGTTCAAATTTAATTTGTCCCAGATTCCTGAGGGTGAGGCTGTTACAGCTGCCGAGTTTCGGATCTACAAGGACTGCGTTGCGGGGAGCTTTAAAAACCAAACCTTCCTTATCAGCATCTACCAAGTGCTGCAGGAACATCAGAACAGGTACGCAAGAGGGGGCTCACACTATGCCACCAGCTGCTGTCCTGGGGAAGCCTGAGCTTGTGTATTCATGTTGAGAGGACTGCTAAGTAAATATTGGTTTTGTTCATATTAACAGGGTTATGTTATTGCATGGTCCTTTCCTTGTGGGAACTGGGCATGGTAGGGTGCAAAATGGACCTCAGCCGGAGAAAGTCCATGGTATTGTAGCCCAGGGTGTCACTTAGTTGCAACCTTTGTGTTGTCTTTAAATAGAGCAGGAATCTGATGTGAGGCAGTAGATTTTTAAACCGAAGTTGTCGTGCTGGCTTTGCTCTTGTGTACTGAAATACATATATCACCTTTCAGCTTAATACTATGAGCATAAAAAGCATAGCCTGTTTGAAAAATACTGGTAATTAGTGCAGACTTGACTGGCTCTCAGCTGGACTTGTATTAAAGTAAACAAAGCAGAAAAAAATTCCGCATGCTGACCACAGGTACAAAATCACTCCTGGGCTTTCAGTGGCAATGAGAGAGGCAAAAGAGAGAGATGCAGGGTAGAAACCGTGACACAAACCCGAACAAGTGTAAATGGAGTGATTAATTTTAAAAGGGTAATGTTTCACATGAGGGAATCGCGTAAGGCTAAAAGATGGAAATATACGGTCAATTAAATGTCAGAGTAATGCTGTGGTAGAAAAGTGTTTCATTACTTCTGCTGAAACATGTCAGGACTGTAACTGTTCCTCTGTTGCAGGCAGCGAAAAAGGAATCGGAAACAGCAGTGTTTAAAAAAAGCTCCGTTTCTTTTCTCTGTGAAGGTTTCCTGGGTGTTTTCCTTTCTGGTCCTTCTTTCTCCAGCCTTTTCATTGATACCATTTGGGGCAATCTGCCTTTGATGATTTGCTGTTGTGAGGGCAACATCAAATAGCTAGTTGGTGTTGTGTGGGGAGTGCGGCCTCTGGGGAGATGGAGAGAAATACTTGGGTATATAGGTGATGGGGAAGAAGGTATTAGTTTTAGAAGATCAGTGTTCCCTTTTGTGCTTTGAGTTGTGGGTTGCCAGAGTGCCTCCTGAGGTAACATGCTTGCTGGTTGGGATGTTACATCAATGCCCACTTGAAGAGCTGATGGAAGTCCAGACAGTCATGCAGATTTCATGGATGTTAGCTGTATTGTTCATTTAAAGCCACATTGAATAAAAAATGGTGAGCGGTGGCCTGTTTTAGATTTCGTAAGTAGAGATCCCACCTCTGGATCTGGAGAAAAACCTCTGCCAAGTGTCTGTCTATGGAAGCAATCAATACATTGCTCGGTGGTGGTCACCAAAGCAGGGCAGAGTAGAATTGACAGCTTTTATGGGTATATAACATTTTTTTCAGAGTAAACTGGGCAAGCAAGTAAAGTATTGTGGGAAAGAGAATAAAGTACAGGATATGGCCCCTAAAGTACCTTGTTCATAAGAAATTTGCAAACTCTGCTTTGAAAGTGGCTGTGTGCAGCAATGATGCTGCCATCTTTTTTTCAAATACCATGCCAGAAACATGCCAAAATCGGAATCCGCTGCAAAGCTGCGACACGTGTCCTTGCCACTGAGCACTTTGGTACCTGCATGTGCTGGGCATCACCGGGTGCTAGAAACCTCCTTAAAGACAGAGCAGAGGCAGCAGCTCAGGTGGGGATCACCAGGGTAGTCTCTCTGCAGAGCTGGCGAGTATTTCGGGTCTTTCAGTTCCGTTCCATCCTGTTTCTCCTGCTGCTGCTGGTGGCCATGCCAAGGGGATCCCGCCGTTGGGACTGGGAATCATAAAGCAGCTTCCTCCGGGTCCAGACTGCCAGCAATTCGCCGTCCCTCCTGACATGGGCTAGGCGTGAACCGCTGACCCAGGGATGTGTCTGTAGTTCATTACTAACCTCTGACTCATCCAGTCCCTCAAGGCTCCCTTTTTGTTTCTTTTTCTTCTTTATTTATTTATTTTTACTGGTGGGAAGGAGGGAGACGTTTGGCTGAAGAAACTTGCACTTTGGATGAGCCTGTGGGACTTGTCACACCATCTGCACAGAGGTGGGCAAGATGTGGCTCACAGATTCTTGCAGCTGTAAAAAGGATGTGCCCTTTTCCACCCTTTTTCCTTTCAGCATAAAGGACTCTTTCACGTACATGTAAAATATAAAAGCACATATGAAAACACGTGTGCTTGTGTATAAATACATGCATATGTATGTATTCTCTCTACATATCTGTATATAAAAGTGTATGTATGTTAATTGTCATCTATATTAATTATCCTTTGTATATTAAAAATATGCAGATGTTAAAAGGCAGTTAAAATAAGATATTAGAAGCTGCTTACCACTCTTCAGTGTTACCTTCCGTTGAGGTTCTGACTCCATAGGCTACTGCTGCTACAGATTCAAACATGCAGCCACACTGGTGACCTGGGTGGACTTTGGCCTGTAAACATTCTTGAAAGCAAATACTAAAAAATTGCATTTAGCTGTTCACCAATATCCCTGTATGGAGGGGAAAAATGCCTCAGATTCTTCTGGTATGCCTTAAGGAGCTGTATTCTTTGAGTGGTTTGGGGGTTTTGGTTTTTGATCATCAATTCACTTACTTTTATTTGGGGTGGGGGGAGAATCCGAAGTGCTTTTTTCTCCCCCTTTTGTCTCAGTGTATGAATTTGGAATATAGTGTTTTCTTTTCCTATTGAGAACACTAGAAGGTTAAATTACAAGAAAAAAAAGCACTATTTTTTGAAAGAACTTGCTAAATATTTGTAAAGCTTCTGTTGCATCTTATGAGCCAGAAAATAACAGCTGCCTTTGACTTTAAAAAAACCCCAAAAACAACACAACTAAAAAAAGTTGTGTCACACTTCCTTTAGACTAACAGTTTGAATAACAGCCTGATATTTCCTGACATTTTGTGACATTTTATTGCATAAGGTAGAGTCTGTACAGATCTTGAAGTCTAGCTGGTGAAACTAGCAGGTGAAACAGAAGGAGTTGACGTAGCACCTTTTTTCATCTTGTTCTGCTGACAAATATTCCTTCTGCTTAGGAAAATTTGTCTCTGAAGGCCACAGAAGGTGCCTGTTCAGTCAACATTGGCAGTCTCCACAGAAAGTTCAATCACACCATGTTAATCTTGGCTTTTATGAGGTTAACAGTTGTCTGAGGTGATTATTGGTAGCTAATAAAATACTTTTGGGTGCAAATAATTCTTAACTGGGCAGCTGGCATGTATGGATTTAAACCAGCAGTCTGCAAGAGAAAGGCGGTGTGCACCTCTGAGGGAAAAAAATACAAAGAAAAAGAAACCTTCTTGCTTCTCTCAAAGAAATGAGTTTGGGAGGGCAGGAGATAAGAGAAAGCTTCAGTAAATACAAATCTTCACCAAAGCTCAGAGCCTGGAAGTATCCCTTGGCTCCAATTAAGTGTAATGAAGTGGCTTAATTCAGTATTACTTGAGCAAAGAAAAAAAAAAACTCATCTGGACAGAAACAGCATGAGCGTGTGACTCCAGCCCAGATGTGTGCGCTGCTGCACGGAATCGCAAGATGCTGCTGGCTGTTCCCTGATGGCTAAAAACAAAACCAAGCCTGAGGCTGCAATTTCTGCCACTTACTGAATTATCAAACTGATTTTTGCCACTGTAGACAAGGCTAAAAGCAAGGATTATATTGCCCCATCCGAGACTGGCTCCTGGATAGGACTGTCTGCAGAGAGAGTGTGAATGATCAGAGATCAATGCTGGTTTGAAATAGTATAAAACCTTCGGGGAGAAATTTGACCCTCTCCTCGTGGAGGCTCCAGGCAGTGAAATGCACGGTGAGGACAGTGTGGTCTAAGTATGTTCTCTTTTAAAAAAGAAAACATTTTTAATACTGACTCACTTGTGTCAGTAATATTTTCATCTCCCCATTCCTTCCACCCTTTCATAAGGTAAAAAAACATAGTGCCTAGAAACTAGGCTTTTGTTTTCTAACCAAACCACAGTTAACGGCCACATTTTGTCATAGCACAAACTTCTGGAGTTGTTAGTGGGGACACTGCGAAGAGATTAATGAAATCCTCAGGATGGGTCAAGCTTGTGGCCAGCTGTCAGTGGTATGCATTTTGGATTGTGTGGAGAAGAGGCTTCACTAAACAGGGCTGAGGTGACGTCTAGTTTGCACTGAGGGGGATGACTCTGGCTTTTGGAACAGGCTGTGGGCTGTAGGGGCTGACGTTGGGAAAGGGAACGGGCAGTACGTCTGCCGGATGCTCCTGGCCTTCAGCTTCTGACCCCCCAGAGTTTAAGAGGCCATGCTGTTTGAAGGCTGGGGTGGGATTTTCTTCCTTCTTTTTTTTTTTTGCTTTGGTATGTGCAGAAAGTGGACAGATTTTCCAAAGCAGCAGTTCAGGAAGACAAGTGGCGTCAGCTTCCAGGTGCCTGTCCCACCTTGGCTGTATCTGAGGGGGCATTTAGTTTCATCAGGCAGGAGCTGCACAGCCTCGACTCTCCTCCCGTCGGTGGTACCGATGCACAGCTAAGCCCTGCACGTGCGCTTGCTTCTAAGGTGTAGTGCTGATTTTGTGGAAGGACCAGCAAAGCCCTCTGTGACTTCGGATACCTCTTGGGAGTGGATTGCCATGTAAGTGAGACCTTCACAAGGGAAGGGAAGAAATGAGTTTGTCCCTGGAAACAGCTCATTAATTTCTTTTTCTTTCTCAAAACTTCCTTGCTCTCACCCGGAGAGGTGTCAGGTCAGGACTAGGGAAGGCAGTTTATGGTTGATCAAAGATATTAGTCCTTGGTTTGGATCATCAGTATGTTTTCAAGTGTAAATATCCTGCTAATGCAGACCTCAAAACACTCCCACACTGTCCAAACAACTGATCTATGAAAAACACAGTGGCCTGTGTTAGTGATCAAAGGAAGATATGGTACCTTAATGGCCAATGTTTATTAAACAGTTTCGTTTGCACCCAGAATAAAATACGAGGACTTGATGTGCAGAAAGATTCCTCCTATATGATAAGACACATGTGGACATAGGTGTGCCCTCCAGAGCGGCTGCCTGGGGAGTATATTCTTCTACTGAACACAATTTCTTAAGGGTTAAGGCACTCGTTGGTTTTTAGCTGCCAGTTACAGTGGTAATAAAGTCTTACTCTTTGCAACAGGATATTTATACAAATGTGATCCGAGCTTCTAATCTAAAGGGCAAATTGATTTGCCGGCAGTGTTTATAGCTTAGAAAATAAATAACCGTCCTCAACTGGGTTTTGGAATGGGTTGTGTAATACAAATGACAAAGCTAGCATCAATCTGTTTCAAGTTGGGGTCAGATTTGTATATAGTGTGCATATATTTGTATATGATAGAGCTGTTTCCATGATGCTATAGAAAAGCGCCTGTCCGCATTTGAGTTCAACTCCCACTGTGTGTATGTGATTTGTTGTGTTTTAGGGTGGTTGGGTTTTAGTAGTTTAAAAGTCAAAAGTTATTCTGGATGAAACTTACTGGTTCCATAACCAGCTGGCTTTTTCTACCAAAACTAAAGAATACCGTATCAGTGCTATGTTTCTTTTCTTAAAGGACAAAAAAAAAAATAATACCCCTTTTCCCTCTCCCCCATCTTCATGCCTCAGACTGCATTTAAACTCTGAGGTGTTATACTGTGGCCATCATTACAGCTAGAATACCCCTTTGTCTCATTAAGTCATAGTCAAGGAAATGAGAAATACATCTCCTATCCCCGTGAGTTGGGGTGATTTTTTTCTTTTTTCACTGTTCCTGTTGGTAAAATGTTCATTCCTCAGAGCTGTGAAGCTCAAGACCTTGAGCTGGATGTAGGGGACACCTTTGCACTCAAATATTAGTGTAGGATTTGCTGGGGATTGTCATAGAGCTGTGGGCTGAGCTTCCCACAGTCTTGGTGTGGGGAGACCACGTTCTCTAGCTCTAGGCTCTGATCTTCCACTCTTTGCCAGATGCAGCCTTGAAGCCAGTGTTTCACCCTGCTGCTCTTCCAGTGAGTCTACAAAATTTAACCCCCTGCCCTTGCAGACTACCCCCAGGGGCGATGCCTGCAGTGGGACATCCTTTTCAGCACAGGGGAGCTGTTACCAGACAGAGCGATGGTGGTGTAAGGCTGAGCTTACCTGTCCCTTGCATGTCCCCATGTCTGCATTCATCCCAGATGGGTCTCCCCTCCCTGTGCTGAACTGCAGACCCCTTCCAGAGTGTCCCAGCATCTCCATTCTGTACTTTTGCCTCTGCTGGCTGTCAATCCCTGCAAATTAGCACCTAGTTGCTGGTCTTCTATTTCACCTTGGAAGTAACTTCCTTTGTAGGTTGACAGCTCTTGATATTTCCTTCTTTGTCTCTAAGGCGCTCTTACGGGATGTGTGTGTCTCTCCTGGTCCTCAGGCCCACAGATGGTATAGCTTCTTCAGGACAGTTAACCTGAGCCTTAATTCTTCTCTTAAAATGATAGAGACTGCCTGTGTTTTCTGTGGCAGCTTATTCCAGGCACTGGCATTCCTCTGCCTGAGGCTCTCTGTACGAGCGAGTGCTGATTGATTAAAATTTGTACGGTGCTTTTAAATCTTTGGAGTAATGGTCATTTAGATATATTGAGTTGTTAAGGTTTTGTATTGCATCTGTTGGCAGTACCTCATGCTGTCCAGGCTCTGCATACAGTCTGTTCTAGAAGTAATACACACGTTTAAATTCAAAGTAGCGCTTACATCTACTGCAAGATGGTGGATCTACAGGTTTGAAAAGGCTGTGATTTCAAAATTCTATCTATGTGGAGCTCTGTTCAACTCTGTAAGACTGAGTCAGTTGTGAGTGCAGTTATTAGTCTGTCATTAGTGGATAAGAGCAAATAATCATGCTAGTTTGCTATAGGCAGGATAATTTTTACAGAAGGTTGATGTCAGTGCAAACTAAAGACTCAGATCCCGAGGGACACAGAAGAGATTATTTAGAAAGTGCATTAATTAAAATGTAAATCCCACACACTTCTGTGCAAAATTCCCTTTTGAGAAAATGCTGCTAGGCAGTCTAGACTATTATGTCAACTTGTCTTTGAAGAAAAGTAAACAAAAAGGTTCAGCTGAGGAAAGTTTTAGAGACTTACAGTAATTAATGCTTTGGTAAATGGCTGTTGATGCGTAACAATCCTTTAAACACCTGGGTAATTGCAAGCTTTGAAGTTGAGCCAAAAATGTTGTTCTGAGATCTGTAATTAAAATAAGAGACCTTTAACTTGGTCATTTTGAAGGTGAGATTTCTGTTTGTTCTCACTGTCTCCCTGGTAAAACTTCTGCCCAGTCAGGGAAAGAAAGTCAGGGAGGGTGGGAAAGTAAAAAACCTAGTTCAACAGATGCTTCTTTAAATTTAGCTTTTTATGGCTTTGGTGTTTTTCCTTGTAGCAAAGTTCCATGTTGTAATGTGTACCCAGAACAGAGAAATTATTTTAATGTGAACATTTCACTAAGTATGGTAACTAAGATTAACCACTTGACCTGGTTACTAATTTGACTAAATTCTAATCTAATTAGTGTTCAATTAAAGAGAATTAACACCCAGAGACATTTCGTTGAAAGGTTTACACAGAGGTTTCAGTTAACAAAATATTTATCTTACAGGGGAAAGGCACTGAAGTTAAATCTAAGCTGTTTCTCCTATAAATGCCCTGAGTACATGGTTGGGATGCCGGCGTTAAGAATAGTAGTTATATTTGATATTTATATCTGACAAATCAGCTTGCTCTGAGGACACTGGAGCTAAATCCTGCCCTCTGAATTACACAGGTCATATTTCTCTGGTAAACTGTGTATTTCTTTGTTTATTGCAGCCACTTGTGATTGCTCTGTTGACCTTTGCTTCTCCATCCTCCTCCAAAGTCTCCTGAAGGCCATGGAACCAGTCCCATTTATTTCTTGGGACTTGAGACCGTACTTTAGGGCCTTGATCCAGAACAAAGAGCTCCTCTTTTGAGTTGGGAGTCTCTAACTTGCATCTTCCCATTTAATGTCCTCTCTTGTCTCAAGAAAGTTGTTCCAGCTCATTGCCTCAGTTTCTCCCGTTCACTTGCTTCCCTTTAATATAAGGTTAATACATATTATGCCTGCAGCACCCTTATTATGGAAATCATTAACTGAACGCATCCAGATGGTTAAGCACACTGAAAATAAAGATGAGACTGTTGGGCACCATAGTGACAAAGAGATGACAGTAGCTGTATGAAGACCCAGAGGCAGGTTTAGGCAGAGAGGATGTTAAGAAACTGCCTGTTTTGGTGATGAAATTTATCTTCTGTACACTGAATTTAGAAGTCCTGCTGTGCATGTGCCAGAGGTCCTGCGATGTCCCTGACACGCAGGGTTGCTTGGGCATGAAACCTCTGGAATGACTCTGCTTACTTTTCTTCAGCCTGTGCTGAGAGCAGATACTCATTCCTCTCTGCTCAATGATGCTGGCTCATGCATTTCTTCCAGCCTTTATTTTTCTAGTTTTTCCCTTTCTTCATGCTCCTTTCCTGTTTCCCTCGGGTCATGTCTTGTCTCTGTTATTCTCAAATGCTGAAGTTTTTGGATATCCTTCCATTAATGTGACCGCGTACATGGTTGCGTGCTTTCTCTTGGAAGGACACTGCCTGCCTCGCTGCATAGGATCAATGTCATCGCTTCATGAGTAGAAATTCAATACTTTGTTTCATGCGACTTGCTCGGTATGTGATCTGTTTCTTACCTTCTTGTCCACACTTCAGATTTTGCTTTGACTATGGGCTTGCATCTACTTGTGTGTAGCACTCTTCGGCATGGTATCTGACTGCTTCCTAAACTATTTCTTTTTTTTGACGTGGCTATAAGGCAAAGCTAGTGGCATTCTCGTGCGGATGAGAAGCTGATGCATATACTGATGAAGGCCAACTGTCTCCGCTAGGTTTAGTTGCCACTTTCAGGTGTTTTGTTTTTTTTTTTTTCTTTGTCCAGCACTGCCCTTGGTCTTGTAGAAGTGCCCTGCTCATCTGCTGTGTGTGCTCCAATTTTTGCAATAGGTAGGGCCATAGAGTGTGGACCTGCTAAGCAAACACTGATGGCAAAAATGGTTCTTGCCAAAATCAGTCCTGCATCAGGAGTGGTAATAAGGCTATGCAGCAGCTTTAGCTTGCACGTTTCCTGACTTCTTTTGTAGTCCTAGTGGGGGAGGAATGGAATAAATGTTTTCCATGGTCTTCAGAAAGCAGAACTGAGGGGGTTGGGGGGGAAATCCAGTTGTGTGGCTGCATTTCCCTGTGAGCATTGGGGCAAAACTGGAAGTTTGAGATGCAAATCACTGATGTCTGTCACCATGTTTGTGGCAGCTGTGTTGCTGCAACTGGCAGCAGTAGCAGGTTGGAGCCCTCTGTGAGCCATTGGTGCAGGAAGATGCCAGTAGTTTCCCATATACTTCTGGAAGCAGAGGGATGTTGAGTCTGGAATAATGGTCCTGATTCACAGAGGTGTGGTGGCCATGGGTACTTCCTACTCCCTCTTCTCTGCAGACTTTTTCCTTTTATCCAGGGTCTCTCCATCTAGTCCTTGCATGTCCATGTGTCCCCCATGGCTGCAACAAATCCTTCACCCTTCCCCATCTAATTAGATATTATCATAGAATTATTTAGGTTGGAAAAGACCTTTAAGATCATCAAGTCTAACCATTAACCTAGCACTGCCAAGTCCACTACTAAATAAGTCCCTAAGCACCACATCTAGATGTCTTTCTCCAGGGGTGGTGACTCAACCACCTCCCTGGGCAGCCTGTTCCAATGCCTGACAGCCCTTTCAGTGAAAAATTTTTTCCTCATGTCCAATCTAAACCTCTGCTGGTGCAACTTGAGGCCATTTCCTCTTGTCCTATTGCTTGTTACTTGGGAGAAGAGACTGACACCCACCTCACTACAACCCCCTTTCAGGTAATTGTAGAGAGCGATCAGGTCTCCCCTCAACCTCCTTTGCTCCAGGCTAAACAGCCCCAGTTCCCTCAGCCACTCCTCATAAGACTGTTCTCTAGACCCTTCACTGGCTTTGTTGTCCTTCTCTGGACACACTCCAGCACCTTAATGTCTTTATTGTAGTGAGGGGCACAAAACTGAACACAGTATTCGAGGTGCAGCCTCACCAGTGCTGAGTATGGGGGGACAATCACTTCCTTAGTCCTGCTGGCCACAGAATTTCTGACACAGGCCAGGATGCCGTTGGCCTTCTTGGCCACCTGGGCCCACTGCTGGCTCCTATTCAGCCGGCTGTCAACCAGCACCCCCAGGTCCTTTTCTGCTGGGCAGCTTTCCAGCCACTTTTTCCCAGGCCTGTAGCGCTGCATGGGGATGTTGTGACCCAAGTGCAGGACCTAACAATTAGATTTGTTGAACCTCATACAGTTTGCCGTGGCCCATCGATCCAGCCTGTCCAGATCCCTCGGTAGAGCCTTCATACCCTCAAGCAGATCAGCACTTCTGCCCAACAAGTCTGCAAATTTACTGAGGGTGCACTCTATCCCTTTGTCCAGGTCATTGATAAAGATGTTAATCAACCCTAATTAATTGAGCTCCCAGGAAAATTGAGCTCCCGGGAACACCACTTGTGACTGGTTGCCAACTAGATTTAACTCCATTCACCACCACTCTTTGGGCTCAGCCATCCAGCCAGTTTTTCACCCAGCAAACAGTACACCTGTCCAAGCCATGAGCAGCCAGTTTCTCCAGGAGAATGCTGTGGAAAATGGTGTCAAAGGCTTTACTAAAGTCCAGGCAGACAACATCCACAGACTTTCCCTTATCCACTAAGTGGGTCACCTTGTCATAGAAGGACATCACATTAGTCAAGCAGGACTTGCCTTTCATGAACCCATGCTGACTGGGCCTAATGACCTGGTTGTCCCATATGTGCTGCATGATGGCACTCACAGTGATCTGCTCCATAACCTTCCCCAGCACCAACGTCAAACTGACAGGCCTGTAGCTCCCCCCAGATCCTCCTTCCAGCCCTTCTTGTAGATGGGTGTCATATTTGCTAACTTCCAGTCAACTGGGACCTCCCTGGTTAGCCAGGACTGCTGATAAATGATTGCAAGTGGCTTGGTGAGCACTTCCACCAGCTCCCTTAATACCCTTGGGTGGATCCCATCCGGCCCCATAGACTTGTGTGTGTCTAAGTGGTGTAGCAGGTCACTGCTACCTTCTTCACTATTCTTTCCCTTTTACCTGGGGCCAGCCTGGGAGATCTCCCAGTCTCCGTTCCAAGATCAGACATTGTACGGCTTTTTTGCAGGAGTAGCAAGGACATTTCTTCTCGGCCATGTGGCTATAAGGAAGAGCAGATTCCCCTCAGGTGACACATGGCATTTGGTTTACCAATGGGGAAGGGAGGGGAAGGTATGTTCCCTGCATACAAAAAGTCCAGAGGATTTTGTTGCTAAGCTCTGAATCTCTGTTGAGCCTGTGTGGGCAGCAATTTTCAAGTACTTACTGCTTGGCCAAATTTGAGGTGATTTTCTTAAAGGAGGAAGGAACATACAACATTTCTCTTCTGAAAAAATAAAGGAGTGGTTAAAGACTCTCAGTTAAATAGTTGGGATTTGGTTTTATGTGAGTAAATTCTTTTTTTTCTTTAATCCCCTTAATTTTGTCTTTGGAAATAGGTGACTGAATATTTTTTTAAACCTTCATGCCAAAAAAAAAAAAAAAGGGAAGAAATTATATGTAATTTTGTGCAGCCTGGTGAGGTTTGGGTGACAAACATTAATTGAAAAGAGGCTTAAGCAGAAAGCATTAGGATGTGTTACCTGCTAGCATTACTACTATGACCTACAACACCTGTGGGGTAAACCTTCGCTGTTGGCTTCATCTGGTTGAACAATGCAAAAGTCAGCTGAATAGCAGATTTGATTGAAAACCAGTCCTGTATGAAACTTTTTGTAAAGAGTTAACTGGATCGGAAGGCCCAGTTGTCCATTTTTCTGCATTTTACAAAAGGATTTGAAATCTTTCCAAAGTGAGTGTGACATACTGGGATAAAGTGAAGCATTCTGGTT
Organism: Elanus axillaris; assembly: GCA_026212715.1. Classification (NCBI taxonomy): domain Eukaryota; kingdom Metazoa; phylum Chordata; class Aves; order Accipitriformes; family Accipitridae; genus Elanus; species Elanus axillaris. The sequence continues at coordinate 16,619,991 of JANZLQ010000030.1, forward strand.
TGATAGAATTGTACCTTGGTCAGATAGTTTGCTTATCACGTTTGTGGAGGACATTAAGATGGGGGAGACCCACTGGAAGGCAAGTCTGTATTTTAAGTAATCTAATAATGATGGAGGTTCAATCTGGGGAAAAAAAGTGTGATTTCATAGAAAGAAGAATTGCATTTGGACATGAAAAATCAGTGATGTAAATATACTAAAGGAAGTGACTGGGTCCTTTGCAGCCCAGCAGCATGAACCTAAGGATTATAGTGCGTCACAAGGTGAACATGAGTTAACAGTGTGAGTTTTGCAAAGAAGCCAAAATCATTTTCTGAGATGTATAAGTAAAGGCATAGTCTCTGAGACACAACAGGATTATCCTTCCACTCTACTCTGCATCAGTGAGATCTTGATCTGAGTTGGATCGATAAAGAGCAATGTAAATAGTCAAAGTCTATAAAATGTGGCTTGCAAGGAAAGACTGAAGATGTTATTAAAATAAGAAAGGAGGATTGTTGTGGCATTTAAGTTAGCTATTATGGGGAAAGGCAAACAAAAAAAACGTGCTTCAGGTGAAACCCATTGAATTTCCTGGAAAGATGGTGGAGTTCCTGAGGCTGGAAATCTATAAGATCAGGTCAGGCAAACATCTCTTGGGAGTGATGTGGATGTAGTTGATCCTGCCCGGAGTTCAGGGGGATGGGCTAGATGATGCCATGTGGTCCTTTCAGGCTTTGAAGCTCTGTGATGTCCAAGTGTTTTCCTAAAGCACAAGGCAATGGTAATATAAGCTCTGAGCCTTCTCTTCATGTTTTTGTAGACCTGACTAATCCCATGTGGTTGAGTGTTCATGGGGCTTTGCACTTACGAAGTTCCCAGTGGCTCTGCAGCCAGACATGTTTGGTTTGGGGGGTATGTAACACCAAAGTAACTCCAGTCTGGAGGCTCCGGTGGGACATTGTCTGGAGTGGGCGAGTGCTGGGGAGGGTATAGCTCTTAGAGGAGGTGGGACAGGAAATCAAAAAGCAATTAGTGTGAGGGGGAAAGTCAGAACAGGTGCTAGGAAAATCTCTTTTCAGATGTAGGCCATTTCAAGCATTGGAGAGGACCAGTGTGTAAGTCATATTCAGAGGCGGGAATGATCTAGGAGTTCATTCCTCTTTTAAACCTGGAGAGGGGAAGAGTGGTCTCAGCTGCAGCTGTTGTTTGTGGTCTCCTTTAAGCAACACTTAAGTTTATATACCCTGCCTGGGAAAGCCCAAATCTTTCAACCTTAAGGTTTCCAAAACATGTAGCAGCTGGCCAGCCCCAGCCACTCGCTGCTGTTGGAGGTGAAGGTCAGAGTTGTTCCTGAACCCTCTTCCCGTTGGAGGAGTGGTGGCAAAGACTCCTGTGGGAAAGGCTGCTGAGTCAACCACAGAGCGTGCAGCTACCAGTGAGGCAGAGGAAAGCCTCCACACTGTAAAAATAGCTGCACTAGGAGCCCTAATATACTTAAGTGCTTATTTTTCCATGTGTGATCTCATGCAAACCAAGCTGCTGGGCAGTATGACATAGCAGTTGGCCAAAAATAAAATGTAACTCAATCAAAATGTTTTTTTTTTCCCTGAAGTTTATCTTTGATGGGTGAAAGGGACAGGTACCCTGTTTTCCCATTTCCATTAAGTTATTGTTAGAAAAAAAAATTCGGAAGGAGAAAGACAGATGAAGATGGGACTGACACCCGGTATCCATTTTGTCGTGATGGCCACAGGTTAAAGGTAGGAACTGTAGCTCTCTTGCCCAGGAAAGTTGTGCCTATAATACAGTGAGAAGATGTACGTGGGATTTCTCTGGGTGCTTCTCCAGCTAATTTCATTGCTGAGTTTTGGGGCCATTTGATGCTGCAAAAAAGGTATAGACTTGATAGCATTTGAAGCTGAAGCCCATGAAAGAGACCCGGTACCAACAGCCTTGGAACAAGGAGCTCTAATCCCTGTTGATAAGCCTCAGAAAAATGTCTTTAGAAGGCTTTAGAGGTTCATTTTCCTTCACTGTTTGATGCTTGGCCTGTTAGTTGACCCTTATTTTCTATTTTGGCCAATTGTGGTGGGTCTGTGTTGTGGAAGGTGAGCTGAAGCCTTGAAACTGCTTTGACAAAAGACATTGAATGCCTGCAAATGCTGGTAGTTTGACCAGTGTCCTGCCAGGGCTAGCATTACACTCTTCAGGAAGAAGAGTGCCTTACTAATCCCTTGCCTGCAGAGAAATGGACAGACCTGAGGAGTAGGATTGCTTTCCTCTAGCCTAGAAAATGGTGAAAAACCTTTGTAATCCTGAATTTCACACGCAGAAGCATGTGCATCTCATGGCAAAACTCTGGATACAAACAGGAAGATTTGGGGCATTGTTTTTTTTCTTAGCTGTTAACATAACTTTTAACGATTTCAGGATTTGTTTCTGTAACAGTGAAAGCCAGGGAGAAAATCCCAGACATCATAATCTTGTCATTACGTTTCTCCTCTGCAGGGCCTCTGACCTGTTTCTGCTGGACACGCGGGCAGTGTGGGCCTCGGAGGAGGGCTGGCTGGAGTTTGATGTCACTGCCACCAGTAACATGTGGGTGATGAACCCTCGGCACAACATGGGACTGCAGCTGAGCGTAGTGACCCGGGATGGTAGGTTATGGGCCAGTCACGACGCAAGTCTGTTGGATGCTGTCTAGAGGTGGTGCTAACAGAGTCCAGTTGTGATGTGGGGGGTGAGCACCCTGCCTTCATGGGAAGTTGTAGCCAACACCATGAGCAAGGCGTCTGAGGGCACAGATTGAGGGCTGTCAGTTCTTGGCTGTCCCATGGTGGACATGAGTGAGGTCAGGTGTCTCTGAACAGTACCAGGATGAGCTGGTGGAGGCAGGCTGGGGTAGGGCCCCAGTTCTTGGGTTGGAGGTGGAAGGGGGCATGGAGCTGGGTTCCCAGGTGGGGTGAGGTTTAGGGGTGAAGAGGGCAGGTATATGGGTCCGCTTCCCGATGCAGGCTTATGGTAGCCAGCCTGGCTGCTGCAGCTGCTGTTGCTGCTCGGACCTCATCAAACCTGAGGTGGGAGCCCTGCGCTAGAGAAGTGATGCAGCTGCTGTGTGGGGCTGGTCCCTCTGAGGGCAGCTGCAATGATAGCATTTCACAGCCCACAGAGACTTCAAAAGGTATAAAAGGAGAGAAGAGACTGCAAAAGAGCATGAAATTGAGTGTTGGAAGATAAGCAATGGGGAAGGAGAGGATCTAGTTGAGCAGAAGGTGACCAAAAAGATGAGAGTGACATCTGTCCTCTATAGGAACCAGTCTCCAGCCTTAAGTTTTCTTCCTATTGCTTAATGCTGGGGTTTGGTACACCTGTGGGGTCAAGTGAGACAAGAGGGTCTCTCTGTCCACTGTTCTACCTGAGGAAACATTAGTGCCAACCTCCATCTCCCCAAACGGGCTGACGGCCCATCCCTGTGCTACTGACAAAAGCACCCCATCTCTTTGCCCTCTGCTTTCCCTAGAGGTCTCCTAATCTCATCTCTGCTTCTTGTGTTTCACAGGCAGCAGAACTAATTTCAGGACACATCTGGGCTTTGTGTTTTATATATCTATCTGTATACCTCTCCAATGCCTAAACCAGGGTAGAGATGCCATAGGGGTACCAAAGAGCCAGGTGCTGAAGTGGAGCCTCTTGTCCAGGATGGAGGGGGTGCTGTCATAAAAATGTCCATAAGTCATGGTGGCAGGAGGGGAATGTTTAGTGATTAAAGAAGAGTGCGAGCAAGAAGAAAGGAAACACTGCTTATAGGGGTGTCACAATGCTGGAAGGAGCAATCCAAGTGCACTGTTTCTCTAACCCTCACTTTTCTGTTTGGTTTGAAGGTTTCAGCATAAATCCTAGAGAAGCAGGCCTTATAGGCCGAGATGGCCCTTATGACAAACAGCCTTTCATGGTGGCCTTCTTCAAAGTGAGCGAAGTTCACATACGGACCACTAGGTCAGCAGCGAGCAGGCGCAGGCAACAGAGTCGAAACCGCTCCACCCAGGCTCAAGATGTTTCCAGGGTGTCTGGTGTCACAGGTAATCGTGTGACACAAGCTGGGACAACTTGCTTTGGGGGGGAAAAAGCAGGAAGGGGGATGTGAGGTGGGATGCTCTTCCTTGGGGGAACAGGTTACATCTGCAAGGGGATGGAAAAGGGAGTCTCACATAATGAGACTTTCAGGAGTCCTCTTGAATTCAGGATGCAGTCCAGACCCCCATGTGAAGTCCTGGCCATTGAATTCAGGGGGGTAAGGTTTTTTTAACCCCGACTCTTGTGCCTGTAGGTTGCTTGCTACACAGTATTTGCCTAGAATTGTGCCATACGAAATGCAATATTTAAAAGATTCCACCTCTGCGTATGCTGAGATTTCTGGTATTGCACATATGCATTTCTACCAGAGTCCTTTTTCAGTTTTCTTTGGAAAAACCCTGGTAGAACAGCATGAGATCGTTTGGTTTTGTTTTTTTTTCACTTGTGGGAACAGCAGTGTATACATGGTGAAGTGCATTTCCAGGCAGGCAAAGAGGCTTGCCTGTTTGCTGTGGAAAGGTGTTGCGTGTTGCAGGTGTTGTACAGCAGCCTTGTGCGTACTGTTGCGGGCTGGTGGGAAAATACAATAACTCTGAAATTTTAACAAAAATTGAGTGTCCTATCTTCTAAGTCTTGTCTGGTTTCCAGCCACTCTGCCCTGCATTGCAGTGATACAAGTCCTTCATTCATTGAGTACCTTCTTTCCTCTCAAACATTTCAGCCCGTTCCAAGTCACTTGATTAATTTGCTTCTGCTGCCCCCTTCATTTCCAATAGGATCCCTGCTTTTCCTGTGTCTAGAAATGACTATACTCCAAGGAAGAGAGGCAGCTGTATTTTTTAGTTTATGTCCAGGCACAGCATGGGGAGCTGAGCTAGCCCTGCTGAAACAGCCAGTGTGAATCTGTAGGCTGTTTGCCATACTCTTGCGTGCTTGGATTGTGGGTGAGCCACGCTGCACCTGAGGTGGCCCCATGCTGGCCATGGTGCTGGGAGCCTGCAGGGAACCAGAGCCAGGTTGGGAGCTCCTCCAGGGCTGGCGGCCAGGCTTTGGGCATGGCTGTGTGCCGATGCAGCCCTATTGCTCCAGCCCAGCATGGTGATGGGCTTGCCCTTTGGGTTAGTGCCAGCAGTAGTTAGCAACCAGCGGCCGTTGCACGTCCTTGTGGTGCATGCCGCAGCGAGGCTGTGGGTTCCCATGCTATGCTGTGCAAGTGCCGGACTTAGTTGAGTGTGAAACACCGCTTCATAGATTTGAAGGGCTGCAGAAGTGACTCAGTCCTGCAGCCTGACCTCCCTGAGAGAGGCTGGCCAGTGCCCACATGGCATTGCCAGAGGAGTTATCATCTAATCTGGTATGAGAGCCCTCTGCCAGCCCCACAGGTAGAGTCATCTGTTGGTCCCAATTGCTGAAACCCACTTTGGTCCTGGTTTTCCTTGGGGGCCTCCAAGCTGCAGTTTTAAAGGTGGGCATCACAGCTGCTCATTGAGTTACTTTCCCATGTGACGGGCTTGCCAAGGGCATAGGTAGTTTATTCATCTGGGCATTATAAGCAATAAGCCACACAGGTGGCATGCAATTCTCCCACTCAGGTGGGCTTGGTTGCCACACTCCCTTCATCATGAGAGCTAATTTTTTTAAGGCATTCACAGCGCTTTGGGAAAGTTACTCACTATGTTGGTCTTTTGTGGTGCTGGTAGCAGACTCAGGATAGGCTCCAACTTTCTCTCCCCAGCTCCACAAGCTTTGCAGTGCTAAAAACACTACTATTAAATCAGTCGATGTGACTCAAAGTTCCAGAGGGAGCAGATATATTGGGCAGAAAGGGCCATTTTTACATCACTGCTTTCTTGACTTTACCACACATCAGGTCGTAAAATTATAAAATGACAAAAAGGGAAAAAATAGCTGGTCATTCTGTGGTCTCAAGGGCTTTTTTGAGCTCTTCTAGCTCAAAGCCTGCTTTAACTTAAATCCTGGAATTTGGCAGTTCAGTAGTCAACAAGGTATAGTTGAGCCTCTGTGGATTTAAGGTGGGGGAAAGGAGGGGAATTTAAAGTTAAGATGTATGTTTGGTTGGTTTCTGTGTTTAGAAAAGGGAGACTACATCAGCTTATTTTCCTTTCTAAGTGTGACACTCTTAGACGCTGTTCTTCTTAAGAAGTGGTTGATTTAATAGCCCAAGAGGCAGTGATGACTGATACATGTTTTTAGCGATAAAGAGATCATAGGGATTTTTTTCTTTTTTAGTTGCGTGGGTTCCTACATACATACCCTGATGATGCTTGGTGGAGCTGGGGAAGTGTTCACCCCAGGATGAAGCAGGAGGTGAGCCCGGGGGTTACCTGAAGGCTGCCTTGCTCTTCTGAGGGTGCCCTGATGCATCTGGACCCAAAGTGGGTGCACAACTGGGATACTGTGGTCCCCTCCTGTGCATCTCCCCACCTGCACATCTTCCTTTCTTGCTGTATCTTACCTCTTGTCAGATTTTTGGTCTGTGTTCTCCCACAAGCCAGGGTTGCTTCTGCCCGTCAGAGCTTCAGGGCAGGTTCTCTCTTGGAGAGCAGGGCAGCTAGCTGGTGTTGATGGGTTTTTGTAGATTGAACTTTCCTTCCTCTATGTTAGTGAATACACAGGGTTTTCTTCCTTCAGTCCAAAAATGAACCCCTTTCCCAAAGGATGCTGTGAGTTGGGTTGGGGCAGTATGTTTAAAAAAGCCCCATTTACTGTCTAAATATGGAAAGCATTTCAAGTCCTGCAGTTCGAAGCGCACAAAGTGTGCTGCTGGGCTGGTACTGGATCTGGTGAGCTGGGGGGTTACATGAAGGCATGCTGCTACATGCGGGATTGGGACCCCGCTGTGCTCCCTTTGATGTGCAGTTGTTGTCCTGCAGTCAGTACCAAGTGCTTAGATGCTAAGGTTATGGCTGTGGCATAAGAATCTCAATGGTCTGTATTTTTTTGCCAAAAATGCTCATTTCCCTGTATTACAAACACGTAATTATGACTGGCTTATATAAAGCAGAACTGAGTAACCCCCATAGTTATAAACTGCTTTGACATAGAGTCCTGCGTCAATGCATTCCTGGAGCCAAGCTCTGCTCTTCTGCAGAATGAGGATGAACAGGAAGAAAAGGAAGTATTTTTGTCTGTTGAGGCAGAAAATCGTATGGCAGCTCTGGCCCAGGACATGGAGGAGCGAGGTGGGTGGGAGGAGCACACAAGTGTTTCTCTGCTGTTGTCTGCAAGATCTGGAGACCCTTGCTCAGCCATGTCTTGCGATGGGTTTAGCTCATGCTCTCGGAGTCTAGGCTGACCCTCTAGTAAACCTGAAGAGATGAGGACGCTCCTCCACATACTAGATGGTGACCCTCGAGCCTAAGGACTTTGCTGCCATATAGCCAGCTCCTCCATGAGTTACAGGTTCTGTACAGGGCTGTCTTCTTGTCCAGTGGCGATAACCCTCCTCTTCTGCAAGTCAGCCTTCAGGCCCATCCCATCAGCCCCTCCTTATGGAGAAAGTTGCCTTTAAACATCTGACTTCAGGCTGCACTTGCTGCTCTGAGTAAAACTCATACAATGCTCCTTTTCGGGTCCTTCTCTTTAGCCACCCCAGGGCCTGCAGGACTGGTGCGAGGTGCTCCATGAGAAATGGAGGGGCCCTCCAAGTGGCCTTTCCTTCCAGCAGACATACTTGTCACCAGGCAGATTTCCCCATGTGTATAGGAACCAAATACCGCAAAGGGCAGCACACACAAACACTGAAGGTAAATAAGGCCAAATGCTTTCGTGGTGGTAAGGGTCCCGTTAATAAACATCATTATCTTGCTGCCAATCTTCTCTTTAGTAGAGCGCTCAGTTACAGACTGGAGTGGCGTGGCCAGTGTTTCTTTATGTGCCTTCACATGCAGGTCCATGTCAGCCTGCTATCTCCCCTTCTTCCCACCCAAGCAGATCGCTTTCATGTGAAGTGGGCTGTTATTAACTGGGTGATCAGTTTACACCAGCTTTATCCGGACGAATCACCAAAGTCAAACACCAAGAAGAAGGGGCTGGCCTTGGAGACCTCTGTCAAAACTATTTTGAATCACAGAAGCAATTAATTACCATGTGGAATTTGGTAAGCTGGCACCTTGGGAGCAGCAAGGGTGTTCTCAGACAGATCAACCTCAGTAAATATTTATATATTCTTTGCCAGCACTTAACGTGGGAGAGGCTATAGGAAATCTAAGGTGGATGCGCAAGTATCTGTAGGAGGAAGACCATTAGGGTCAGGCTATTCTCTCTCCCCTTTCAGCAACACAAATGCCAGTGTCCAACCTTAAGAGAAACATCTGTGCTTGCAGAAAGTCAGACTTGGATTCTGGTGAAGGCAGAAAACGTTTAATGCAAACAAGCCACAGAGACAAGCCATCCTAACTGTGCTGTTTTAACTGTGCTACCCTGGAAGTTACTTTTCAGTGCAGAACTAGGGGTTTGGGTTTTTTTAAAATCTCTGTTTTAGACAAAATCATTTGCAGTGTGATTAAATGCAGTGCCTTGTAAATGCTAAGCTAGTGCTTCTGAATTGGTACATTCAGGGATAAAAAAGAGATGATTTTGCTAAATCCACAGCAAGCCTATAGGAGCTCCCAAAGCAGCTCCCTAAACTCAGAGATTTTGAAGGTCCCTGGTGAACAATCCTTGCAAGTTGTGTCGCGACAGCGTAAGCCGGCCCCGCGGTGGTTGTTTGCAGCGTCACCCCACTGCCGGCTGCCGCCTCTCGGCCCTCCTGGCTCCCTGCGGCAGGGCTGGAGGGAAGGGGTACGTACCCTGTCACCTCTTGGCAGCTGGATCTTGCACTGAGAACCACCTCAAATGGCAATTTGGGCTAAACCAGCTGAGCGTGCTGGACTTGGGTAGCTGGTACTGCTTTCCAGGCTTTGGAGAAAATGTATCATAGAGGCCAACTTCAGTAGCTTAGTGAGCTTCAGCTCACTGCCAAAAATCCTTTACTGTATGGATTCCTCTTTTTCAGGCCCGTAATTGGATGTACGTCCAATGTACATGGCTCTAGGGCATATGCCGAGCCCCAAACCATAGGGAATGGATCATTATTATGTGCATCTGTATTGCTGCATGTTTTTCCCCCAATTCAGAAAGCCACTGCTAAGGGTTGCTTAAAGGTTGTAACATCCCTAAATTTGGACTAAAGTAGATTCCATGAAGTAGGCACGGTAGGCAAACATGTAACAAGCAGAGGGCAGGGGAGCTTGGAGTGAGGGTTAAACGGGGGAGATTGCGAATGTTTAATATGTTGACATTTATGAAAGCAAAGGCCAAGTTTGGGCAAGTGAGGAGGTAGAGCTGTCTGCATCTACCTTGGGTGGAGAGTAGCCAGTGCTCAGTGCAGAGTGTGGATCAGGAGACTCCAACCAGTGAGCTGAGGCACATTTTTGGGGGCCAGTTTCAGGCAGTGTGGGAGAGGACATGTTCATAACGAGGTCTGCTTCGTCTAGCTTGTTAAGCACCTCTTTTTTTTTTTTTTTTTGGGGGGGGGGGGGGGGGGGGGGGGGGGGGGGGGGGGGGGGGGGGGGGGGGGGGGGGGGGGG
>JANZLQ010000030.1:16634286-16661562 GCA_026212715.1 Elanus axillaris
ACACATTTTCACCCTCAAGAAAAAAAAGTGTTAGTGGAAAATTTTCAGCTTCTCTTAATAACATGCAGTTGTCTGTACAAGTTAGCTGGCAACATTTTAATTTGAATCACGTTCTATTTGTTTCCTAAAAAGGACTGGATAATTGCTCCAAAGGGCTACGCAGCCAACTACTGTGATGGAGAGTGCTCGTTCCCACTCAACGCCCATATGAACGCAACCAATCATGCCATTGTACAAACCCTGGTAAGTATCCAGAAAGCTTGATGCCAAAGCAATAGGTGAGTTTGTAAACAAGTTACCATTGTCTCAGTTGTGTTTTCTTTTTTTGGCAACAGGTTCATCTTATGAATCCTGATTATGTTCCCAAACCATGCTGTGCACCTACCAAACTAAATGCCATATCCGTTCTTTATTTTGATGATAATTCTAATGTAATCTTGAAGAAATACAGGAATATGGTAGTAAGAGCTTGTGGATGTCACTGACAAACAGCCTTCACATGGACTCTGTGATTCTACCATGAACTTCCATACTGCCTTCCATGCTTTTGTGAACTACCTGACCTTGGAGAAAAAAAATAATTGATGAACCAGCTTTTAGAACACCATGTATGTGCCTTCTGGGAGGAAGAGGTGAGGGGACCACACGCTGGGACATGAGCAAACTGCTGGACTTCTTACAGACTGACCCTGCGGCACAGTGGCTGCTCAGCTCTGCAGAGCCAGGGTATGCAAAGCAGCAATATGCCTGCCCATGCTTTATTTGACTGGAATGCTCTTAATCTCACATAGCAGCTTGGCCTTAGCAGTTGCTTGGATGGCTGCTGCAGTTTTACCAGATGGGAACCCACCACCCAAAACAAGTGAAGTTTTTTTTTGTGAGGGTGGGAAGACAAGGGAAGAGACAGGGAAGCTAGAGTAAAAGAAAGTGGTGTTAGTACTTCAGACTTAGAGCATACATTTTGTACAAGATAATAAAAAATTCCTAACAAACATTAGAAACTGCCTTTTGTCTAGAAGGACAGTCTAGGTATAGTAACAGTCTTGTCCTGATATCTGTCATGACAGTAAGCATCTTAAATTGTGCCAAAGCAAATGTTTCAGTTCTCTTATTCTCCAAGCACAGTTTAAGTCTGATCCTGCAAGCATAAGATGGCTTGGCTGCACCCTGTATTAGAAACACTAGCATGACTGCAGACCGTGGCTGGTCTTTCCAGTTCACTACTTGACTGAGCAATATAACTTTATACACTTGTTCTTATGCAACTTCCTTCCACTCTCCATGTGGAGCTGCGTCATCTACTACCACTTGCCCAGGCAGGAAGCTGGGACACTTCTACAGCTGTAATTGAGACATAGAAGTTTAGGGGCCATTCATTCTCTAGCTGGACAATTTATTTACAGGAAGACAGAACGTCAACAGCATATGCAAGTCTTTGGCCAACCTTTCCCCTTCAACTCACGCAACTAACAAACTCATATAAAGGATACATTCACAGTGGAGCCATGGTTTGTCTAGCAGAAGCTAATAGCAAATTGTTTTGATCAATATTAAACTTGTATTAAATGCACTTACCTCTAATTCTTGCATTTAAAAGGCTTCTTGTAAATACAAGCTATAATTTATTGCACTTGTCACTGTATATTCATTGTGCTGTATCATTTATAGAAAGACTGCTTTTTAAAAAAGTTTTTATTTAGAAAAATCTCAGTGTAAACAATTGTACCACTTTGATTTTATACAAGAAACTCATGAGATTGTGCTTCACTAGAAAGTTGTTAAAAACGTGGTAATAAAGGCTTCCTTTAAGGCAGAAGTATATACACTGATCTAATACATCTGCCAGTACAACACTTAGCTTTCACTGTGGCTTTTTCACCCTTACACATTTTTAGATTGAACAGAATCAAAAGTTCTGGACAGACAGTGAAGTACCAGGAAAAATTCATTGATTTAAAAGTTCATTGCTGTTTTGCCTTTTTTTTTAAAAAAGAAAAACACACCCAACTTACTCCATATGATGGACAAAAATCAGCATCTTGACTGATTAGTCAAATTATCTTGTAGCCATCCTCATTCCATGAGTTTCTGTGCACACAAGATGGCAGAATTCAGTCCTTGCTTGCTGTTGTCTTTGTGTTGTGACAGTCTGCAGTGTAAATTCTTTGGCTTTCAGTTATGTCTAACATGGAACATCTTATGCACCAAAGAATAGATCCATATTATTATCCAAGGCACCACAGAGTGCATGGTCCTAGCATTCACACTTACCAATGCTTACAGCTTGGAAAAAGGTTAAGGCTCAAGAAGAGTGGGGAACTATTTTTACACTACTGTAGAACAGCTGAAGAGAAAAAAAAAATAAACATTGTACTACTTGTTCTCTAAGTACTCTGAATAAGGAGCAAGTCAGCACAAAGTCTGGATTTAGGCAAGAGTAGGAAACATGTCATCAGCTCTGAAGTCTAACTGATCATTTAATATTAACAGAGCAGTTATAACAACACCTATTCATTTTGGCTCTATATCATTATTCCTCTGGAGCTGGACGGAAGCAGCCTATGAAAATCCACCTGACATACACTATGGCATCAGTAATGTTCAGGCACATGTTACAGTACCATCACCTTCATTATGGCTAGACCTCCCATGCTGAGAGGATTAACAGGAAACAACCAGCTCATGATAGCCTGGTATCTTCCAAAGGTGTGTGTGTTTTCAACCTCCCATGACTTTCCATTTCTTAACCAGCAGCTATATTAAGACAAATAGGGTTTAAGTACAGTTGTAGAGACAAAAGTGACTCGACATAGCTGTAGCTTCTACCTTTCTAGTAATGGTGGGCAGTTTGTAAGGATTACTTCTTTTTTACCAAATCTAACCTGAAGACAAAAATACTCTACTGGTGCCCTTAAGTTGGTTTTCTTAATGTATTTTAGTCTCAAAGGAAACCATTTACACTTCATTGTGGGAATGCAGAAATGCAATAATGCTACCAACGCTGAAAATATTCTCAATTTGCACAGTAACTACTTGTTAGTTTTCCTTTGCACACAGGGTAGCATGTCTTCAACACACACACACAGGGGAGATACCACTGTTTAGTACATTCGGTTTCCTAAAAAAAACCAAAACCAAACCTAACAAAAATGCCCCAATCCCCACTCCCACCCCCAAATACACTATTTGAAAATTAGCAATGATTGAAATCCCTCAGCTATTGTACAAAGACAGCCAGGGACGGAGCATCCAGACTTTTATTACAATTCATCCCTTGCCTGACGCAAGACAAAGCTATGCAGTGATTCAAGGTCTCTTGTTCCATTGTGTTCACTGACTTTCTTTCCACCTCGGAAAAGCAGAAGTGTAGGATAACCACGTACCTTCAAAAGACACACACACAAAAAAAACCAAAAACAAACAAATAAAACAAAAAATGTTACTAATGTCCAAACTCACTAGTAGCTTTCACTTTTATCTACCTGACTCTGAAAAGCCTCCACACCCCTCTAAAACAATAAGCCATTTTAATTTTAAAAAACCAAACCCAAACACCACACCAGATGGCCAACCTGCAATTTCTGAACATTTGTAAGTGAATGCGATAATACGTGTTCCTCTAGGCTCTTGGAATAGCAGCTCCAGCTCTGTCTTCAGTTGTCTGCCTACTGGCACCAGAAGACTTTTTTTTTTTTTCTGGGAACAGAACTTTGCACAAGACTGCTTTGGTGCTTTCACAGAGGGAGGCTTCTTACATTAGAGAATTCTTCAGCTTTATCCAATAATGAGAATGACCAAGTCTGAACAAACAGTCCAAGAAAGAAACGGTGTCACCAGGTGCTGTTCTGAACTACCTCTTTTTTAGGCTAACAAAGAACACAGCTGCACTGTCACCAGGCACTCCACAATGCGGCAGCCAGCTCGGCTGCACACTAGAGCCTCTAACATTTGGTACACAATACTATCCTGTTTATTTCAGATCTTTTGCACTTACAGAAAATCTGTTGCAGACGTTACGTTCCACAGTGCAGTCTACTTCTGCTATTTTGACATCAGTCAAACCTGGAAATTGCTCTTTGGCAAGGTTCTCCCAAGTTGGAGCCAAGTTCTTACAGTGACCACACCTAGAAAAAAAAAGAAAAAGATTTGTTTAGCAGATATACCTTCCAGTTTCTCTCTACTGTCTTGCTGCAATAGCTGTAAGTTTAACTAGCTGTCTTTCCTATCCCCGAATGATTTGGCCCTCCAACTCCCTTGCACTATTATGTCAGTAAATGAGCTAAGAAAACAAGTGATTTTTATGTAAAAGTGAAGCACTAAAGCAGTTTCTGGCCTTCATTAGTCTTGTCTGGAATGGTATGCTGGATGTTGGTGGATTAACATTTTACCCTACAAAGGAATATGAAATCAAGATGAGCACAGAGAATATTTAAATGGAAAAAAAAAAGAAAGATTGCTTAGAAACAAACATGGTTTAAGTAAGGCATAGAATGTCTGTAGTACAAATTAAGTTTTCAGGTAGCATATGCAAGTTATGCTAAAGCTACGTAGCCCGAGTTCAATTATTTAAATGAGATTTTAGTTTCCCTATTAAATTTCTTCCAGTTCCTAATGGCTTCCTTGACTAATGTACATCACCCAATGCTGGAAACTCAATTTTAATAGAGGCATTTGTCAACATAGATTCTGTTTTTATGAAACACTCCAGTAGTTTAATGCACTTTTTTCACTGAAGGTGCTTTGAAGTTTTTTGACCACTACCACTGTACTTTCAGGTAAATCTACAATGGAATTGTTTGATAGTCAATAAGCTTCACCTAGCAGATGGGAAAAAAAATTTTTGTATCAGGCCCTATTCTGATTTGCATTACATAGAGAATCATTCCAGCTATATCATCAATAACACCAAAAAGACTATTTCTATTTTATTCCCTTACACTCTATAGTAACATGAGCATATGGTCCACAGAGTACATACAATGAAAGACTAGCGTCAAGAGAGAAAATGATACTGTAAAATGGCAGGAACTATAGTAAAGTATTAATTTTGTTTTTATTTTTAACTTGGCTTAGCCAAGTTCATAACTTGAACTTCTTACTGCCTTCAAGAAGAATTCCCAAAGCACTTTAGATTTTAAAGCTGCATTGCTCATTCTATTCTAACCCAGCTGCACCTTAATTGGGTTATTAAAACAGCCCCGTAATTGCCTCGAGGCTGGATCAGAGCATTTACAAAAATAATGAAAGATGTCTCAGCAAAAGTTTTCTTAATGCAAGCCAGTGTATATTTAAACCACCTTGTTAATACACAGTGACAGTATAAAAGCATTTCTGATCCTGCACAGAAACTACTAGAAGAGGATGATTTTATGCTTACTATGCAAGTTAACATTAATATTTATCCAAAACTAACTGAAACACAGAACTAGCAAGCAACATAATAGTGTTTGCTGAGCCCTACATAAATTAATCCACTTGGAAGAGAAGAAGGTCATTTATATGCAGAGCACTACAACTGTATACATAAGCCTGACTTTCAGAGCTAAAACTAGGATACCAGCTACATAAATATAGGAAGTATTTTCCTAAACGGTGGCTTTCTGAACATTGCAGCCAGGGAGCACACACTGGTTTAGGAACTTGACTCTGCATCCTGAAACACAATTTCTCAGCCTGCCATCCAACTCTGATCATATCTGTCAGATCCTGCAGCACCCCATTAGAATCTCATGAGATAAGGAAATGGTTACAGTGCAGTATTATTAAGAAAAGTTAATTAAAAAGGGAGCATTTCTTTATCTCAAATTTTTCCAGAAAAAGTTTCTTCGATAATGAACTCCTACGTATGACAACAAGCCCTGGGTTCAGAAATCAGACTAGAAGCTGCTTTGTACACAAGTGTAAACTGCATTTACCAGCCAGTTCTGCTGGTGGTGCAGTCACAGCACAGGCACAGATTCAATCTCAGTCCCTCACAATGTACAGAGAGGATAAAGGGAGCAAAGAAGAGCAGTAAACATGAAGGGGTGTGTGTATGGGCAGGGTATTTCTTAACACAGTGGGTTTCTGCCCACATCCAAAAGCAGGTATTTCAGAAATGAGAGCATAGAAGTGTCTCTCAAGCAGCAAACCACAGCTCAGTAAAAAGGGTGACAACACTGGAAAATACTGCATCATTATGATTACATAAAATGAAACTCCCTGGTACTTCTTGCCTACAGTAAGAAACACATTCATGCCCACTGTCAAAGTTAAGCTGCAATATTTTGATACTCCTGAGCACATTTAAATATGGGTTGCCTTTGCTTGTGTTGCTTTGTAATGGTGACCTTTTACCACCCCAAACAAAAGATCTTTTTATATTTTATATACTGCATTAATGGGACGGCTAGTAATGAAATCAGAGATGTGTTATCTTTCATGCAGTGAAATACAGCTTAATTTTACTCTCTCCCCCTACACTAGGGTTCCTTCTGTTGGCTAAGAGATGGGGCAACGGACAAGAAAGATGGCATGCAAGTTTCATTAAATTAAATCCAGGCACAAATAAGATGAAGTCTATAAACCAGAGAGAAACTTAAAACTTTCTTTTTGTCCCCAAAAGCAAACAGTAAGAAAAGGGGGAAAATACTTGTTCTGTGAGTTTGTAATATGGAGGTCTTTCCCCAGCTTGGGCCCCAGGCTCTGCTGGATATGCCAGTAATGGCAAATGCCAGATAGGACATTACTTCCCTGCCCGCCCCCCGTGCTTTCCCTCTAGTGTCCACACCTACGCCATCTGCATTGGCCATTTCTACCTTGGGTCACTCTAAGAACATATTCCATGGAAAATACTCTTAAGAACATGTCAAAATTGTCACTTGTGCAAATTAGTTTTTTGTCAGTTATTTGAAGAGTAACAGCCAATTACCTATAACTCTACAGTCTGTACCAATTCCCAGGTGCTCAAATGCGGCTTCCAAGTGAGGTTGGTTGTGGCAAGAGAGGGCCCGAAGGCCAGCATACACTCCCCTCACCATCAATGTATAGGAGCACACTAAGCCTGCAAAGAAAGCTTCACTCTCCTTGCTTCCCAGCATTACCTGGAGGCTGAGACAGTAAAGCTTCTCTGTCAGCCTTTCCACAGAAAGGCACCCCAAGAAAGCTGAGCTTTTTTGCTGTAACTCTTGCTAACACACAGAGTCTTCAGTTAATTCACATTTTAGATCCAGACAACAAATACAGTACTATACACGACTCAAAGACGTACAGCAACTAATGCACTGACAGCGTAGACTTGCAATAATCCTGAACAGGTGCAAACTTCTTACCATGGAGCGTAGAATTTAATAAAGGTGATCCCCCTAGCAATGGTTGCATCAAAGTCTTTTTCAGAGAGAGCGAGCACTGCAGCCTGTTCAAGAAAAAAAAAAAAAGAAAGAAAAGAGTGAAATCTTTTTGTATATATAACATAAGCCAAATGAGCTTTTAGCTACCTGAAAGGGAAGCTCAAACTAGAAAAGGTAATATTACTGATAATATTAACAGGAGTAGCAGCAGCACACCTCACTTTTTACCCCTCAGCTACTTTCCTCCCTTAGAGAGATGTAGAGAAATGCGTATTCCATGCTGAAGCTCATCCATAATTGAAGAAACAAAACATCTCTATTTTCAGGGGATTTACCTATATCCAAATTTTTAGTTGTTGGGGGAAAAAAAAAAAAAATCACCTTCATTTTAATACACTGTTATGCAAATGTTTCAAGGAACAACCCTAAGAGGAGTTGGGTCAAAGCACATAATGGCCATCTGAGAGTTTAAGGAGGTATTCAAGGCATACTAGTGACGTCTTGACAGCTGTGCTCCCTCTGCTATATCCCTGTGTTGTGTACATAGAAAAAACTGTTACCAGAAACATGTATTTGGCTGTCGAGAGGACATCACCACACCACACTCACACAGATGCCAGGAAGAATTTTTACTCCTGATAACATCAGGAGCAATGGCATGGGAGTAACGGGAAGATGGCACATTGCTTACAGACAGTCTCATATGAGAGCACTGAACCGTAACAAACTTCATTTTTTCTGTGAGACCCTTAAGGGTGGGAGGGATTGAAAATAAATAAATAATTCTCATGCCTATAAAAGCTTTGATTTCAAATGAAAGAAAAACAAGAGCACAACTGACAGTATTACCAATTCTACTTTAAAACCAGTAAGAGTTTTATGAAGAGAAGCCAAAAAGAAACTTGAAATTACAAGTTATCCAGTACCTTTAAACATTTCTGTAAATAATTGTTAGTTCATGAAATCAAGTAATTTCATTAAGTTGAAGAGTTATTACCTCTAAAGAATTATTTAGAAATTAGAAACCATACTAATTATTTTAAAATTACAAATAAGTATATGAAGAAAAAATGAGCAGTAAACACATAGTCTTCTATTCTCAATTTCCTAAACGGGTATCTAAAACAGATGTTCCAAACACCATTTACAATCTAAGGTACCAAATCTCAAAACCCCATAGATAACATCTTCCCCATAATCCACACAGTAGAACAAATTTTAAAAGATCTGTTCATTACTATCAGAATGACAATGTGAACTATATAACCACAAAAATAAGCTTAATACCAGATAGCTCAATTTTAGCTTGATTTCTTAAGAAAAAGCATTTTATGCAATCACATAATCTGAGCATCTGCTGGTCACTCTACCTTAATCCATCTGGATCATTACTGAGAAATTTTAGCAATGTCTGGCAGGAGACAAGTCTCACAGACATAAAAGTACAGCTTCTGTGAAAGGGCTGGCAAGTACTCGGCCCATGTAAGACATGGGAATTCACGTAGGGGCTCAACACTGGGACACAAATTTGGAGTCAGAATTCATTGCTTTTGCTGCCTGTGGTACCAGCTGTGGGCTGCTGATGGCAAATGCAGTTGGTGTTTGCTGGCTACACGGGCTAGCCCCTTGCTTCAAAATTCATGAAAAAAAAACCAGAACCAAGATGTCTGAAGATCAGCAACCAAGAATTGGTGGCATCCAAAGCTGCAATGAAAAGTTGCAAAGACAAGTTGAGTCCTACACTGTGTCTACTATTATTTGGGGGGGAAAAAAAAAAATATCGCCCACAATCCTTTCCTGCTTGTATGTGTACTGGTGCATGCAAGGCATAAGTGGGAATTTGCATCACATATGGCTTGTGTTATTTCTATAAAAATAGAAAGACAACTAATTACTTTCTGCATTGTACTAAGACCAGCTTGTTAGGATCTTCCAAATATGAGGTCAATTTAAAAAATAAAATTAAAAAATTGAGGGGTATGAAGATTGCAAATCTATGTTGTCTGTAATGTTTGGTAAGCCAGTTTATGCAAGATGAGTAATGCTGCCTGAAAAGTCAGCTGGGAAAGGTAATATTCTCCTGTGAGGAGCTGCATATAAACTGTATTTATATTAATAATATTGATGCTTTTTAATTACATAAGTTCATTCTACATCACAAGGGAGTAAAAATCACCATCCTTTTTTTTCCAGGCAGAATTATGTTTTCCATATTTCATGAAAAAGTATGCTTTAAAACCATCCCTAATTTTTCAACCTCACCAATTTTACATTCAGCTACAAGAAAAATGGCAGATGAAACACTGAAATAATTTAAAGACACAGAAAACTAAATGACATGAAGTACAACTATGCAAAGTCATAAAGTTATTCCTGCCAATTCCTTGGCAAGATTCATAACCCATACAGCTCCTACAACCAGGACTGGAATAAGCCTCCAAACCCAAGGAGTTTTCTTGTCACAGCACACGTTACCTTGACACATTTAGATCAGTCTTCATAATCTTTGCTTGTTTGTTGTTTCTGCAGATAGTATGTCAGTATAGGACCCTGGCTTTTTTTAGGGGCTTAGCAGTGCACACCCATACTCCTGGGTTCAAGTGAGAATCTTGCAAGAAACGTTCATCTCCATAGCGATGAAATATGCTGTCATACAGACCAAGGTGCCAGCAGTTCCACAGACCGAAAAAGACCACATTTATGCCACTCTAGCTAAACAACTTATTGAAACCATAAAAAAGGAGCCAGATTGGTTTTTTTCCTTCTCTAATTTATCAGGTTAGTAAAAGTATCACTAGGATTTATGGTCTGATTCCAGTCATTAATTACTAAAAAAAATAACCAGGAAAGTATTTGGTACGGTTTACATCTAGAAATTGTCAGGCTGTCAGAGAGACAGAAACACATGGAAGACTCAGACAGGCTGCTGAAACAGTTTTAACACTTTCAACATTGATGCAGAATGCAGGAGCACTTACCTCAACATGGGTGGGTTCTGTGGGTGGCTGCGGGGCTTCAGCGGGTTTATCGGATGGTGGCTCTCTCCCAGAGCTCTGTAGTTGGGAATCCACATATTCCTTTAAGGAATCGAAGTCCCTCTTCCCTTTGTACTGGTCACCCTACAATTATCAGACAGTTTGTGCAACTGTGCATATGCAGTTAATCTACCAAATAAATAATTAACAAATAAATAATCACCAGAAAAGCATAAGACTGCCAACTGTAAGCATATTCATAATAAATCTATGTATTTATCTAAATATTATCTAGTCATTAAACCTCTCCATGGCTTTCCATTCACTCCATGTCTTCAGGATTTGCCATAGATTGTTCTGTACCAAAAGGGAACAATCTAAAATTTCATTGAAATGAAAGGCATTTTAGAAATGTAGAAGCAAGTTTTAGAAACTTTTCCACTTTGACCTTCGTCTCTCACTCTAGCCAGCTTTTCCAAGGTTTTATTTTTTTTTAATCTAAAGGTACTGCAAGGAACAATAAAATACCCATCACTCTTTGGTGGTGGTCTCTGTTACCACAAGAGCTCTGTGCAGTGCTTTGACAGGGCTGAAAGGCTTGACTTGCATGTCACCTAACTACATAGTCGCTCCTTTGGCCCACACACTTGTCACATATCCTCAGAAAACCCAAACAGTAAGGCAATGCACCTAAGTTCACCTGGGAGCAAGAGACAACAGCTGCCTGCTGTGGGGCAGGCATTTCCAACGGCACCACTCTCACCAAAGTTAAGTCACATTTTTGAATGTGCACATCAAGCCCTCAACCAGCCAGATCTTCAAAAGCCAGTTTGCCTTGATGCTTCCCCCTACCTCAGGTACTTTCACAACTCTAGAGGATAAGAAATCGGAGCACCTCTGAGCTGTTTCTAGTCTCAAATCCACTGCTGGCTACTTCCAGACTGACTCTTGCGTGATTGCCCTCAGCACTCTCTGCAAAAATTAGGACTAATTTCTCTGTTCAAAAGAGAGATCATCCCTTCAAAACACTACATACCCATTTTGGATAGAATTCTTGAGTTTTGGTCCCATGAGGTGTGGGCTACCAGACGTATCTCCTCTCACAGATGAGGAATACTCTTCAAGAAGCAGCATACAATCTTCCATACATTGGAAGGAAAAACAGACAACTCTTCAACTATTTCCTATATCTTTGGAACACTTTCTACACATTTTCCTTCTTTTGTCATTGATAATGTTATTTGTAACTACAGCCACTTTCCCCACACTGGGTCCAAATCACAAAGGAATTAATCTAAGACTATGCAAGAAGCCTGTACCTGCTTGTTTGTATCCCTTTCAGCAGGGCAGGGGCAGTGCCCATTCATTCCTCCCAGGGTTTCTGCTGCATCTAACCAAGAGGGATGGTATGATGCCAGACTTCAGTTATGACAAAGGGGAGGATGGTATTACAGACAACCAGGCTAGATGACTGAACCCATTCTCCTCCTCCTCCCCTCCCCTTACTGAACAGTATAATAGCAACCAAAGAGATTTCCAGGAATTTCTGGGTCAGATTACTTGAAAGTTGTTGGGGTTGTATTGTGTTTTTTTTAAATATAGTGTATCAGCCCACAAAGTAACATGCGATTCTGGTGGCAGTATGCCACCAGGGAATACCACACTGCCCATGGAGAAAAGCCAGTTTGATGTCAACAGAAATACACTGTTCGGACTAATGGCTGAGATTCAGCTTTACCAAATACAACAGCAGTGATCTGACTTTTTCTTTCACCACACTCTTGATTCAAGTAACTCCAAGCACCTCAAACTTCAATAATTGCAAAGGGTCAAAAAAACCCAACTGATCTGGCTTGTCAAGAAAAAAACACAGCTAGCTTTTCGAGATCAAGATGGTATGGTTGTGGCAAGTTATCTTGCCATCTGTAGATATCTGAAAAATAAAAATTAAGCAAGTGGAGAACCAAGAGCAGAACACTTCCCATTCTTCAGACTCACACCATATAGAGACAAAGGTTTATTTAACTGAAAACACCTCTAACCCTGGACTTGCCACCATGTTTAACTTGAGCACTCCCTCAGCTTCCAGTTCTGCTTCTGACATGTGCCAAGCATTGCTGCTCAAGCAGTAACAAGGCCATGTATTCCCTGTGTGAATCAGGCTGGGATTCAAAAATGCTGGTCTTGCTTCATTTAAATTCCCTAGAGTGTCTGATCTTATAGGAGTGCTTATACCAAACCTCACATGCACTGGTATGTACTTATGGCCACTGTCTCTTTAGAGCAGCAGCAAACTGCCACAAGCAACAGCTGCTAAACTGAACCGAGTAGCAAAACTTTCATCTCTGATACTGTAGATGTTCAAAAAGGAATGCAAGATGAATGGGGCAAAAAACCAAAACCCCCCAAAACTTAGTGGGTAAGAGCTGAAAGAGAAGTCCTGGGTTCTCTGCTTGCAGATCTATTTTTAATATCCATTTAATACATTTAATTTATCTTTAAAGTGTGAAACATATGATAACTAACACTACTATTTATGTTTATTTGCTGCTGTTAATGTATGTGGTATTTATGAATATTTTGCTTCCCCATAACTTCAGAATATTGTAATTCTTTGAATTGCTATGAGGAGAAACGTCAGCTGGGCCCACAAAACTCTCTCACAGTGTCATGCGAAGTGTACAGAATTATAAGGAAAATGTGCATCACTCAGCAGATAGGCACCCCTTACAGATGGGAACCTTCTGATACACATTGTGAAAATCACGTACTTTTTTATTATTACTATTTCATCTGCGGTTTTGTGTTCCATAGGAGGTAAAGTATTAAGATAAAGTAAATTCAGAATTCTCTCATAGTAGCATAATTGGAGATGCTGCTTACAGATTTATGATCATCATACCAGTTATTTGCAAAACACAAACAGCAACAAATTCTAACTTTCATCTGTGGACAAAGCATACCTCTTCTAGTATCTGACCAAACCTCCAACATCTTTTCTCTCACCAGCAGACTTTTGTATATGCCCACTTGATCTCTTTTTCCAGGATGCAAGCATAGTCCAAGTATTATTCAGAAAAAAATGGTCTGATCTTTTGCTAAGCTTGCAGACTCACCTTTTCACCATTCCTAAACCAGAGGAGTGTGGGATAGCCACGAACTTGGGTTTCAGAGCAGACTTCATAATGCTGGGTACAGTCAACCTACATTTTGAAAAAAAAATATAAATCATTCAGTGCATAAAATAAATACACAAAAAGCATCATAGCCTCCCTTATGTTTAAAATCTCAGAAAAATACAGGAACAAGCAATACATGGCTTGGCAAAACTCAGGACCAAGTACTATCTTGAGAATGATTATGTCTGCCTTCCAAAGAGTGGTTTGGTTGTGTAATTGGGAGGCTGCACATGTGTTTTGCTTTTTTTTTTTTTAGGAGGGATCGGGGAGGGAGGTACAGATAGGAGGAAGTAGTAACAAAGAACAATTAAGACATAATTAAATATTCCAATTTAAAAGTACTTGGTATTCTCAGTGAATAAAATCACTTCATGGGCAGTAAGACACAAAACGCTAATATGAAAGAACTTTAAAGTGAAGATACATTGGCTCATCCATTTTTTAAAAGTCTACTCTTTAAAGACTTCAGAAGACATGTCAACAGCTAGCAAGTTAACTTTACTCCAAGGAAGTTCCAAGTGCATAGCACCATTCAATTCTAATACATCATAAACCAATCTAAAGTTATTATTTTATAATCTTTTTTGAAGCAGAAAAAAAGATAACTTAGGCATTGAAGTATTTGCTCAACACAGCACTTGGATTTTGAATTTTACATTAGAAACACTTTGCTCCAGATCACTGAAGATCAATTCTAAAGATTAAACAACATCCTGCCAGTAGGTATGATTAATGTTAAGATGCTATCCCCCCCAGATTACATGAAGGTCATGGTTCAACCTTCTTAGAAACAGTTGTGTTTCCTGTTTACTTAGACTTACAATCTTAGGCAAGACATGTTTCAAATAGTTTCACAAGGTATAGAGTTACACAAGATGGACTAGGCGTTGAGAGAAACCTTAGTGGCTTTATTAAATAGCAACTATCAGTATTAGTAACTTCAAACACAACTGAACAAAACAGAAGTTTTGGAAATGTTTTCATTATTCTTCTCTGGGTGTCAGAAAATGGTAACTTCAAGAAGACACTTAAGCTAAGCAAAGACTTTAATCAGACAGCAAGCAAGGTTCTTGAAAAGTAAATCAGCAGATGCAACATTTGTTACAGACAGCATCAAAAGAGCAATAGCCTCTGGTATTTAATTCTCAGAGGGAATCTAATTTAATATCCACTGGGTCTCAAAATTATATATATATATGTCTTCTCTAAAGTTCAACTATGCTGACCTGCTCTGTACAGCTACAGTTCACCTGAATAAGCAGATTTTTAAAAGCACTAAATATAAAAATAATTTTTAAAAGTTAAGCTCATCACCCCTAGTAACAGCTGAAAGTGCTATGAAGGCAGAGGCAGGGGAGATAGCTGGGGTTTTGCCCCTCTGCAGGACTGACAACACTGCTAATTGTTACGCAGTCTTTCAGATCAGTGGAACATTATGAAAGCTTAAGGACATGGAAGTTGAGCATGGTCAGTTTTCCACCATTGGCAAATACACAGGGATTCACATCATGAGCCACCTGGACTTAGGTATGGGTCAGCAAATAAAGGCAGTAACTGCAATTGCCAGACCACTTCCATACCTCTGCACAGAAGTCACTCCACGTACAAGTAACAAGCTCCCATGGTAAATACACCACAGAACCTGGTTATCAACCCTAAGGGAAATAGTAAAGCAGGACAAGATATCAGTTTTTAAGGTGGAAGACCCCCTGAAACCTTTAGAAAGTTCTATGGGGGTAGAGGGAAAAAAGAAGTCCAAAACCGAACAAAGAAATAATTCATCATAAGGAGCCCTGTAGGTCTAAAGCTTGCTAAGGAATCCAATGCTGTAAACAGCAAATTAGAAGTCACTTTCCCACTCAAAATAAATACTGCAGTCTATCAAATTCTGCAAAGGGGAAGCATAATAAAAAACAAATCTCAAAATATTATTCCCTGCATCTGAAGTATTAGACTTATTTCCAGCTCTCTCTGAAACACAGGGAGCTAGCTGTGTTTCTAACAAGTCCCTGCTTAAAATGAGGGAGTCCTGTCAACTGTGGATGTGAGAAAAAAAATAACCATCCCAAAATTAAAATAGAAACTATGACTATAAAAGGAGTTAAGAGATGACAAACAAAAAAATTATTTGCAAAACACAGCACAAAAAGCATTATACTTGGCTGAAACGTTCATTCACACAAAACACATTTTCAGGCTAAAAGCATTTCACCTACCTTGCCAATCTTGACAGTTTCCGAATGCTCAAAGGCTTGAGCCAGCTGTTCCCAGGTTGGGGCCAAAGCCTTGCAATGACCACACCAAGGGGCAAAGAATTTGATAAAGTGATTACCTTTTAAGTCAAAGGGGGGAGAAAAAAAAATTGGTTTAACTCATTTGGAATTAATTTGGCTGTAATTAACAACTAGGTACTAATCTCAGACTGCAAATTTATCATGGTATTTCCTGAGTTAAAGGTAGGAAACACTGTGAATCAAAGGCCAGGACAGAATATTTCAGCAATTAGGTTTTCAATACTGTATGCAGTCCCACAGTGTTGCCAATTTCCCTGAAAGTCCAAACAGCTTCACAACCTCAAGCCAACAAGTGAGATATTAAAACTGGTATTTTTAACCTCACCATTTCCTACAATGTCTAATTCTACCACATCAATCACTTGTCCTGTTACAGAGTAGAAAGAACTACCAAGGAACATGCATTTATAACAGCATAAATGAAAACATTAGACCTTGACTTCAACATTTCTTAGGAAACACCACTGCATTAAGTCCATGAACTACCTAAACAATTTTGTTCAGCTTTCCATTCTCCTTTTTCTTCCCTGTTCTTTGTATTTTCATGTCAACTATTCAGAAATAGCTGCCTTTAGATTTTTGCAGTATTTTAGAGAGGAGAGTCTCTGTACTATCTCCTACTAATGTTTAGTTTAAAAGTATAATCTTAATTGCAGAGTACCAGAATATGTAAATTCCTTCAATTAAGATTACTATTAATTCAAGATGCTGCATGCTTTTGCACACATCAAGGCAAGGCTCTGCTAACACAAAATAAAAATGAACTTAATTAAAACAAGTTGGGAAAAAAAAATAATTTGAAGAAAATGCCAGCAACCGGAGAAAAGTTCTTTTTAACAGAATTATTCATAATCCTTTGAAGACTGCTTTGGGGCTAATATTATTAGAATTCATTTCTAGTTTGAGGGCTTGTTCACAAAAGGAGGTCAGAAGAAAGACGTCACAAAATAACTAGGAAATGTAAACGGCAGTAGCAGCATACTCTAACTTGCCTGGTCTGCACGTGGAAGAGTTTCAGAGTGACTGACACGCTTTGCTTTGGTTAAGTAAACTGCAAACTGAAATTTCTCATGAATGAATAAGAACATCTAGTCAAAATCAGTTATTCTATATCACATACTCTGATATACTCTCCTCCCCGATAGAAAAAAATTAAAATTCTTTTTGCCCTAGAGCACCAAAAAGGTAAAGGGAGACGTTTTAAGAACAAAAGTCAACCCTCCAGCTGGAACTGCTAAGCCTCCTTCTAAATTTAAGCACTGAACTTCTTCTAACTGAAGTCAAGAGAGGACAACAGCTTTACAGATGATCATAAATCTGCTCAACCATTGGATATGACCAGGAGAATGTCTCCTCTATGAATGCCAATGGAT
This sequence comes from Elanus axillaris, assembly GCA_026212715.1. Lineage (NCBI taxonomy): Eukaryota > Metazoa > Chordata > Aves > Accipitriformes > Accipitridae > Elanus > Elanus axillaris. Next base: position 16,651,436 of record JANZLQ010000030.1, read on the forward strand.
ACACAATAAAAAATAACAATAAAAATATTAAAACATTTACACATACACTAAACTTAACTATCTTCTCAGACTGTGAAGTTGTTTAATGTTTAGCATCTCCCTGATGGCTTAGAGAAGAATCCATGAAGAATTTTGATGTAATTCTGTGTTAAGCCACACATGCTAGGAAATTTTAAGTTAGCTGCACAAAAGGCTCTTTTACACCTGAAAATATTTCTAATCAGTCAATGGCTATTTCAAGAAGCTCTGGCATCTACCTCACTGGTGGTATCATATGGGCACAGACAGTTAATTTAATCTGGCCTTTGTTTTTAGGAAAACAGATAGAGATGGTAGGATCATCTGTTGTTATGGCAGCGCCAAGTTTGTTCTGTAAGATTTTGCTCATTCTCTTAAAAAAATCCCACCCCTGTGGGGGGGTGGAGTTTCCCATGTTAGGTATCACTCCTGGCATTGATTTTAAAGCTTCCAGACAAAATATTTTTTAAAATGGCCAAATAGGTGAAGTGTTTTGCCCACATTAAATTCTGGAGGAAGGAAGCTAAAGAATATCAAATAAGGGGCCAGACTGGAGTGGGACAGGGGCAGTAAGGAGGAAGTGGGTGAGTTATACCTATTCAGAAGAGCAGTCTGGGAGTAAGAACAACCAGCACCTAGGGAAAGAGGAAACGCGACTTGCAAAAACATGAAGTGGCAAAGCTATGACTGAGCAAGGAACTCGGAGAAAGACAGTTTAGTCAAGCAGGCCCCACCACCTTCTTCCATGTGACTATGGGCCCTAAATTTACTGCCTACTGAGCGGAGTGTCATTCTTAAACCTCCTCATGGTGAGCAATATGTAATTAGAAACTACTGCATTTTTACACAGTCTGTAGTTTCATCCTCTTTCACTAGGTATTACTGAAGAATAAAAGTGGGGAGGAGGTAGCTTAAAAACTAACACTTCTGTTGCAGAATTCCCACTACTGATGTCTCTGTAAGCAAGTATCTCTTGCTTGTGAAAAAAACAGTTACCTTCTGCTATGTGCATCTTGAAATTGTCTGCTGAGAGTTCATACATTCCCTGCTTAGGTTCAGGGGTTTTTGGTGATTCCACATCAGATTCTGGATCCTATTCGTGAGAAAAATTAACTTTTATTTGTCTTGCACAGTAAATACACAATATTTGATTCCTGTCATCACACCATTCTGTGGTAGTGTTGTAAACACTGTACTCTGAAATTTTAAATTCCTAAAGCAATGTCCTTCATTAGCTTGATTTAGGTATCTAATGTTTCCTAAAAAAAAAATACTTGAAAGCAAAATGTGAAAAAGACTACCGCACAGCAAACAGCTATCACAGTCATTGGAATAATAGAGTCTTTCACCATTCTGTAGTATAGTCACAGAGCACAATTGCTATAACATTCGTCACATCACCATATATTAATACACTTAGATTACACAACAATTCCTCCATTGCATCGCACATCAGCCACATCTGCCATCGCAGCAGTTTCAGTGGTCTTTGGGCTACTTAAAAACAGGTAGCGAAAAAGCTATTTTCTGCTCCCCTAATGCCGGAAAGAGGGACCTAATGGCTCCACGAAGGCAGCATTAAGGTGAAAAGAGCAAACACTTTCTAGGTATAATTGCAGAAAACCCATTGGCAGTTCAGCAAAAGCAAGTGACTACTTTCTAGATCCTAGGCTCAGAGCCGGAAAGAATTTTTTTTAAGAACCTCAAAGTAAATTTCTTAAAATAGTTTAGCATTTAATGTTTAATTATTAAAAATACCATGTTTGTTTAAATATAATCATGTTCTAACTGTGGTTCAGCAATCACTAAAGCTTTATCGGGATTAGACACAGTAATCACAAATTTAATTTAGGCAAGGCTTGGCTACTATATATAAGTACTACCCCTAAACTCAAGTGTTTTCCTAGTGATGGTATTAACTTAACTTACCTAACTGATTATTTTAAACCCTCTCTTTAGGCTACAATGTTATCAGATAATAACTGAGCTAAAGATGTCATCCATGTTTTAAGAGGTAATTGAGCCCAACATAAATGCAATTTATAACACATTACAGCTACATTGCTGTTCTTATTCTAGAAACATTATGGCCTACTGTTGTCAAACACTAAGAAGTTTATTTTAAAACGTCAAAATGCTAAACATTAAAAACTGCATTATGTACTATCATTTTAAATACAGGAAATAAAGGGCAGGTCACAGGATGACAGTTTTAATTACTATTCTGACTTATATGGAAGCTGTTTCATATTGTTATTGCCACCTGACTTTTATTCTCAGTAGCAGATTTCCTCCTGGAAAATGAAACCTAACCTATAGAAATGATAAATAAGCAAGTCTGCAGAAAGGAATATTTCCTTTTCACTTACAGGTGGTTCCTCATTTAGTTTCTCCAACATCCAGTTTTCCAGGGCTTGGAAGTCCCTAGGGCCTTGGTATTTCAGAGGTTCTTGTCCTGGTTTAAGCAGCTTTAGGCTAAAGGATCAAAATGTAGAAAAGAGTGAGGCAAAAATTTTCACACAGGAGACATTCCCAGAAAGCTAACACGCTTTGCTAATCCACAGCAACGCAGCTCAGGCTGCAGTAACAGCTCTCTAAACTATCAACATCAGCATCAGGCATCTAGCTCAACTTAAAGGGTCATGGCTAGAACTTAGGACACTTTTTCATTGCCATGTAAGCTTTTAAAGGAGATTTTAAAACTAGCAAAAAGAAATACCATGTTAAAAATCAACACAGCCTAATATTACTTTGATCAATAAGCAAAAGCAAATAAAGCATTGCAGCATTCAGTTCACAGGTTAATCATTCATTATGCCTATGAATCCTAATTCAGTTTGTCAAAAAGCATCAATTTGTTTTGCTCACCCCTCTCCATAACCAAAGGAAAAAATATCCAATGCTTATTTTCCCAGGAATTTCTTTTTCACATTTTGTTCCCTGACTGGAATGTAGGACTTTTCATGTGGTATTAAACTGATTAAAAACACACTGAAACAAGTCAATAGGACAAGGAGATAATGACTGCTTGCAGGGATTCAAGACTTCATGATTGTAACATTTAATAATCACTATAAAACTTTTCCATAAGCTACCTAAAGCTTCTAGTCTCAAATATTTAAGTTAAAATTGGAAATATCTTTGGTAAAGGGGCAATATCAACTTCTGAACTAGTCTTATTTTTTAAAGCAAATCATAGTTTCAATTACTACTGTCCCCTAGTCCTCAGTTCCCCTTACCAAGCTGTCATTTTGTACTGCTTTTCTTTTTCTTGAAATGTTTCTCTTCTTGTTCCACAGTTTGAAAAAATGAACACATGAAAATGTTGAAAAACCACATAATGCAAATACATTCAAAAGAGATAGAAGTTCCCACTGTCTTTTCTATTTAAGGTATTCTTGAATGTTCCTTGTGATGATAATAGTCAAAACTTTTTTTGGTTGGGGGGGGCGAGCAATAAGAAGGAAACAACAAAAACAAAACAGAACAACATCTAAAATGCACCTCATGGCAATACTTTTTAAGAGTAACTAGAGAAGAAAAAAAAAGAAGATAGCTTAAAGAGCCAGCTACACCTTTATTTTCTTCAAATGAGGGTAAGTTTTTCCCAGTTCAGTTGAGACAGTATTTTGCAGCACCAAATAATCCTGAGACAACTGTACTAACAAGCACAGGGACTTGCTCAGCCAGTTTTACACTCAGGGAGGTGGAAAGGGAATGCAGCTTTTCCTTTGATGGGTGTTTGGAAAAGCAGTGCAGGGACCAGAACATCCTGGACTTGCAACAATCCCTCTGTGCCTGAGGAAGCTGTGAAATTTCCCCTGCTGTAGGTTTTTAAAAACAGGCTAGTTAAAAACTGACTCAGACAGGAAGAGAATTGATATGAATTCCCTTTTATATTTCTATAACCAGCAGATGACTGTCATCTTTTTATACTTTTCAAGTGGATGAAGGTAAGCACTAACTATTCCTAGATATTCAATGCCCTTAAAGAGGAGTGGGAAAAAAAAAGGAGCAGTTACACATACATTCATTTTTTTTTCTTATTCAAAATCTCTTTCTATTTTACAAGGAACAGCACCAGAACATAATCTATGCAAATATGCAAAGACAACCAATGCTCACTTTTGATGTTATTAAAATAGAGTTGTAATATTCATTGCTTCTTGGTATTTCTAGTTGAACTAAGCCACAAACTGCCCTTAAGGACAATTCCTGTTTCAACAAGGACTTTGCTATTTATAAATTTCAACTTCTACTCAGTCGCGCTCATCTGCATCAAAGTGGGTGCAGTCAGGAGCATGTCAAGTTCAGGCTGTTGCTGGGGTCTGCAGTAATGCTAGGCAAAGGAAAGGAAACTGCAAAATACAGGCTGTGGAAGGGCTAAGATGATTACATTCTCCACTTATCCCCACTAAGTTGAGTAATTAGTAAAGCAGTTGAAGTGATCCCATCCATTTTTGCGAGAAGCTTTAAAAAAATACACAAGTGAAAAAAAAATTCCTTTGCTCCCTTTTTGGGTTTTTTTCTAATCCAAAAGCCAGATCCAGGCTGACCTCTCATAGATACTCTAGATCATGGTCTGCATATTCAAGCTCAGGTAGTAAGGCATACATGCTTTATAACAGGCTAATTTTAACAACCTTAAACTACACATTAATTTCTCCTAGACCAAAATAAGCAAAATTACCTAGAAAAAGTCTGTACAACATTAGCACTGCTATGTTAAGTGATGCTATTGATTTATCGCTTTACAAACACCAAGTTCACTCAAAAATTTAAGAGATCACCTATACGTTAATTAAGAGTAGTGCAGTGTACTGAGGAACTTGTGACAAGTTATTTTTAAAAGTACCATTACCAGAGACCACCTCTATTACACGTATCATGGCTGTATAATGTACTGTTGCTTGAGAAAGAGGTACTCCCAAAGTAAAAGGACAATTCTGGACTTCATTTAAACACAGCCATCTTCCAAGACATAAAATAGTTTCTTTAAGAACAGTAAAAGAGTAAGAGTAGTATGTATCACATGATACTTGGCAACATAGTAAAAAGCTTACAATGAACATATGAGGTCCAAAGGGCTACAAAGTAACCCACAAAAAAATATAGCTTAGAAGTTAGCTTCAACAAATTGGCAAAGGATCATGGAAAACTAACAAAGAAAGAAATAGGAGCAGACATCCTTTTATACTTACGTAGGGTATCCTCGGACACCAAATTCAGAGCACAGTGGAGTATCTGTAGTACAATCCACTTTAACGACATAGACCTGTGGGTTTTCCATGTTGTTGTATTTATCTCCCAAATCATTCCAAGTTGGCTGGAGACGCTGACAATGTCCACACCTGCAACAGAAGGAACAAGATATTTGCTTAATAATTGCTCATATTTAGAGGGGAATGAATCTATGGAAAAGTCATACGCAGAGTGGTCAGCGATTTTGATTAATTTAAAAATAGTTAAGTCTGAAATCTTCCATACTTGAGCACTGTTACACTAAGCAACAGTGAATACTATTAAGAATCGTAGGATGCTGCAAACACATCTCATCAAGAGATGAGCACTTCTTGCTACTATCCTTCTACATTACAAAGCCTACTGAACAACCCCTGAACTTCATGAAGCTATTAAGAAAAGCAGTCTCAGTCTTCCAGCTTTCTAGAAAAAAGCCTGCAAGGCTGCCTAGGTTGCTTTCCACTCTAACATTTCAAAATAACATATATTTTAGCAGAAGTAAGAAGGTAACAGTTTCTAGCTTCTTTCTAAGGCCACTTGTGCTTGTGTGCATCACAGGAATTGTATCTCGCAAGTCACAAAACACATCAGGACTGATTTCTGAACAGGGTTTCTCTAAATCCCTCCATACCGTGCTTTGCCCCAGCAGCACACCATCAACTAATTATATCTGCATATACACAGAAAACTGGCCTATACAGTTGCTGTAACAGCAGCTCCCCAGAAGCAGAAAATGGCTAATAATCTTCTCACGGTTTTCCTAGGCTTTCAAGTCATTACAGCAATACCCTATTCGTGTTACTATGATGAAAAATTTTAAGGAATGGATTTTCATTTCTCTTTAATAGCTGCTTTTGCCAACCCTCCAAGACATCTAAAAATACATAATTGGATTAACAGAAAACATTCTCAACCTGACAGTATGAAGGCTGTTATTGCCCTAGGCATGACCTAGACAGCTTACTTGGTAAGTAACAATTAAAACACCATTAGGACTTCAGAGAGAGTTGCTGCCATTTAAAACAGTTTCACTTATACAACTGGTTTTGAGTCCACTTGTAGAAAAGCTGCATGGATTCACACCTTTCTGGGTATCCTGGTATCATTAAGGCAAAACCAATAACCTTGAGATTTACTTGAAGATAAAGAATCTCTTCTGATCTTAATAAGGTCCTATTAGGCACAGTGGGTCACACATACTCCCACTGTGTGGGGGAATACAACCTCCCATATGATCTTATTCTGAATCGTCATGGTGAAGGGATACAATGTGTTATTACTAAAATCAAGTATTTCTTAAATATTTAACTTCAGACTGAAGTCCCTCCATAGTCAACTCTTTCATGGAGCTTGAATTAAGAGGAGGATTTTGGATTTCCCGGTCCCTTCCCTTAGCAGTTGCAGGGATTTTAAACATCGAATGAATACTGACTGGTGTTAAAGAACAGAGCATGGAAAAGTAGGTAAGGCAATCTCAAGTAATTAACCTGCTGGTTTTTAAGTGCAGAACAGAGCTGCCTTGTCTGCATTTAACACCATGATCTCTGCTATACACAAAGTTACCCTTTCCCTTCCTTCTTCAGATTATATGAGCTAAAATTGAAAATAAAGCAGGAAAAATGCTCATATCTGAATCGGTAATCGAGTAGTTAGTCCTGGTTTTCAAAAAAATTCAGCGTTACACAGAAGGAGATACAAGACAAAACAGCCCCCTGAACACTTTTTCTGAAACTCATAAGGTGTAGCTGCAGAATATATAAAACCAGAGAAGTCATAAAGAGAACAAGACCATGCAACATCACACAGCTCCCTTAGCCCCATGTACCTACACAGTCATTCACTGCTACCACTCCACATTACATCAGTGGGACGGGAGGTGCAGCCAGTTCTACCACTGGGGACAGTGGAGTCCTGGGTATCAATGAGGAGTCCTGCTCTTCCTTCCCTACAGGGGCTAGCGTGGTGCAAACATACATAATCTCTAAATATTTAAAAGAGACTAACAAGGCTATAGGAAAAATCCACCTTTCTGAAAAATACAAGCCAAACCCCTCCTTCTTGTACACCACTAACATCAGGAGGTATGGGTGAAAGGACATTATTTGTAAGAGTTTGCAGATAGGCCGCCAACTGTAACTCTGAGCAACCGTATGCCGCAAGTACTCGTGGCTGGAGATTATTTTGCTGTGGCAGTATCTATAGACTACCAGGCTGCTCTACCTCACACTGACAGGTCAGTGCTCCTCCCATAGTATTAGTGCTTCTCATCTGGAAAACTGGGCAGCAGACTTCCTGGGCCATTACAAGAAGGGATATAAAGGTACATAAGGACCATATATATCAAAGCTGCAGTTACTGATAAGCCCTGTGCAGTCAGTGAGGAACACGGACATTTCTGGAGGCCACCAGTAGAGCATAAGCTCTGCAGCTAGCAAGGGCAGCACCACAGCAAGATACAGCACAAATCATTACTCAATTAAAAATGCAGGTAGACCCTGGGATATACAGGTATAACAGTACAAGCAGCATAGGACCAGTCTCTCTAGACAAAAGAATCCGGCTAAGGTAAAATTCAGTCAACAGAGTTCACTCCAACAGCAATGAACTCTGGTGATCAAGTCTGCTTCAGCTCAGTGCACTTCCAGAGGTTTACCAAGAGACCATATATGTTGAAAAGTCCTGTAATGGCCAAAATAACACAATGAGACTACTCATTTGAGATTCCTTCCAATTAAGGAACCAGGAAGAACCTGTTCTGGCATAGCCAACATCCTAAGAATATCTAGTGCCACCAAGAGAGTAACCTGCTCACGGTCAAGCGTAGCTACCAAGGAGGGCTGCCTGATGATCAAAAACCTTAGACATCTGATGGCAAATAACTTGGAATGCTCTCTTTTTGGAATAGCCTGCAATATTTGAAACAAATGTGGACCTCATGTACCGCTGCTGTCTGGGAGCGAGGCCCTTACCAATATTTGTTTCAAGAACCCAGCAGAGAAGAGTTATATCAGCTCTGTCTAACCCAACTCTTACTGGTAGCATTGATGATGCAACATTAGCAGGATCCATAGCAATCCGAAAGACAATCCTAGCTGAACACTGGGTTGTTTGCTAGGCTTCTCCTTGCAACTCCAGGGAGCAGTGCCAAAACGCATCATTCTGTGAGAAGCATTACGATACTAGCACATTAACATCACCTAGGAATAGGGCAAGAGGCTCTAATATAGACACCAGGGCTGTCAGGTTGCCACCTGATCCCACTGATGATAAAAGCATTGGCATGTGTAAGCACCCCTCTTGAACACTTGGATATTCCCATTGCCCTTCTCTTCCTCTTGGACCCAAAACCGGGCCCTGTTGCTGCCTGTCAGTAGCCAGGAGTCCAGACCAGGGGGCCTGAAGCCAAGACCCAAGATCTGGAGGAGGCTTGCTAAGAGCGAGAAGAGCATACAGAGAAGCTGCAACAAGTCTGGGAAAAGATACAGCTCCCCTGTGCTCAAGTTGCTCTCTTTGATGCGCACCGAGGATGTACACAGCATGGGCTGGACTCTGCAACAGCCCATTTGGCACAGGGTCTCCTATGAAGACTGTACCAAGATAAAAACTCATCTGGTTTTAGGGATGCCTGTGAAACAGTCAGTCAAAGCTTGGACAGACACAGATATATCACCTGAAAATGGAACAGAGCAGAAGCACTCCTGCTCTGCACAGGCATTTCTTAGGCCTTACAGCTCTCAGGCAAACGTCCTTCACCAGCAAGTCAGGTGTCCTCCGCTTTTGTGATCTTCAGAGAACAAAGGCAGGCATCTGCTCTTTCAAGCTTTTGCTTAACATTTTCATATGGCATAAATGAGTCGATGTTTATTAACAAAAAAAATTAGTAGTTCCTCAGTTTTGAAAGGAAATCCTTTTCTGCTGTTGATTTCAAAGAGCGTCATGACTCACATATGCCTAAATGGCACCAGGTACCAACGGATAACCTAGGATCAAAACATAATGTCTGTTTATTGTTCCCTTAACTTTGTTTTACGTAAATTTAAGAAAACTTGGGAGGAAAAAAACCAAACAAAAAACCAACCAACCTAACAACAAAACTTTCAATAACCTCTACTGGCTATCATTCAGTCAGTTAAAAAAGGGCAGGGAAGAGGAAAAGGACAGAGAATAACAGAAACAACCACTAGAAAAGCCCAGAGATGAGCAGCACTGTCCTCTTCAGAGCTGTAACATCCAGCAAAGCCCCGTTCTCCCATCCTTCTCAACCATTCCTGTGTCAAACGTACCAGTCCAGGACAAAAGCCCAGCAGGTCTCTCACAAATCCGAGAGCTACCCGCGGCCTCGGCGACACGGCGCTATTTCTTACACCGCTTTCACGGCCCGTTCATCTTTACATTTCGTGACTGCAAAGAGAACATAACTTCTGCAATTAAAGTGGGACTGGGGGGCACAGAGCAAGCGGCGGTCACCAGATCGCAACTCGTGCCACACGCCGAGGCCACACGCTCTCGGGTCGCTTTGAGGAACGACGTGAAGCAGCGTCTGGGGAGGGGGGGGGTGTGCAGGAACACGGGGTCAGCCGCCGGGGACCGGGGCCGGCTCCAGCCCAGCAGAACCGGGGCCGACCCAGCTTGCCTCCTCCCCACTGCCCGGCGGAGCGACCTCACCCGCAGGCCCCACGCGGGGACCCCGCCGGCAGCCCACGGGGCCTCTTCGGGTGCCGCCAGCGCGGCCCGGCCCGGCTGAAGCCCCCGACAGGGCCAGCACGGCCGCGGAGGCCCGGGCCAGGCACACGCGAGGCTCCAGCTCCCCCTCCCCGGCGCTCCGCAGCCCCCGGATGCCGTGTAAACGCGTGGCGTGTTCCCCCCCC
>JANZLQ010000030.1:16662165-16707745 GCA_026212715.1 Elanus axillaris
CCCCACACACACTCCCTGGACCGCTCCTTTCTGGAAATAAAAAAATATTTTAAAAGAAAATTTAAGTATTTTATATATATATATTATTTATATATAACAGCTAACGTTATATTCTAATGATATATAAAGTTTATATTTAAAATAATTATAACTTTTATATACACACACACACATATATACCGAGATGAAGCTTTTCTTCAAGTACATCTATGGAAAAAAAAATAAAAAGGCGGCAGGCAGGGTGGTACCAGCCCGGTTAACAACGGTGCTGTGCCTCGGGGAGAAAGCCCTGCTGCCCACCCAGGTGCTGCCCACCAGCACCCGTGCCCAGCCGGGAGGAGGTCTCCATCCCTCGGCTCTCCTGCCCCGCGCTTCTCGCCCGCTTCTGAGGGAAGGGAACGGGTGCTGGCACTACTGGGGGATGCTCGAGTCCCAGCAGTAGAACAATAACCAGTAAATAACAACAGTAGTGGTAGCAAATAATACTAAAAGATAATCAGTACGAGATAGCCGCAAGCTGCTACAACACAGGAGAGGGGTTTGTATTTCTATAATTGCTCCCATTTTAATTCATTTCAGTTCAGATTTTAACTGCAAGTCCCTGGGTTTGGGATAGCAAAGTGGGTAAAAATCACCCGGTTTAACAGGAAAGCGCATTTTGGTGAAAGCGTCAGGCGACTAAATAAATCAGCAGGCACACGTGCACGCAGACACAGGCACACAAGGCTGGCCTTCGCACCTCGCACATCCACCTCTGCAGAGATCAGTGCTCATGTACATCGGGCTTACGCCTGGCAAGATGCGCTCGGCCTGGCACCGTTCCTCTCTCTGACAAGCTGCTGCTTGCAGTCAAGAGCACTAATGCATCCAGACAGGTAGAGTTCAGTTCATACTGTGTCTTCCAGACTCCTCCTTCCCCACATCATCTCTGAATGCTTCCCTCTGACCTTGCCTCTCTCCCGCAGGACTAACGCCAGGAAGGCGCTTGCTGCGCTGCCCGCGTACGTGTTGTGCAACACCCCTCTCCTTGCCTGGGCCGGTTTCCACTTAAGAACCAGTCCTGGCTCCGGTTACTCAGCTTGCTTTTATGCTACAGCGTCTTTGCAAGGGCCACCATTAGAGCCAACAAGAACCACTTATTAAGAAAAAAAAAGTAAAAGTGAAAATTAGAGGTATCTGTTCTTTAAAAATTTTGAATTACTTTTGAAAGCTACTCTCTGCCTCAAACTTAGGCTTCCAAAAATCCTTACTATGTACATGTGAAACAATTATAAAAGACTACATTCATTGCCAAGCTAGGGAAAAAAAGACAAACCAGGGTTGACCAGAGGAGTAGCTAATCACTAGAATCAGCCTTTAAGTACAAATCAGTAACCTTAAGTAGAAAGCAGTAGCCTTTTCTTTAAACAAGGTTATTTCTGTGCTTTTCAAATTAAGTCATTGACTAATCATGAATTCAAAAAGAAAAAAGAAAAAAACAGACAAGTGCAGATTATTTCCCCCCTTCAACATACGAAAAAAATAGCAACAAACCCCCCTAAACAAAAAGGCAGTATCAGAGAGGGTGAGAATGACTAATTCTCTGACCTTGAAGAACAGTGTCCCGATACAACCAGGTGAGTTGTATAACCACAGAAAGTACCTCCTCTTGTTAAGCAAGCTGGTTTCTTTTCCATACAAGTGTGGTTTTGGTCAGCTTTTTCTCTATATGTCTAACGCATTGACAGAAATACAGCATCACTTCCAGTAGAAACATGAGTATAATAGTTCAACATTCCCAAGGTGAACAGGCAGAGATTACAGTTAAGCTCTTGTCAGTAAGCAAGAAGTACTGCTAGGTCAGAACTGCCAATAAGAATAAATCTTTCTCTGAGAATACCTCTTTCCTCTCCATAACATGCTAATAAGATTAATATTGCTTACGTAAATTAGTGTTTCCTGCTTGCTGATTTGGATCGTGATTAAAATTCAATTACTCTTTCCACCACCACCTCACTCCAGCTCCCGGCTCCCTCTGCCTTTGGAGCTGAAAAGCTTCCTTTTTAGCTCTCATCCTCCTATTTCTATTAGCTGCATTGAGAACACAGCAAGGATGGGGAGAAGAACAGTCGAAGGAGCTTTGCAGGTAGCCTGGTGGCAACTGCTGCTTCTCTAAGTTTACTCGGAAGACCACCCAGAAAGGTTTCACACAGCCCAAGCCGTACTCACGTCCCATGAACGAAGGCACATCAGACAAGAGGCAACAGGCAGAAGACTTCAGCCAGTCACCAGTGTCCCCATTCCCTTACTCACTATCATTTTCCACCTTGTAATCCTCTTACCCTTCTTCTGCACCCATACTATCCCCCAGTGTAGCATGCCAACATCACCTGGCCTCCTGCTTCTCCAGCCATCCAGCCTCTGCCTCCCGTGCCTCAGATGTTTTCCCAAGGATGACCAGTCCCCGCTTGTCAGCAGGGGTTTCCGCCCAGCCACAAGTGACTGACACCCAGGAGCTGAACTTCCCAGCTGCCTGTTCCAGGGTAAGCACCCAAACACTGCCACAGAGCAGCTGAGCAGGCAGGACCTGGGACAAACGGTCCCAAAGATAAAGAGTCACTGGCAGCAACTGCTTACGCTTACCGCAATGGCTCCTCACTGATTGGCACATCACAGCAGCTTGTTCTGGGTGACAACATACATCTGGGGGGGGGGGGAAGCATCAGAGCCCATCAAGCTACAGGTGGTAGCTGATGTTTGCAACAACTGACCTAAACTAGCCACCTAAGCAAGAGAAAATTGCCAATACACAGCAATTAACCTGCACTGTTTATCAGCAAGAGGGGCTCATCCTTGGATGTCAACAGTCACTGCTGATTATGACTCCCAGTGAATCAATCCTACAGCCCCTGTACATGTACGCCATCTCCCAAGGTCCTCCATGCTCTTGACCTCAGTTCTGGAAGCACAATTAATCTCACAATCTTTGCAGAGGAATAATCCCAATACCCCAAACCCAGCCCGCTGCCTCTTAACTCCCAGGCAATCAGGTCCCACTGGTGAAGAGGCCCCAGCTCATTCCTGGGAGCTGCTTTGGCCTGCAGAGGTGAAACAGTATAAACAAGTTATTTATCCACATGTTGTTCTTGGCGAAAGAAAGTCCTTGGTGAGCACTGTGTGGTCAGGGAGGCTGTGCATTGCATAGGCCTGATGTAAATATTTCTTAGGACCAAGGGAGCCTAGGACTGGAAAGGACCTCAGGGATTGCAGAGTTTAGTCCTTGTTCTGCCAGATAATAACATCGTACAATCCTATTTGTAAACTGCCTTAGCTCTATTTTAAAACAAGCGACAGGTTTTTTTGCCTACGCCACTCCGAAAGTTAGCTCCTTGCCTAGGATCATGAACTTTTTTCGTAGTCAGCCTATATTTATTCATAGCTCATTCATACCAGGGCCTTCCTGTGCCAGCATTGTCCTTTGGATAAAATACTCCTTTCCTCTCTGACAGTATTTAGACATAGCAAGTGGCATCCTTTCTCAACTTTCGTTCTGCTAGACTAAACAAGCCAACAGCTCCCATTCATTCACGAGTACCGTCCCACAAATCTTGTGCACAAACCAGACTGGCGAATAAAAACAATCAATCATCCCCTCATCCTTTCACACACAGCTAAGCAGCAAATGTGTTTTAATGCCTGTACATCTCAGTTGCCTTATCCCCAACGTTAAACGCGTCCATAAAATGGGATTAGCGTCTTACCCAAGAATTTGGCTATTTTGCAGATATTTCCCTTTCCATTCATGTCACAGACAACTACTTCCCTTCTGTAGCCCTGATGTGAAAAGGTGATATTATGTATACAGTCAGTTTGTCTGGGGTTTTAAAAATGGGATTTGCTTACCGGCAACCAAAGCAATCTACAGCAAGTGACTGCCCTGCTCGAAAGAGTCCAGAAACAGGTGCTCTGCAAACCAAAGCCTGATCCACACATGCCTCTGTGCCACACTTTTTTCTCTTCTATACCACTCAAGTAATAGAGGACTATTTGCAGGTGGGGAAAATGACCCCTCAGAAGCAGCTGTGTTGCTCTGTTTTTCTCGGGTTCCATTCCTCACTTATATTTTCCCCTGTTTCAAGGACTCTGCTAAAGCCAAGCTTCCCTTCTTAAGAGCTTCCTGTTTCTCATACGTATTTTACAACAGCAGCTGAAGTTGGGTCAGCAGAGGATGCCAGTATCTGGAAGCAGTGAGGGAAAACAAGAAGCTGCCTGAGACCCTCAGGGAAGAAATACCAGATGCATCATCCAGCCCAGCTAAGACAGTTGTTTGAGCAGGAAAAGCTGAGCCTTCAAGTTTACTGCTTTAAGACCTGCATTGGCTGTGTTGAGCTTTGCTGCCTTCTGTCACTTAGCAATGTTTTAACTAAATCTTTTTCATCTTGTGAAAATGGTGTGTACACGCTTCTTTGCAGTGCTCGTGTTTAGACAGAATAAAAATAACATTTCAGGAGTCGCTCTGGCCCTCATAAAATTTGCTCTATTCTATTCCATTCCTTCAAATAGAAACGTGGCTACATAATTGACTTATTGTACTGGGTTTGGCTGAGATGGAGTTAATTTTCTTCATAATAGCTCCTATGTGCTGTGTTTTGGATTTGTGACCAAACCAGTGTTGATAACACAGGGATTATTTAGCTGTGGCTGAGCAGTGCTTACAGAGTGTCAAGGCCTTTTCTGCTTCTCACGCTGCCCTGCCAGCGAGCGGATGGGGGGTGCACAAGAGGTTGGGAGGGGACAGCTGACCCCAGCTGACCAGAGGGATGTAACATACCATACGATGTTGCGCTCATCAATAAAAGCTGGGGGAAAGAAGGAGGAGAGTTACGGCATTTGTCTTCTCAAGTCACCATGGTGCAAGATGGAGCCCAATTTTCCTGGAGAGGGCTGAACACCTTCCTGCCGATGGCGAGTAGTGAATGAATTCCTTATTTTGCTTTGCTTGTACACACATCTTTTGCTTTACCTATTAAACTGTTTTTATCTCAACCCATGAGTTTTCTCACTTTTACCCTTCTGATTTTCTCCCCCACCCCACTGGGGGGAAGCGGGCAAGAAGCTGTGTGGGGCTCAGCTGCCCGCTGGGTTTAAACAACACTTACCCAAACCAAGATATGTTTCCCAACCTTTTCCTCTTTTTCTGTTCTTGTTTGGGGAAATCTTCTAAAACTACATGAGTTTTTCCCTTCCAATCACATTCAAAGACTGCAGTGAGACTCTTTGATTTAGTGTTTGTTCATAGTAACTGGCAGGCACTTGGAGCCAGCGTACAGCAGTGGAGGCTATTAGAGCACAGCTGACTTGGAGTCATCAGACAAAACCTGGAAAATCAGGGCAGCTTTTGCTACACGTTGTGTGGTATGATAATATACAAAATAAAGGGAAAAGCTGGTTTTGCCATAGGCTACCAAACTCCACTGAGTCAGCGCAGGGCTGTCATTTGTGTTAGCCCTGATTTTGGTCCCCATGACTTACAACAAACATTAGTTATTTTAGTGTGTCATTTGTATCTCAGGTGTATCACTTCACTTGCCATGTAAATGTAGTTTTCTCATTTACATTCCACTATTAAGTCTACCTATAATCCACAAAAAAAAACCCTGACCCAGACAAACTCATATGTACGACCCCTTAAGAGACTTTTAAAGCTCAGAATAGACCAAGTTGTATTTTGACAGCTGTCCTTTGAATCCCAAACGATAACCCCTCAGGGGATGCAGCATTATGTAATTTTAGTGACAGCACAATTGTCATTCAGCTAGAAAGAAGGATATTGTGATCTCAATGGAAAAGAAAAGCGATACTGCCATCTGTAAGCTTATAGCCCTTTTTCTTTGGTAATTTGTACCTCTCATGAAGGGTTAGGAGTGGAAATTACTACAAGCTGTTGAATAAAATGACATCATTTTGCCACCCACAAAATGTTACAAGTTTGACAGCCTAGAAAATGGCACAGTGGTAAGGAAAGAGCAATCTCATGGCAAGTGAGCGCTCTTCTTTCTGGAGGAAACGTAGGCTTATTGTGTTGGCTGACCACTATCTCTGTGGGACTCTGACCACCATGGCCACAAGCCCCGGTTTCAACAGTTGCTTTCTCCACTGGCTGCAGGAAAGGAATGGATAATTGCTGGAAATTCTATTTACTCCATGGTCCTCCAATTCTTATGGTTCAGTCAAATGAATCAGAATTTTGCTTTCAGGCAATTTACTCTCAATTGTAAGTCACTATGCTGCAAAATTAATAAACAGGGAAATTCAGTTATGCAATTAAAAGTTGTTAGGAAGAATAGGATAATATAGACTGAAGATTTCATGGATCATAAAGAAAGAATTTCCTGTCTATTAATTCTGCAGCTGCTTTAATATGTTCCTCTTAATGATGGAATACTGGAGGCTATTTTTTTCCATGGTTGAATTCTCTTCCATTACACTGCACACACCCTCTTAAGTAACCTGCAGCTGCTTTTATCTGCCAGTACAAATGGTGGTCCATTGTGATATTCGACACATTACAGAGCCCCTGTGATTTCTCCACGTACCCTATATAAAACCAACCTGAAGCTCAAGAAACGGGGGCTGCAGGGACGAGTAGAATTTTAAAATGTCCTGAGATATCCAGAAGGTGAATGAAGATTAGGAAAAAAGAAACCAAAAAACACTTGTGTAGACAGAGTTACTCACTCACAGTTTCTGGCCAACTCCACATGCTGTATAGCAAGAAAACTGTTTTTAATTATTTTTTAATCAGCACTTTCTCCCTGATCTGCCCTATACCCTTCTGGTGGCTCATAACCAGCATGCTCCAATATCCACCCAAAGAAAAGTTGGATTCTGATGTTGCTCTTTCAAGGCCAGCTGCAATTTAGGGGACCAATAAGAGCAGGTTTTTTCCCTTCGTTTTTCTCTTCTGAACTGCAACACCACCTCTCTTTAGAAAAGAAGACCCAAAACTGTGGAGGAGTGTAACTCTAACTGACAGGGCTGCCATTACTTAATGTTTATTTTATACTTTCAGTATGTCACATAATCTAATTTGGATGTTTTGGAGCACTAATGAACTTCTTTTCCCTGTAGCAGCTGATGTCAAATGCAGTATTTACAGTTTCACAGAAGCAAAGAGGAATGTACAGAGATTCAAGAATAAAGCAAATACCCAGCCTTTTAAATGGGAGTTAGCTGGTTAGGATTTAAACACAAATGCCTTCCTTATGTGCACTTCACTCCCTTCAAACTTGGCTCTTCTGTCCCTACAATCTACAATTTTGCACTTCTGATACAAGGACTCTTTTCTTTCTAGCTCTCACCAAGCCAACAGTTTCTTTCTTTATTTTTAGCTCTTCATCTTACGCTTTTATACCCATACTTCTCAGCATTTCCCTTCTTTTGCTATGGAACCATATTAATTGAGAAATTGCTGTATTACACTATCTATTCTATGGATTATAAAATTAATTCTCTAGCTATCACGTGATAAATGAAAGAAATATAAAAACCCATGTTAAATACTAATTGTGTTTCTTTCTAGATCAGGTTAACATTTGAGGCCCTTTCTATTTCACGTACATGACAAAACCATCCAAGACGTAGAAAAATAACCTACTGGACATGGTTCCCTTAGGTTCACAAAAGGAACAGGTCTATCGATAGGACTTTACTGCACACCACCAGAGGAACAGCACAGCACTGGTAGGAAGAAAGTGTGGAGACTCTTAAGGAAAATATTTGTAAAATAGATAAGGTAGGAGCAGCAGGGTAAGACTAGAAGAAAGGTAACCGGGCATGGTCTGCAGTAGAACACAGGAATCTGTGAGAGGAAGTGAAGAAATATCCAAAGTAGGAAGGCATGAAGACAGGCACGTGGTTTTTGGGAGCCAGGGTGTCTATCCATACAGACAAAGGGAGAAGCAATCTAAAAGAAGATACCTGAGCCCAGCAACCTGTGTGTGCCTGCTGCGGGACCTAGGATATACTGCAGGAGAGATGGAGCCTGGCCAGGTCTCTAGTTCTTAATCTGTCAACTGACTGGAGGCCAAGTGTTCACCCACGTAACTTAAGAGCATGAGAGCAGCTGTAAATTACCCGGGCTGGGAGACCCCACCTGAGTCTGCTGCGTGAATCGGGGACCACAGGGCACACCGTGCTCTGCACTGCAAAATGTTACCTGTCAGGGAGCAACCGAGGAGCTCTCACAAGCGGCTGTCAATACTTACACCTTTTTTGTTGATCGTTACACTGGTGAATAAGGCAAAGGTCGTTAGAGCGGCAAATATTTTAGAGGATACTAATTCCTTGGTAAGCTGGACATTCTACCAAAGTCAAATATAAAGTCATGCCCTTTAAAACAAGGGATCACGCCATAACCTAGAGAGTTAAGAACAGTGTTCAGGAGGCAAGAGCTTCACAAAGTGCTCAGAAAGCATTTGGCTATATGGTGAGAAGGCCAAAGACAGAATATGGTGGAACGTTTCCCTAGAAACCAAGGAGATGGAAGGGAGAGGACTCGTGGGCAAAGAAGGCAGGAAAAGAGAGAGGAAACAGGAAATAATAATGTCACAAAACCCAAGAAAAGAAATCTTCAAACAAGATGAAGTCATCAAGGAGGCCAAAGCTAGCAGAGAATCATGCCGTCATTAATCCTGAACACAGAGAGTTGTCTAGGAACTCTTTGGAAATGGGCATAACTGTATTTCTGAAGACAGACAAAAAATGATAGGACTGCAGATAACAGAAGAATAAATATAACTAATTTGGCTAGACAACGATTTAGCCAAATTAGCTTTTTCTAGCTCACCTTGATGATCTGTTTAACTCCTGCTTGGTGGAGAAAGACATCAAAACATCATGCAAGTTAAGCACTGTGTTCAACAAATTTATTACCACTACCCCTTCATAAGATAGGAAGAGGGGCTGTGGTAGGACCTTTGGAGTTTGTTCTGGACACCTGTACCCAGCGTGGTTTCATCAGCTTTTCTGTTCTCCTTATGTGTGCAAATGGTTCCCAAGCACAGACTCCCGTTTTTGGAGCAGTAGCTGTGTCCTTGCCCTTTCAGTTTGCTCTAAACTACTTTAGCTATCAGAGATTTTGGAATCATCATTCTCAATGAAAAAAGTTGCTCTTTTTGTAGATACAATTTAATCTTATCTCATGAAACATGAGGGTGTTTCTAGTGCATTTAGTGTGCTAGAAAAGTATTAGGTACCTATATTTCTGATCTAATCCTTGGGTAAATAAGACCAAATCAGTGACTGTTTCTTTAGGCAGTCAGCCAGGGAGAAATTAATTTTCCGTGCTGAAGTTCTCAATGAAAAGCTCAGGTACTTCCAACAGTTTAACAAAACTAAACATGACAGTTTTTCTGTGAGGGGTCAGTCTATGTGGTAAAAAACAAATGCTTCCTTGACTGCCATCTTGCCAAGATATCTAGACCGTATGTGTGCTTAATACTAGAAAGTAGTAAATCAAATATTTTCCTTAGGATGACCTTGAACACAATTTGTAAAACTCTGCATGTAGAAAACTAAAAATCTTATAATTAGGCAGTTATGGTTCAATACATTTTGAACAACTTACGTTTCATAGAAGCTCTTAAGCAGCCAACCACACAAGGGCAGCTACTCTAGAACTGCACAGTTATTTTCTTTTCCTCTTCCCAGATGGATCTATGGCAATGAATTCTTCCTCAAGAGAGATGAAAAATATTCTGAAAATGAAGGGAAGACAGTCAGTTATCTGGGAATAGTGCTGGAGTTGTCACTGAGGCATATAGACTCCAGCGTGGCATCCTGCAGGAAAACAGCAGTAGCTTGCAAAGAGGTTGGAGCAGTGGCAGTCACTGGTGGCTCAGAACATTGTACCACCAACCTTGGAACAGTTTAATCTATTTTCTTCCTCCACCTCATGCCGAAGAACATGTCATTTGATCATGAAACAGGAATGTACCAAGGGTAGCCTAGGAACATTCAGCCAGTGGCATAACTCACCAAAATTCCTGTTTCTATCAAGCCCAGTCTTAATTGAAACCCCTTCAGCAGGGGCTACTTTCAGTTCCTCAGGCTCTGTTGCGGGGCATAAGATTCCTCTTAAAGACAGTCAGTCACCAGCAAACGCCTCTCTAAAGCTTCATTCTCTACAAAACTTCCAGGTAAATAAACTGCCTTTTATTCCATGCATTCTGCTACTCATCTTCCTGCTTGAGAAGGGGAAAGGGCAGAAACTTACTCTGATTTTACAATATTAAAAATTTATTTATCCTCACATATTATTTACTGAACTTGTGTTATTTATATTGATCAATGATTTCATGCACTCAAAACCAGCAACCGGCTCAGGGTCTGACTCTTTTTTTTTTTTTTACACTAAAGAACTCTCAACCTCTGCAAACAACAGAAACTGAGACATAACTACTTGCTTTTCATGTGTACAAAGCATTACATGGAGTCTGTGATGCCAAGCAGGTCATATCGCTACATCAATAATACAACGCAGGCATTTAAAAATCATTCCCACTGGCACAGGGCACATGAGGCAGTGTAAACCAGGCATGCGTCTCGCCCTCTAGAAAACAAAAAGAAATCACCTTTTCTCTCACACCAGCAAGATGCCCTGCAAAGCAGACAGACTTTTTGTCCAAATTACAATGTTATCTTCAAGAAATATGAAATTCTTTGGGGAGACTCACTCAAGTTTGAAAAAAGTATCTCAGAGTTTTACACTGCCCTCCACAAACATTAGAACAATAATGGTCAAGGGCTGAGCATGTTTTGGATGATAGGAGCAGGAAAGAGAGGAAAGCCAGGGTATAAGATGCAGCACTAGTTCACTCAACATTTAGTTAGTGTGACACTTAGTTCAGATTTAATGAACCCATTCTGCATATATTTTATTCCAATTCTAGTGTGAATTTGAAATAACTCAAGCAAAGAACAGAAGTGGTTCTGCCTACAGAGTACCCATGCTTTAATGTATTGTGGGGAAAACAACTGGGAAAAAGTGATAAACATTCATCATTGAGGCTTATGTGGCAAGGAATATTTCTGCTCAAAGATCCATGTGACAGCCCTTCTTTCCTTGGACATATATATCTGTTTCTAGGACCTGCAGAAGCTTTCAGCAAAAAAAGGAATCTCAGACTTTGAATTAAGCACATTAAAATGAAAGAGCATAAAACAATCAATGAAACCACCTTTTTCCTCCATGTGCAAATGGGATGGATCTGAATGAAGGCTGCCTGAAATAACTGTTTTGACCATAATATCAGCAGGTTGGTATAAGTACCAGAAGAATGGAAAGACATTTTGGCTGTGCCTCAGGGAATGCTCAAGCCACCCATCCCGCTGGCTGACAGGCTCTGGATCCTGTTTGACGCACAGCAGATCCTCCTTGAGTGGGCAGTGCCTGTGACAAGGGTGCTTGTTTCACCTGCCGAGATCTGGTCCTGGCTATGGTTTCTTTCTCTGTTATCTCAAAGTGGAGGCAGCACAGGGTTCTCCAGATAAGGCTGTGTACATAGAGCTTGTTTAGAAATGGAAGGGTGTTTTTAATGGAAGATCCTGCTTCTAAAGTGGATCTTTTATTGTCCGCGTATGGCCGACCAGCAGCTGACTTGAGCCTCCTGCACTCTCAGAGGACGGGCACTGCCTGCGTGAGCCCACCTCCGTCATTATCAGCCAAAGTACCCCAAATGAAGCCTCTAGTGCTACCAGGTTCAGACAGACACAATAAACTCAAAATGTTTCTCATGAGTCACTGCACAGTGACAAGTCTGTACTTTTTCTTCACTGAAAATAAATTTATACTCAATCCACATGAGTGATATGAGGATTAAATTTTGCATACTTGCAAATTACTTTGGAAAAAAGATATTATAAATAGTAAATATGTTCTACTGAGCACTCCAGATAGCAAATACAGGAACAGTTTCTAGCATATGATTAACTTTTGATTTAGTCTTACTTTAGGTTTGTTGTTTCCTGTTCCTTATAACACATTACACTCAAACTACGGTGAGGTTACATCTGTTGTCACAATGACATCTGGCTTGGGACCTCTGCTGATAAAGTTTAGATACCAGAAGAAGGAAGTGTAGTTCCCTGATACAGCTCCATAAGTCAATACACGACACTGGCTTTATTACAGTGAGTCACTCTTTCAAGCCTTCGCATGCTCAACACCTGATGGTGAAAGGAGACTTACCATTTTGGGCACTCTAATATAGCAATTACTACCGTTGGACTAGAGTTACTGCAATTACTACTGACTGGAGTCATAAATTCAAGATGCATATTCAAACTTGTGCAAAGCTGGAGGTCACACCGAAATCCAGGGCTTCGTGTCACTCCCATATTTAGAGGTACAGCACTGCCTCTAGAGCTGCTTAAATCTTCAGCACTTGTCCAAAATGAGACACTGCAAAGAAGGAGGTGGGGTATTTACATGCCACAATCCTCAAACTGACATGGCTGGAGTTCTACTGAAGCAAATGCACCTGGTCTTACGGTATAAACTACTAATTTTACATGATAATACTGTGCACTATTGTATGTTTATAATCATTCTTACAAGGCCCCTCTCTGGTACCCCAGGAACCTTAAGACATTGCTTTTCCAGTCACTGACCATCACTAAAATAGTAGGTAGAAAGGTCAGATAGAGGAACAATTTTCTAACTAAGTTTGTCAAAGAAACAGGGAGGAAAAAGAGAAAGGAGTTAGTTCATAAAATATACTTGGATTTTCAAAAGGACTTTGAGAGAAAGCACTCCCAATGGACTATGGAGGACACTAGCCACTGACAGAAGAAGAAGAAAGATGTTGTCTTGAATCAGAAACCAACAAAAAGATGGAAAAATACTCAAAGCCACAACAGTCTGCAGACAGGAGCAGTTGATGGGCAGAGGCGTCCTCCTGCGCATCTCCTATGTTCAGCACGTGGCATAGACATGATGTGCTCCATGGCCGGAGCCTTACATGCTATTACAAACTGTCGTGTAAAGCAAAACCCCATAAAAACTACTGGTAAAACATGGATAGCTGGGATGAGTTAAGATTGCAAAACCTCCAGATGGGACTTTTAAGTTAAGGCCTGGAAAAAAAGAATTCTAAGGTGGCAAAATCTGCAAATGACGCAGAAGTCCTTAAACCAGTGAAGAGTAGAGAAGGTCACGTGGAACATCAATCAGCTGGTTATAGGTTAATTAAAATTTTTCAGGCAAGTGCATGTATTTAAATTAATGGAATATTTTTAATTATCAGGCACCTGGAGTATCTCATTTGATGGACTTCAGCAGAATACTTTGTCAGGTATATTGATATATATATCTTAATATTTATCTATATAGATACATAGAGAGATATATCACAATTGTGTTAATATTCAAGAGAGCAAAGCACTGGCCACAAAAGTTGGTTTCCATAAAGGATAAAACTAAATATTAACTAAAAAATTTTCTTGCAATTATTTTTAATCTTGAATATGTTTTCAAATATTAATTAATGAAAGCCATTTCAAGAGGCGGAAAAATCATTCTCTCCCTTTATGCCCTGGGAAAGTGAGGTGAAGGATAAGGCTGGTGTGTTGAGTCCCAGGCTGACCTAGTAAAAGCTCTATCAGACACTGAACTCTGCAGCAGCGTCCCAGAAGAACACCTGCAGAAAAATCAAAGTAGCATTTTCTCCCTTGCTCCTCACAGCCTTATTCCCTTCCGCCCCATAAGGCAGCCTG
Organism: Elanus axillaris; assembly: GCA_026212715.1. Taxonomy (NCBI): domain Eukaryota; kingdom Metazoa; phylum Chordata; class Aves; order Accipitriformes; family Accipitridae; genus Elanus; species Elanus axillaris. Next base: position 16,675,921 of record JANZLQ010000030.1, read on the forward strand.
GGAGGAGCATGCAGCCCTGACCTACTCACAATGGGCATTTTCAAGAGTACGCTGTAAATGCAGTCCTGACATTGGGGTTCTCATCTCTTCAGAGGTTGAGGTTTGTATCTCTCCTCCTCGTGTGCTCACATACTAGGGAACAACAGCAACTGCTTAAGGCCAGCATCAGAAACGCAACCACAATGCTGGCCTCCCCACCATCATATCAGGGCACTAGACTGCACATTTCTTGGAATATTACAGCAATGTAGGCAGGTTATTCTTGTGCTGAGCCAATTGTATGCAGCCAATTGCAATAACTAAACAACTTTGAATGCTCTAAAACAGTATCCTTCCAATGCTGGACCATGCACAGTTTATGAACAGGAGTCCTTCCTGAACTGGAGGCAAAGCTCTGTGAGATGAAGCCAAATTCAAGTTGATGTTTCAGCAGCTTCCAGCCACCGCCTTCTGAACCGTCCCTGCAAATCAAGCTGCCGTCCCACACATGGCTTTCCTTTGCTGGAGGCTGTCCTGGTGCTGTGTATGCACCACATCTGAAACTCTGGGAAGCTTTCAGTGTTTGCATCACAAAATAACATTGCTTTTTCACAAGTGTATTTAATTATTAATGGGAAGGCATTCTCCACAGGCAGCTCAGAATATCAGTATTTGATGAAAAGTTAAGAGGTCTCTGATCTGTTTGGATCTGTTAGGGGAGAGATTCTGCTAAAACCTACAGAGCTGGATTAAATTAGAGGAGATCTCGACCTGTAGTTGGAGGAAGGGTTATTTGCCTTTGCCACTTTCAAATGCTATTCTGAAGCAACATCAGGTGCTCTTTCTCAACCAGCGGTGAGCATGTTCAGGGCTGTTTTGCTCCTCAGTCTCAGAAACGCCTACCAGGTGCATTTGCTGAGTGTGAGCAGATTAACACACCAGGGAGGGGAGAAAAAACCACAAACAGCTGCATCTGATCGGGTAGAAAGGAAGGGGGAAGGCAGCTGTAAGTGTTACCCAACTTCCAAAGTCCCTCACTCTGTAAAAAAAATAAAGGCTACTCCCTGGCATAGCTGCCAGGTGCACACTTTGGGTGAGGTCTTAACTAACTTGTGGTGAGAAAGGGGTTGGAGAAAGATGAGCTGACTGCTTAAGAGTCCTCTCTGAGCCAATATTACTGCCGTACGTCAAGAAGCAACTCTAAAAGAAGAAGCTGAGGGCCCAAGTGGGGAAGATCCACCCAGAACTGAAATACCAGGATGCTGCCAGTGCCAGCAGTGGTAGGAAGAGTCCGTCAAGCTCTTTTGAGATAGCTGTGGTGTGAATATAGCGCAGCACCAGCTGCCAAACATATCCTGAGGGTATAGGTGGAGGAATGATAAACTACAGTCCGGTAATGACTGCAGTGGAAACTGACAGTCTAAACACTGCACTTCCAAATCTCTTCTATTCTGAAACATAACTTCTCTTGTGGGCTCCTTCCTACTGTTACTCAGGACTGACTCAGGTGTTTCTTGGCCTTTCCATGTCAGAAAGCTAGCAAAAGCATTTCAGAGCTCCAAGCACACTCCTACACAGACAGAGTCCTGCTGCACCTGAAGTGGCCATGCTTTTTTATCTCTTTTTAGAAAGACACTTACGACAACCCTCCCTTCTGACCTCATGAGAAAGTGTTTAACTTCCTCACTCCTTAACATTTCCCTTGGGAATCCAATGTAGTTCATGTTTCTTATTATATTTTGTTAGTGAAAAGACAAGAAATCTACAACACTAAAGAATTAGGTAACATCCATCCAGGATGGAGAACGGTGTTCCAGCTTCCTCAAATCCTTGTAAAAAAAAAAGAATCCAAACGAAAAGCAGAACTGAATGTTAGGCAAGGTTAATACGATGCCTCAAGAAGGAGGCTTAAGGAGATATTAGATGAGAAGGAAAGAAGCACTGTGAAAACTCAACAGGCATATTGATTCAATAGCACATCATTAAAATAAAAGTAGTTGTTTTACATCAAATGCCAAACAAGTTGCAGCACTGCTAATGCTTATATGGCTGAATGCTTAGAAACACACAAGGTAACATTATGGGCAGAAAAACCCCAGTACCTTAAGGGAAATGAATACTAATGGGTTTTTAAAGCCACATTGGTGACCTGTTGACTGTGGGCCAACACTGGCGACAAACACGCACTCAGCCACCACCTACCCCACTGACATAAGTAGAAAGTCATGCTGGTGTGAGCAGCTCCTGGCCCCACCACTCCTTCTCTCCTCTGCTCCTCCCTTTCCTCTTTTGCAGATCCAGCCGTGCATACCCTCGCCTGGCAGAGCCTGTCCGGGCAAACATCCCGCACAATGGCAGGGCACCACAGCAACAAGTAGTTGAAGGTAGGGGTCACTGCCGGTCCCCACCTGGAGTTTCGGCAGCCCACGGAGCATCTCCAGCCTTGGCCCTGCAGCCACTGCCTGCCGGCAGCTTGCAAGGCGATGCTCAGCGAACAGCCCGTGGCACTGGTCCGCCTTGTCATTTAGGTGCCCCCAAAATCCTTGCATGTCATGGCAATCTCTTTGCTCAGGAACAGGGGTGCTACAGCAAAGAGCTGAATTTCACTCACAGAACACCAAACGCGCTGATTTCTCCCAAAAGCAGTTGCATTTTGTAAGGAAAAATATTTATTTTTAAGTTTGTCAATTTCTTATTTTGCCTTGTCATCTAATGTAGCTTTTACTTTCCTTCCCTGGCTCCACAGTGGCTATTATTTATTTATAGAGCAAGCAAAAATGGGCTAAGCTCTTAAAAAAAAGAAAAAAAAAGAAGATATGGGAAAGGTGTGGTCTCTTCCTCTAGTGCTAACAGTCTAACTTTAGATGTGATGCGATAAAGTGGGAGTGAGAAGACAGGAGGTTGAGATGGCCTCATGGACAAAGATTACAGTATAAATACATTCTGGACGTTCAAATTTTATAATAATATTGTTGATTCACAGGAAATCCTTACTTCACTACCCTGAACTCAGATATACCTCAGAAATCAGTAACTTTCTCGTCTCTTGGTCTAGTGGTTCTGAAAAATTTTATTGCAAGCCATCTTTGTGTTGTTTTTTTACCCCCCTCCTTTCTGTCGTGAAACAAAAATAACGTTAATGGTTTAGAAAAGCCTAACTTTAGAATTCAAAATACCAGGAAATTTAAAGTTTAAAAAGCAACAGTAATTTTGTGCCCCTGTGTTAAAGGAACTGGAGCCCTAAATAGGATATGATGCTACATGGAAGCCAGCTCTGAGATCTGAAGTGAGAAGTAGCACTATCAAACAAATAAAAACAGAGTTTGAGTTTAACACCTGTTTTGGGGGGGAAGCATGTGTCTCTGTGACACTTGCAAGGAGCATGTTGTAAGAGCTGAAGAGGAACACATGGTACAATAAAAGCTCAGATGAGAGATTTGGCTGAAGTTATGGAAAAGACAAGTCCGCAGAAAAAGAAGTGGAAGGATCGCAATACAATCTAGCTGTATAGACAGGGGAGAGGAAAGAATAACAAAATATAATCTCTACCAAGCCAGACTGGAAAGATGGTTTCTGACATTGAGTCAGATCAAGAAAATTTGGGTAAGGCACATAAAGAAACACAGGACAAATCAGCACGCTCCAATTTCTCCTTAATCTGAAGGGGGTTTAGCAGTACAAAGGCCAGCTGCAGTCAATAATCCACAACATGCCATTTCACGATGCTTCCCACTCTGAACCCCCAAACTGTCTGGGTTCTTTTGTTAAATTAAACGTATCGAGTCATATTTCACTAACCATGATGAGTTTTGTGTCACATAGAACTTTATCTTCATGGGTGTTTCAGTTAGATTCAAAATGCTACTTAGTAAGATGTCTGCTTTGTCGAAGGAGCCATGCAAATACCACTGTAACTGTCTGAGAGTTACCACGTTTGTAAAGTCTGAATTTATTTGACTAGCTACCAGGGCACCTTCTCTCAGACAGAACCTGATGCAGTCACAAGGTCAAACTTTGATATACTTTTTGCAAGAGAATTTACCTCAGGTGTTCCTATATGTTTTACTCTCAAGCAAAAGAGCCATCAGGATCAAACACAGCTGAGCTGATATAAACAGGTGCTCACCATTTTGCAGAATAAGACTCAAGAGAAGCAGGTTAAATACCAAATGCAACCTGTTGTGAGCTCATTTCACATCACCCACAATGCAGGATCTGACAACTCACTTTTCAAAATACAGCGCTTCATCTGAGAAGAGCTTAACCGATTCAAGGACTTGTGTGCCTTCATGAACAATACCTCCCTCAGGACCAAACTATCTTCGGGGTTTTGTCAGCCTTGATTTGGCACTTGAAAAAAGCCTGCTGCATTAGTCTGTTGTGTTGTAGGCTACTTAAAATAACTGGCTGGTTATCACAGGGTGTTCTGTGAACTGATGGGTGCCTGCCTCCTCCTCCGCCAGGTAAAGCCTGCAGTGTCGAGCTTGGCTCTTGGTCGCATCCTGCTGTTTATCTGCTGCAGGCAAGCAGCAGCCCCTTTGCTTCCAGAGCTTCAGCCTCTCCCTGCACTGGTGATAAGTTACTCTGAGTCCTTTCTGCCAATTGTTCTTGGCAAATGGACCGGGGAAGACTATTGTTGTTGCTGGCTGTTATCTCTGCCTCCGACTCCACTTGGCAGGGGTGCAAATCCATCTCTCTGGTGTGGAAACAAGTTGCTGGACTCTGGATGAGTCAACTCATTAATAAACAAAGAGTTACAAAGGAAATGGGAATCAGTCTTAACAAAATAAATGCATAAAAAGTTTATTGGATGCTAGGGTGTTTGTCCTCCCCAGCATGACACTGCTTTATCTTGGGTCCCAGCCTTCCTATCAGAAAACAGGGAAGTTAGTAGTTTATCAAATTTTAATCAGCTTAAATGTTGATGTATTACTTACATAGCATGGAAAGTATTTTCTGTGTTGTTACTGGTGAAGGTGGGTTATTTTTAATTATTAATACATATCTGTGTCCCTGTTTCTATACCTTCCCTACTTTGTGGAGCATGCCAGTGCTAACTGGAAAACCTTCCATCACCTACTTCTTACCCTGTTTCTGTGAAGGAGCCCAAGCCAGCTGCTCTGTGGGAAGCTCAAGATTGAAGTATTAAATTCTCATGAAATTCTCTTCTGTGCTGAAGCAGAAGTATGTGACCAGATTTAGGAACACTGGACTTGGGGGAGGGCAGGGTTTACAGCTTTTTGGTGGAGGGGTTGGTGGGGTTCGCTTTGTGTTTTGGTTTTTTTTTTAAAGGAGAGGATTTTTGTTTCGCCTTACAACAGCAGCCTTGTGCCTAGCTCACTGTTGGTCAGGGAAGATTTCATTTGGATTGGGCTGTAATGTTTGGCCAGCAATACCATTATAGCAGTAAAAAGAAAGCCTGGCTCTTCTCAGGTCACTTGACACTCCTTATACCACCCCAAGGACAGCACTACAGCTTTTCTTGCAGCATTGGGAAAGCCTCACATCTGCGAGATGGCCAACGCCATATCCCCTTCTCTCATGACCAGAAGCCAATCTTGCTCTCCAAGAGACACCTCAGCAGTCAGTCCCCACACAAGCGCACAGCTACTCCAGTGGTGGTAAAATAAAGCAAGATAGATACATTTCACTTTAGAAGAAAAACTAGAAGCAAAGCCAGCTGTAGGCAAACATATGCTGCTAGACTACTAAGTTCCATATAAAGCAAAGCTAGCTAGATAGAAAGCTTATTTACAGTGAACTCTTATTAAACAAGAGCAACAAAGTCTGGCACAGACAGCAGCCACCTTGTCTTTCAGCACCTTTGCAAAGTAAATTTATTTCAAACCCCAGAAAGTCTGTCTAATGGCATGGATGTATTTGCTTTGCAGGAAAAAAATGGGATTCTTTGTACTTCCCTAACAGAAGCACTCTCTCTCTCTCCCCAGCATGTCACTATACCATGTAGTTACCCCCTGTACCCCCTTTCAAAGCCATGCAGGATCCAAAAGCACCCTACCTCCCACAAGGTATTTTTAACAAACTGTACTGCCTTAGTTCTTCTTGCACAATATTCATTGACAAGTTTAACTCTAGAAATAAATCAAAGATGACCAGCCACATGCATTCTTTTCATTAAGCAATTTGTGAAATACACATGAATCTGTATCTACCCAGAAAAACATCAAGCTGGAACAGGACAGAGGATTCCTAAAGAAAAATGAATACAACAGCATACTTCTGGTAAATTGGTTGTTGCTGTTGTTAATGCATTCCCAGAATTCCCTAACTAATTATGTATTAGATAGCAATTGTACCTGTGTGCAATGCATTGTTTGAAAATGTAAAATCCATGGAAAACATACCTAAAGCTAAACGTCTGAAGAGATGTCTTCATCTGTGTTAGAAAGTGTTGTGCAAAGGATAGTACTCAAGAATTAGGAAAGGTCATGATAAAATTTCCCTTAAAAAAGCCAATAGAAAGTTTCCTAAGTGGAGCCCTTCAATGAAGCGTGGGCAATTTTCCCAGAAAGTTCACCTACAAAGCAGGTGGTCAATGGCAACCTGTAGTGTGGACTACAAATCAATTGTGTTTTATGTAAAAATCAATTTCTTTAATCAGTTGTAAAAGTGAAATAGATTTAATCCATTTTTCTCTCTACTCTTGAATAATCAAGAAATGTGAATAGTCATGTGATTTACTTTGCACTCTTTACTATATTAAAGACTTTACTCTCCAAGTTAGACCTCTAAAGGTTTCTCCCTACATACACACTGCTCCAAACTTCATTTTATTTTCACTGTTCTGTTCTTTTCTTCTCCCATCTCAGTCATATCCCTTCTGAGATGAAACAGACTGTATTTAGTAGTCTCTGTGAGTACACACTTAATTTTAGTATTGTTCTTTACTCTTCTCTTAATACTACCTAATTTCTCATATATTTATTTGCTTTTCAGCCAACACTGCACAATGAAGAGATGTTTTCATTCAGTTCTCCACAGCAACATGTGTATCTCTTTCTCAGCTGGTTTCAGTAAATTTAATATCTAGTATATATAAATAGTCAACATTGTTCTCTAAATCAACTTACGCTGCAATCGCAGCTCCACCGTCATGTCAGATTGCCTGCTGTTTCTTAGGTCCTTCTACATGTCCTTCTGTTCCTTTCTAAATGTGACCAAGTAATTTTTTCTGGTCGTGTGTTGATTTTACCACCCCATGGCTTGTGCCTTCCTCCAAATCAAACATTACCCAGTGCCAGCACCAGTAGAAACCTTGGGAGAACTCTGCTTAACTTTACTTAAACTCTATGAAAACAGCTTGTATCCACCTTTTCCATTACAAAGTCTTAGACCTTCTACCATAAAGTAAACCAAACTGACCTTTTCATGTTAAAGAAAGAAAAAAAAAGAGGGGGAAAAAAATCGGAACTGTGCAACCCCTGATTTAGGCTTGTTGAGGAAAAGCACAGTCAGGGACGAGGTGGGTAAAAGAGGAATGTTAGAGCTCAGAGAGCATCGTTGTTCACTAGGAAGCCAAGCACAGAACAGAAATGAGAGGAGGGAAATCATGGAAGTGAACGTGCCCCTTGGGAAACAACTCTTGAGGGCAAGTCCCACATCATGCAAGGAGGCCGTACAGATGATGTCCGCTTTCTCGGTCATACCACCGGCACGCTGCATGGTGAAAGAGGGGACTGGTCATTGCTGGAATTGTCTGCGTCCTAGAGGATCTCATCTCCTGCAAGTGCAAAGGCAGCTGTTGTACCCATTGCCAAGGGTTTATGAAATGCAAAAACCAAGTCATAAAAAAGAAAAAAAAAGTGTGAGAAAAAAAAGTGCTAGAACTCTCCAGTCCTCCCAGGTATAATTACAGAAAATAACAACAAAAATAAGGTGGCTTCTGGCACTTTTGGTGTTCTGAGGCGTTTACTGTTTTGAGTCTCGACTGCGGTAACGTGTAGGACGCATAAACAGTGAAGTTGGCCAACCAGATGGGGCATGCAACCTGCTAATTGGGGAAAGTCTGCCCTAGCATCCGGCCACCAGTTGACAATGTGACAGCCCCCAGAAAGTCAATTTTTATTTCGATTTTTTAAATTATTATTTTAAATGCTGGCTCAACCACTGATCTAAAAAGTAAATGAATATGCATTTGGTAGGTAAACCAATCTTTTTTCTGAATATGTATTAGCTTTCATCACTTTTCTGTTTATAGCATTTAATAGCAAGAAGTACATGAAGAGAATCTAACTGCAAATGCCTTATCTATGTAGTACCACTATCCCTACAGCTTTGTTTTTATCCTTTTCCTTACTTACACAGAGCAAGATATTATACTAATCACAAAACACAGATACACAGTAAGATATTTGGGAAAAAAACAGCCAAAACCACCCCCAAAACCCCTATTACACTTGGATGCACAGTATAGTTATCTGTTGGAAAGAAGCATGATTTGAGTCCTTTTCTTTCCCTTTCAATTTTATAGAAAATAAAATCTGAGCCTTCATGACTCAGTTATTTGCACTGTAAGAAAAGGTGACAATCCTGTTTTCTACAGACATCAAAATAACAGATAATAAAGTCTACTCTTCTCTAAGAAATTCCATGTTTAAAACCAATAAAATACATTGCCTAATGTTTCCAGACCATATATCCTCCAATATACTTTGTTTTCAAGCAAGCAAGCTGACACGTTAGTCTTCTAATCTTTAGCTGTTTACACTCACTTCAATTTCTTCTGATCAAAGGGCTTAGCAAAATATCAATATAGATATTACAGAATACCAAAACATAATAATGCTCTTGGTTTGCTTTACTCAACTCTCCAAGTCTACTTTTTTCCTTTTTCTTCTTTATGATTCTGTAGTGTAGTGAGGGTCTGATTCTCAGCCCAGGTTTTAGCTAGTAATCCTTCATGCATATCTAATTGCATGGGGCCACGAACACTTGGAGTATTATGTACGTAAACTACATGCTTGTAACTGTGAAAGGTGGTAACTGAAATTATGTTCCGCATTGTAAATTATCTGACTTTTCAGTTAAACATCTGTTACCGGCTTAATGGCCACTGAAGGTGTTTTAGTAATAGGAATAGTTTATTACCTTTAAGTCCTTTAAGATTACATTGCCAACTCAGCAATGAGCCAAAAGGAAGCTGAAGGGACAGTACCAGTGAAAACCAGAGCATCAAGTCCTACAGCAAGCTTGAATGCTATCATCAGTGGCAACTATGAGGCCGTTTGAAAAGGATGGGGGGTGAAACCTGCTGGGCTCCACCAAAACAACCATGGAAACTGTTAGCATATCACCTTTTACCATGAGCAAGAGTACAGAAAGAAAAATGAAAATAAGGAATTCACCTTCATATATGCTCATTTATGCCTCCAGGGCTGGCAGGTAGGAAAAAAACAATCTATTTAATAATAAACTAAATTTAAACTTTATTATTTTTGGTTCATATAAAAGTCCCTGTGACATTTTGGTAGTCTTACTATCTACATTTTACAGGTAGTACCAACCAGTCTGCTGTTCACAAAGCACGTCAAGAGCCATGACATGCTAAAGGTGTTTGACTTTATTATTGATGAGATGCCTAGCAATTTTAAATGCTTAGAAAAAGCTAGTGTTGTGATGAACTAATTAAAGCTTGGTACAGCAAACAGGATTACACTTTTCATTATTCATAGAACAGAAATAAGTAGATAAATTACAAACCTGCAACAATAGATTCAATTTGAAAAACATCTAAATAGTATGGGCATGAAAGTTAAGTGGTACGAGAATAGTGATTACATTCATCATATTTCTTTACCGTAGTTCAGTGTTGTTATTAAAAAAGGGGACTACTTGCTTTCATCCTTGAAGAGTCATGCCCAATTCCAAACCTGCTAGCTATATTCTAGCTGCAGTGAAGTTAACTGGAATTTTGCTAAAGGTTTCAACAGGAGCAGGATTTTGTCCTTCTGTTTTCCCTGGCACAGAGCATGCTGTGGGTACATGCAAAACTCTCTGCTGAGTCTAAGTCTTTCTGGCCAAGTCATCCCTTGTAAATGCTGAATCTGCTTCAAGATGCTAAGTACAGAGGTAGGCTCTTCAACCGTGGCTGGTGTGCAGCACGTGCTTACACACTTGCCCCTGAAGCCAGTAGGACTGCTTGGTCAAGTTCTCTCAAAGAAATAACAGAAGAAAAACATCTCTTAGAAAACCTACATGACATGTATTTCCCATTTATGAGTATTTTCTTCAAACTTCATCCAGAAGCAAGAGTGAAAGCAGGCTCAATTAAGAGCTTCTGGTTTAATATGATTTGATTCTTGATGTGCATCAATTTGCTGTTTTCTTGCTATAACTTTGCAAATTTAATAGTGCAAGGTTCCCTGTGCTACCTGCTTGGTTCTTAAATAACTAAAGTAAGCTCTTCAAAGATCAAGAGCATCAACTCTTCTCCCAGGAGCAGTATTTCACTTTTCAGTATGACTATAAAATGTCTATCATACAATCCAAATTTACAATCCCCCCAAGAACTAATCAAACATGAACTAATGACTAAGCTGAAAATTACATCTGACAGAGAACCTTCAAAAGCAGCATCTGAATCCTGTTCAGTATATTTACTCATCTTTCCTTTGCAGCAACCAAAAATACCCCAAACCCACCAACCATAAAACGAATACAGGCAGCAGATGTAGCACATCAGTTCAGAGTGACAGAAACTGGACCAGTATAATGCTGGTAAAAATTATTTTCCTTGAGATGCAAGAGAAAGAGGTAAAGATGCTTTTTCACTACTCATTTTTTTCCATTTACGTTCCTGTCACAGTGCAGTTCTCAGACCATGTTACTGGCTTTATTTCAGAGGTAAAATACTTCTTCGTTGTGTCGTGTGTGTCCCCCCCCCCAAATAACAAAAGTCTTCGTAATACTTTCCTATCTCTAAACAAGTTTGGTTCAAGGTATTTTGCTATCAGGTTCCTGTTTCTTCTACGTGTAATTCATGCGATTGCTGCCGAAAGCTCATTAAGAAAGAAGCTATGCCTTTCACCGGACAAAGGAGGATGTAAAAGCACTTCATTGTTCCTGCCCTGAAGAAAAACAATTTGCCACAGCCAGACCCCCCTCCCAGCTGTGCCAAGTGCACGGTAATTTATTACCTCTGGATGTCTGAGTCCAAGTGAAGGAAATCGAAATGTCATAGCTTCATTCATAACACCATCTCATGGAATTATTTTTTCCGGATTCCTGGGAAGTTGAAATATTTGAGAAGAATATCAGGAACTGTTGTTTTAGCCTGTTTGGTGAGTAGATAATAGCCTTCCAACTCTATTCTTTCAGGAAATGATGTGAGAGTTGCATTGTTCCTAGATGGGGGCAGCAATGTTTTTTAACAAGACACATACATACATATTTTTAAAAGAAACAAAACACAACAAAAACATGCAATCTAAGCCACTGTACTGAACCAGACTTTTTGAATCTGGTGTAGATAAGAGGTTGGCCCAGACAGTGTGTCCACATTTCACATAACTAAGAGCATTCTTTAGAAGGGATGTAAGCAACACTTTTTGTTGAAAAAAAAAAAAAAAAAAAAAGAATTATAAAAAAAACCCCATTATGATGTGGTAGTAAAAAGCTCATTATGTGAAGTGATATCAAACATGACCAGAAAAGACCCTAGGGAGAAATTACAGTTTTTTATTGGATTCTGTGGGACAAACTAGCCTGGGAACTTGAAAGCACAGGGAAGGTGCACGTGGAAATCACATCATATATGAAGAGTAATTTCTTACCGTGTGAAAATTATTTGGAAATAGTTTTCAGCTAAAGTTTCTCTTTATGGCAGCCGTTTCAAAGGGAGCATACTGAGGCAACGACCTACAGTAGCACTAATACAATAGCTGCTGGATAACCTCCTTGCAGAGGTATGTGGTCTTAATCCAGTTCTGCGTCAACAGGCAAAAAATAATCAGCACTGAACTCATAGCAACAGAGGCTCAGTTTGAGCCTCTTCATTTTGACTGAAGATAATGGCAAAAATTCAACTCAGTTTTTGAATTTCAATTTAATTTTTGATAAAAGTAAAATTGCACCTGGAAAGAGTATAAAGACGGAACTACTATTTCTTCTTCAGGAGAGGCTGCAAAGGACAAAGGGACAGCATACAGAAACTCTGCTATGACTTTTCATGCTCCAGTGTGACCACCAAGCACTTCTCTAGGACTCGCATCCTCTAAAAACAAACTGAAGAAAGATTTTTGCGTTTTGTGATCCTGTGGTGATGGTGACTGCCACCTCAGTGACAAACACCAACCACCACTGCACAGCAACCCCATGTAGCAGGCTGCCTCGTCCATTTCCTCCCTACTTCAACATCTGGCTAAGAAACAAAAAAGTCAGTAACTAAACAGCTTTACTACATAAATTTCTATCTGTTCATGGATGTTTTAAAGGAAATTGCATTTGCTGTACCACCTGCAAGTCACAGCTGCAAGAAAATTTCAAACCACAATATATCCTGGTCAACCCACATTTTTTTACATCTATCTATCTATCTATCTGGGTTTTTTACAACCAGAAACAGCAGCCTGTGTCTGGGCCCACTTCTCCTGGATGCACAGATACACAAAAAGCCTTACACAAAACAAGCGAAAGGTACCATCCTATACCCTTTATCTGTGCAGCATTTGTATTCTGCACTCAAGGTGTCCCAGACAACGCATTCAACAGATTTTCCTAACGAACACCTCTAAACTTGCTCAGGACACAAATATCAATATATTTAGTGGGCATGGTTGATGGTTGGACTCTATGATCTTGAAGGTTTTTTTCCAACCTAAATGATTCTACAATCAAAGTTCTACTACCTCCAAGTGCTTCTTCATTCCAGAAAACTTTTCCACCGTTGTGATGTATTGCGGGCTGCTTATTCTGAAAGAATTTTTGAACCATTTAGACTTTGATAGTTTAAAGGATAATTCCTCCTTAGGACTCCAGATGCTAATTAGTTGTCTGAAACCAAACTGCTAACTGGGTGTACTGCTGTAACTCTACTTTACAATTTTTAACATTGTTTAGTAAACACTTTCTAAATTAAGCTCAATTTTCATTCAAATCAGTACATTGGAAGGACGCAGGGTATCTCCTATTTATGTAATTCAGCTTAGAAGCTTTCTAGGTGACACAGAAAGTATTGGAACAGATTTGGAGCCATCTGGAGAGGGGATTTTTAGGAACCGGAATTTATTTAATGAGGGCTAAAAACATCTGGAAAGGACAAAATTGGGTCCACTTATAAAGGACTTCCTATGACCTCAAGCAATCCGGAACTAAATTTCCCAAAGCTAAAGCTACTGAAAAGTGCTGTGCACATTCTAGAACATGTTACAGCAAGAGGCGTTTTTGCATATCCTAGTTTGGGAGAGCACTGGCTAGGTACCACCTCACAAGCTTTGCAAAGCAAGCTTGCAAATTTATTTTACAATTAACTCAAAGACAACTAAAAACGCATATCCAGGTCCTGCAGTGTTTGCTGCGGCAAGAACAAAGGTTATTTTTCTTGAGATTACAGAATATAGGGACCCTATGTCATGAAATGCTGGATAAATTTATAGATTATGTCCATCTTAATATGTCAGTAACGAGTAACAAGCAAAAGCTGTAAATAGTACTTTGGTTCTCACTAAATTCCATTACATCAAGTTAAATGCAATGTCTGTTAAAAAAAACAATGGTATTTAGTTGCAGGTCTCCTTGTATCCACCCAGTGAGTCATTAGTGGAGAAGACTGAGGAAATGTAAGGTTTTATTATAAGTTACAGTTTTAAAATACAGTATTATCCATCCTTCAGTGCAATTCTCTCAAAAGTTCATATTGAAAGATTCTGCTTATTTTTCATCTCTAAAGTGACAGTAAATAGAAGTCTGAACTATCCAGCTTCTGATCTAGCCCAGATAAAGGATTTAAGAAGGCACTCTGACACCTAGGTGGATAGCTTTACTAGATTCCTAGTTAGGAAGCATAAATCTGAGCCCCAGATTTTCAAAGCTACAGCTTTAAGCTCTAGCACGACTCCTGCAAGCCTTTCTTCTTTCTAATGCTCACCATCACCTTCAGTGAATTTGTTCCTACTTTGCTCATTACTATATATAAAACGTCAAAGGTACTGCACGCAATACTATACACTCTTCAGAATGGAAGGTACATATAAGTAGAGTAATGTATTTCTAAGATTTCTTTCAACCCTTATAAAACTCCCTTTGTTAATTGCCCCAAAATAGATTAAAGCATTTTTTACTTCTCTTTTAATGTTTGTTATTTGGAGTTTCTGAATAATCTTATGACTTAACTATTTATGAAAGTTGTGTTATTCATTAAAATCCTACTACAGCAACTGCACTCCCATCTTCCTGCAAATTCTGCTGTATCTTAACACACAGACCATAAGCTAGACCAATAGCACTGAGTGTACTGCATCTTTACTACTTTGAGAAGTTCATTTAATTATAAACAGTTCAAATAACTGGCCTGTTACGTGTGTGGTATGACAATTTTGTTCACAACAGTTTTTGCAAGAGTCCCCATTTCTTTATTATGGTACAATCTCTATCAATAAGCGTAAACTTTTGCCTCAAACCTTCAGAAAACCTGATCTACTGAAGTAAACAGCAGTGTAAGAATGCAGCTCTTGAAGGTTTTAATCTCTGACATTGAGTCTAACTTCAGATTATAGTAAATCTTAATTAGAATGCGTAAGTATTGCGGACAAGATTGTTCAGATCAGCACACCTTACATAAATAATTGAGTGACCTGTTGTAAGCTTTTTTGAGGACTAATGGGGCAAAATGCTGCTGATAAGTAGTGTCATTTTTTATTTAAAAGCATGTGGTTTCATCCACAAAATGTCTTGTACTTATACAAAATACTATATTAAAACAGAATATAAGCATTTAGTCTACACCTCCTATAAAAACAGGCTTTCTAACTTTCTTCCTCAGGCTCGCACTGACACCTACTGGAGAGCATTTGTAAATCTCAAAATCCATAACCTTGAGACATAGGAAGCTTTTCAACTCAGGAGTCAGCTATACAGGACTCAATTCATTGGCTGATTATGCCATGTATTTGCTATTTAATTTGACTACTGAAAAAACCTCCACTGTTTCTGAGGAAAGATTTAACAAGCCATAAATTAAAATATCAGAGAGCATGCAATGTTCCAGCTGTTATTATGGCATTTTTCTATAAAAAGTATTACCCAGTGATAGCACAGAAAGAAACAGCATAACAGCAAATAAATTGGCTTTCTCCCTCCTTCCAAAGATTAAAAAAACGTGATAGGCCTTGGATATAAAACATTGCAAGGAGAACAGCACACAGGTTCATTGTTAAAACCAAAACAAATCCTTAAGTATTTCTTCAGTTCTTCAGTTTGTTATTACTCCTAAACACAGCAGCAGCAGATTTCATTTAGCAGGTCCAAGGAAGATAGCAGTTTCTTGCTATGTATTCATCAGAATAGAAAGACTAAGAAAATATTCCAGTGATTACATGACATCCAAGCCCACTTCCAGTTACAAAGAAGAACAGCTAAACCTACAATTCAGTATAATAAATGGCACTAATAGTTAAGCAAAAAGTGATATGCATAGTCTGGTACAAAGATGTATTGCCAAACTCACCTACCATACTAGAAGTTAACTTAGGTCTTGAGGACCTTTTCCAGCTCCTACTGGATTCTGATGCAAACTTCTATCAAGTTTAACAGAGATTAAATAAATGCTCAAGATTTTTAAAACAATGAAATTCAATCATGAAAATATTGCAAGTATAAGGTAAAATACTTCCTTCATGCACCAATGACATAAACCCAACTTTTAAACTATTCATTTTTCTGTTTCTCCCAAATGGTAGATACTCGAATAACAAGAATTTGAATCTACAAAGAAAGTCCCACTGTGGAGAACTATTGTGTCCAGACATAGTACCTCCTTGCTAAAAAGCCCCCAACTGCTGAAGAAAGGAATCTTTTTTATCCATCAGATGTGTTCTGCTTTGAGATAATATTAGACACATCAGGTTTGTTTTGGTTTTGGGGGTCTTTTTTGTTTGTTTGGGGTGTTTTTTTGTTTTTTTTTTTTTTTTTTTTTAAAAATTTTGACATAAAAGATAGGTTTTCCTGTAAATGTTCACAAGTTGTTTCAAAGACAACTAAGCATTTCCAAGTACCTCAACACCTACAGCTTATCACATAAAAAGAGTGAAAGTTACTGAACAAAATAATTCAGCAACAGGTAGTTTTCACGTGGTCCCCACAATGAATAAGAATAGGCCAAGAGGCAGATACAGACTATGAAGAAAAGTTTTTAAATGAATTTCAGCAAAAAAATACCTGTACCATTCTAAAAGAGGAACACATTTTCAGTGTTAGGATTTAGAAGCTTTTCAAAGAATCAGGAGCACACATCCCAGAAGATTTTGGAAATACCGCTTTATTTTCCAGTGAATATCTAACTTACAAAACTTGTATCATTGCTTAAGAGCCCTCAAATTGACAAAATACTAAAATCTACAGCTCCAGTGCATAGTTAATTAGATATCTAAATCTTAATAAAAATTATCAGTGCAAAAATAAAAATTAATTCAGTATGCAGTTAAATGCATTTTGTTATAAAGATATTTGGGCTCTGAGCATATATACATCAAATAATCTGGTAAGAGAAGCCATTTTCAGTCTGTGCTCAAAACAATCAAAACTATTCCACACCCCATTCTAAAGACAGGCAAGAACTAACGTTTCTTTTTAAATGAAAGCCTGAGCTTAGTTACAACATTCATCATAGGTACATAAGCTGAAAAGTATTACAGAGGTCACCTTCTAGGCAAACGGGGGTTGTTCTAAAAGAGGCCTTCCTATTTTTCATGCGTGGGATACTTTGGGACATCTACGTTTTTTCCATCTACAACAGAGAATTAACAACATTCCAGCATGCCCAGTGTCGGCAAGTCCTCTTTTCAGTCCAGATACACAATGATGATTGATGGAGCTGTTGGGCCTACAGTAGTGGGCAGAACAGCTTGGCAGGAATTCAGTGTTATTGAAAGAAATCTGAAATACTTATTCCATCTCCTCTGCTAACTTTAATCACACTATCAACATGCTGCCAGGAATGGAGCCTTGACAGCAAGCCATAAACTTACACAAGCAACCATTGTTGGAGTAATACTGTTGCAATACAGGTAAAGGGTAAATTCTATTTATTTTTACCTGTTTCCATTCTATATTGGACACCAGCTAAATTATGGAAAGATATTTCCTGTACTAACAGTTAGCTTGCACCATATTTCATTAAGGAACTAGGTCTCGTTTTGCTTGGTTAATGAACTGGTTAAGTTAACTTCCTCAGTTACACTATTGTTAACTGCAAGTTTTAAATAAAGCAATACAGGAGTTTCACACACCCTGTAAAACTAAGAAGCAGATCAGTACTACAGGTGTTTTACCACTAATCTGCTCATTTGTTATGCTGATAAACAAAAATCTTTCCTCAATTGCTTTACAAAGTTCTGACAAGCTTATTCTAAGTAAATCGACAGCATGTCAAATACTTAAGGTAAATACTGTACTAGCTACAAAGCTAACACAAAGACTGATATGGTTCTCGTGATTACTTTTGAGCTTATTTTGGCTTTGCTTAGAACAGTAAAGCTTAAAAGGAGAGGCCTGAGACATCTACTGGGAGAGAAAAGAAACTGTTGTACAAGCTCATTTATCTGTTTTTATGTTAGCAAAACCCATTTAAATCTCCACTCTACTTCGTAATACTGAACATACAACCCAAAAGTTGGAATTGCAACTGCATTTAAAATTTTGTTGAGATCTTCCATTGCTAAAGCTGCAAAGTAAAATACTCCATAAAACAAGTTGGTTTTCCTGAAATCTGTGAATGGGATTTACAGTTTTCCCATTGAATTCTCAGCTAACTATGACTGGAACCTATTACACCTGCTTTTTGGGAAAGGGCTGTGGCTGCCCACTGGGATAGTTGATGTTTCCCAAACGAGACAATACTCTGTAGATAGGAAAGAATTGCCGTTTGCAACTCCCTGAGCTGATGTAGTCACACAATATAATTTCCAGTTCCACCTTCAAAAAAATGAAGGAAGACTGGCATTCCACCTGCCCTGAAGAAAACAAGCACAGATAGGCACTTAAGTTGAAAGTATGCAAACTTTTCTTCCCATACCAAACCTGTAGAAATGTCCGTTTTTTGGAAACTGTCCGTTTTTTCCTGTTTCAGCTTACCAAAAGAATCTCAATTTAAGTCAGAAGCAACTGAGTATTGGCACAAACCCAGCATTATTGAAAAAGAAAGGTCTTAAAAAGAAACATATTTCGTCAGTTCCTTCTCCATCTCAGAATACTGCTCTTTGAGGCGCTCCATAGCTTTTCTATGCTCTTCTTCCACCTCTTCTTGCTTGTTTTGTTGTTCTTTCATCAATTCCTCCCAGTGGGCAATACGCTTCTCTTCACGAGCCATCAGCTTGTCTGCCTGAAGCTGAGGAGGAAAATGCCAAGTTTTAATAATCATTTCCATATTAAAACAGAGGGTTTAATGAGAGCTACATAAAGTTATAGCATCAGAGGAATTGGACTTTTACTTCAGTAAAGTGAAACTATCAAGGAAACATACAAAAAGGTGAAACTAAAAAGAAAACATTTATTTTTATAGTCAATCCAAAATAAATGGTAAAATGTCTGTGATACTATTAACGTGATAGCATTGGCAACAATAGCTTTTCTATGCTATAGCCTTATGAAAAATAATTAAATAAATAAATGGAAAGACATTTTAAAGTTACTAGCTCACCTAGTTTGCTTCTGCCAGTTTCTAAAGATCGTCCTTGTTGCATTATTTGCTCCTCTGATTACTGACAATGTCAGAAGTACTGCAAGCAGCTGATATAAATTCGTATTAGCTCACAAAGATTTTCTTTTAAAATGAAATTCTGATTTTGGGACCACAGTATTCAGTGTTTTTAGCCCCTTAGTTACTGGGGAGGAAAAAAACCCCTGAATCAGCACATGGACACTGCTTTTTTTTCTCCCCCCGCTTCTTCTTGTGTTCACACAGAAGCTGCCTACTGACACTAATAGATTCAGGGAGTCCACTGTTCTGAAAGTGACCAAAAGAGAAATAATTTAAATAAAATGCAGCTAATTTTTTATTAAGTGGTCTTAAAGAACTGACAATCTGCATCTAGTACAGCAAGTACAGGCAGGCCTATGTTATATATGATACAAACTAAAAACGTCTGAGTTATGAGGAAAACACTAGGCCCACTGTATTTCATATTTGAGAGTAGTAGACAAAATTTTAGACAGTTATGTATGTCTATTATTTAGGTACATATGAATTACCAGAGATTAAAGGATCCACTTCAACACTCAAGACAACATTTGAGATTTTGTCAAAGCCATGTAAACAGAATGCTTTTGTATCCCAACTAATTACGATGGTTAGTAAAACTCCTATAAAGTATGTCAGCCAATCCTTCAACATATTGCTCCTCTTTTCTTGACATTTGCTACTTTCCCCTTGAATGTTTTATTTGTTGAAACAAAAGTACTTTCTACATTCTTGAATACATTTTAAAAAACTAGAAACAAGCCACATTTCTATTTTACCACAATGCTTAGGTTCAGCATAGTCATCAGATACTAGTTTTGATGAAAAGTCTCTAATACAAAAAGGAAAAGAGTGAAATAGAATATAACATAAATATTCAATGTTTTGAAACTGGCAGTTAGTCCTTCTGCTTTAGCTAGCTTTCACTGTGATTAATGTTTTACTTTATAAAGAAATTACTTTTCCCTCATACTTTCATGCTGCTTTGCTTCTGGTAAGCCTGATACCTTCCACTCTCTTATCACCCAAATAAAAAAAATATCTAGCTATCAAGAAAGAGAGATCATAAACACATTCAATATTCATGTCAAAATGAGATGTACTTCTGTGGATTGCTTTTATACAGTATTAACAGTCTGGCCTCCTTATATTATAGATGCTGAAGTCACAATAAACCTAGGCAGTTGTTCTTACATTTGCTCCATCTTCCAGCAAAAGAGAGGATTCATTTTTTTTTCCTTCCTTTTTTTCCTCCTTTTTAATATATCAACAATGACTATTTTCTATGTACCGTACTTCTGTGTAGGAATAAATACTGCCATACAGCTTTAACAGACACCTGGCATTTTTGACAACTTAAGGCAATGGGAACCCATTTATGGGAATACTCTCAAAGCATTGTTCTTCAAGATCACAAATCGTGGTTTAAATACCCTATTTTTGCCATGCAACATTTTATATACATTATAACAACACTATGCCAAGAAATATTTGGTTTGCAACAGATGCAGTATCAGCTACTAACAAAATACACCAGTGTATATTAATAGTTCCACTAGTACACTACTTCATATTCAAAAAGTTTTGAAAGAGCCGGCGCATCACATGCTTTTTGACAGGATTACACAGCACCTACCCAAACCACACTTCAGCTAGGCTAACCCATGCTCCTCACAATGTGAACAGTTTGCAAGGAACATGAAACTCATGGTGCTACTTTCCTATTTTCATTTTCTACTGCGCCATTCTTACCCAAGGTTATAAAATGATTTACCTGGTGAAACAACTTAAGACATTTCTAGAACATGAGATAGTGAAGTTTAGCTTATCAAAAATCTGTGGTTTAACTCCTTTCTTCTCCCCCCAAAAATCTCTTGCCTCCCTCTGCTCAATCAGTCTTTAGTTTGTCCTGGCACAAGAGAAGTGACATTGTGAAATAAAGGATATTAGCAGCCAGGCTACGTACATTGCCTAATCTGTGCCTAAATAAAAAATTTAAACGGTTGAGTACTGAGAAGCAATTGCTGTAAGTGCTTATTCTTTAAATATATAAATGCAAGCAGTAAGAGTTATATGGAAATAAAGTAACTCCATATAATTGCAATTTACACCTTTAACAAAGAAAGAAGTTGCAGATATGAATAAGCGCTTCAGAAAACAGAAAAAAAAATTAAGATATGCTAGACCAAGCAAGTAAGAATGCAGCAGGGGAGGTTTAGACTGGACATTAGGAAAAATTTCTTTACTGGGAGGGTTATCAGGCATTGGAACAGGCTGCCCAGGGAAATGGTTGAGTCACCATCCCTGGAGGTATTGAAAAAGCATGTAGACAAGGCACTCCAGGACATGGTTTAGTGGGCATCGTTGATGGGTGGACTCCATGATCTTGAAGGTCTTTTCCAACCTAAATGATTCTATGATCTCCTACAGCTTGCTGACACGAGTATGACAACAGTAAGAAGAATGATCAATGTCTAGAGATCTGTATCACCTCAGTGATGCTGATATACACAAAACTCTAATAATTCTTTATAAGCTAAAAACAAGCTATCATGACTACAATAACTGTTAGTAATTTACACTCCAGCTTTTGTGTGTTTTCAGAAATTTTGTATTCAGGAAATGTTTAAAAGCATTCTGAGCAACCTCAAACATTTTACCATGTCTCAGTGGTTTAGGCTTAAAAAAACCCCAACCAAACAACAAGCCCTCACTCCTAAGAGAATAAACTGAACTGAAACTGAAAACCTTTTGCTTATGGCATTTACCCTGATGGTGAAGACCTATTTCCAGTTCCTTATACATTCAATAATTAAGTTCTAGAAAACTAATGCCAATAACTATCTTGAATATTAAAACAGTTTATTATTCTTACATGCTTTTTTAGTCAGCTGTTTCAAAGGAATACAGAATGGATGCACACCCTTTATCTGCTTGGTTATTGTGTAGATTGAAAAGAGTAACACTGTCATTTCTATGTGTACATACATGTATTTATAAATCTGAATTCATCAAGTCAATGACTCATGTCAAATATCTTAATTTTCCAGTCAAACAATAATCCAAAGACCTTCAGTAGCTGGGCCCCCATAGGTGACAAAGGACACATTAAGAGACTAAGAACTTGAAATTGCCTTTGCATACTGATGGTCAGTTAGGAAGCACTTTGGTCTTATCACAGAACACGAAAATCTTACATGCATTCTGAATAAATACACATTCATATTTCAGGAAGGTAGAAGAATGTTTCTTTCTGAAGTCCAGAAAGCACTTGCAGTAGAAGTAACTAACTTTTGACCTGTTAAAGTATTTTTTACTGTCATGAAGAAAGAAATAATGCTTGTATGCTTGAAAATGCAGGTATAGTTGCATAAGAATATTATCCCTTTTTCTCCTTTACAAATTTTGGATTGCTGGTAATGATTAAAAAAACCAGAAAGACACCTTGTTTTTTAGGTTTCATTCTTCTGTTTCCAGGCCTGCCAACTGGAAAAACTGTTAACTTGTAAACTAACAAAAATACCACAAAGAATAGCACATACAAACATGAAAATCAGTGTACTTTCATAGAACAACTTTTCGGAGTATAGTCTAATTTTAATTCCTACCTTTTGTCATTTCAAATGACTGCTAAAACAAACAAACAAATCTGTAAAACAACTATAGTCTAAACTCACAAGAAAAAAACAAACAGGAAGAACAACAAGCCCCTTCAGTCAGACTTAATTATAAATTAGAAAACATAATAAACCCAACACAGCCACCTCAGAAAACATGTAAGTGTCCACTTTCTCCTCATCCAGTAAAGAAGTGTCTACAAAGTTGATCTGGTATTTTGTTGTAAAAATAAACCAGTGCACTATAAGAAGACAGAAGCCAATATTATGATACCACATTTTGTTCTTAGGTAAAACCTCATGACCTTTTTAACAAGGGAAAACTGCTGTATGAACTAAAGCATGCAGACAGACAGACCTGAGCCAAGAGGAAGCCTTAGGTAATCATGATATTGTATGGTATTGGTACAATATTTAGCCAGGAACCAAAAAAAAGTCTCAATAATTAGCTACAAATTGTAATGTTTTACATTACACAATGCAACATTTCCTGCCATGCTGTAGATTTCTATTTAATCCAAAAGACTGTCTAACTGTCAGCAACAGTACATTATTCTTTAGGCTTTTATTATCTGTGTTACTGACTGGCACTTACTGTCATCTACTGCACAGAAAAAAATTCTTACCCCACCTAAAAAGATCTACAAGGTAGCACAAATAGTATTTCTCTATGGCTGTTAATTTGGCAAAATTTGGATAGCTATTATTTTTTCCGTTTGTTCATTTAATTAGAGAATCATCTCCTCAACCCCAAACACTCAGAACTCCAGTTCTATCCTCCTATAAGGTTTCCAGCTCCTGCCCACACTGATACAGCTTTTTCCTGTCTTTGCTGGTTATCCATTCTTTCAGCAATTCCTCCTCTGCAAAAAGTATTTCACATGTTCTGCTGGAAGTTCCTTCAGTCACCCAACAGAACATAAGTCACAGCAAGCTGTTAAACTTCACTTTCTGCACGTGATGCAAATACGTGGCATCCATTTCTGTCTTTCAGTATAACTTCATAAATACGAGGGTTTGGGAAACTCAATCTAAGCTTAGACTCTGTTCTACGTTTGTAACAATGCCTACTACTTTATGAGTAATTTATTTTTTTTTTTTAAGATATTTAGACAACACTAAATTTGGAAGATTTTTAGCTTTCATGATCATATAAAAAGTTGAAAATAGTTTTGAGTTAAAGTTTCATAATTCGGTTTCAACATAAACCAAAGCTTTTCTAAATTACAAACATAGTTGCTGCCTTATTAATTCCTGTTCTGGGAATTCCCTTTGGTGTGTTAGCAAATTTACATATTTTGGCAGTGATGTCTTTCATATTCCTTTTAAATCAACACCTAAATTCAGACATTAGTTATTTGGAAAAAATCTAATCTGATTACAAAACCATTTTTTCACTTCATAGTGCATACTGCTTGAACCTGAAAGCAAAGCCAAGCCTTTTTGCACTCAGTACTGACTCACATGAGTTGGTTGTATTTATTTCTATCCTTGTTTTACTGTCATTGCTTATGCAAAAAATTAACATTTGTAAAAACATCAAATATATTAGTAAACTTTGGTTTTAGTATTACTTGGGCTGTTTTTCCTGAAATTAAAAAACACAAAAAATAAAAACACATCAAAAAAACCCAAACAAAACCCCCACCATTTGAGGCAGATACAGGCTTTCAGAAAAGCTACCATACTAGTTCATGCTAAAGCAATTAAGAGGTAATGGGAAGCGCTACGTAGCTTCCAGTATAAGCCTGTACCCTTCTACATAAAAGTACTTAAAATAAAAAAATAAGAATATAGTACCCCCAAACAGGTTTACAAAATTTCTTGAAGTCTTCTCTAGTTTCTCCCACAAGCTTAAAGCAATCCACAGCTTGAACTACTAACTAAATATTACTGATCTAGATGGGAAGACTACACAATGAGACAGAGGATTCCATAAATATTTCTTTCAATGACACTCCTGTAATCACAGATTACTTTATACCCTAAGTGAGAATGTGGGAGGGACATCATCATTTCCCTTTTGTTTCTTGGCTGATACCAGCAGCTGAAAGGAACTGCAAAAAAAAGATAATTAATAAAGCAAATAATCTTAAAATTCATTTGATTCAGCAGAAATTGATAATTTCACTGAGGACTGCTAACACTTGACACCAGATTGTACCAAAACCCCATTATTTTTTCAGAGCACATAATTTCAGAAAGAAAAGTACGGAAAAAGTATTTCTCCTCAAGTGGCTGCACTACAATGACAACTTTTATCTATAATGTAAAAAAAAGTTACCCACCTGTTACTATGCACATTTGGGAAGTTTCAAGCCAAAAAGTTTTACTATACAAGCTTAAAGAAACGCTACAAATCCTGAATAGCTATTAGTATTCTGCCACTGCATATTTAAAAAAAAAGAATGGAAACATACAGCTAATGTTTTTAAAAAGAATAGTTACCATTCTTATTAAGTGAGTGTTCATTTTATAAGTTATAATTTTTTTTATTAAAGTTTTACTTCAAACAAACAGTAGCAGAACTGTAAGAATTTCCTACTTCACCTCTCTACTAGTATCTACACTAGTGTTAGACACAAGCAAACTTTGTCAGGGTTCAGCAGTGTGCTGTTTGCACAGTGCTAGTATTCAACTGCAACTGGACTGCCCATCTTCACTGATTACAAAAAGGAAAGAAAAACATGACTATCAGCTTACATAAATCAATGCACAGTCTGTTTTGCGTGATGGCAACAGAAACGTCTTCAGTTTTTCTGAATTAAATGATTATAAATAACATTTTGCAAGTAAAAAGATAACAGAGGAACACAATCATGAAGGAGTAATGAGAAAACATGAAACTAATTTCTTGTATAATTTTCCAAATTTTAGATTGGGAGCACATGTATTTCAAATGAGCAACGTGTAGCCAACTGAAAAGATTCCAATGATTCACATGTTCCTATAATATAGCCCTTCATTAAATAACCCATCCACAAGTGAAAAACACACTTCCTTTTCAACAAGCAATATATATAATATGGTCAGTGTTCACAGCTAACTAGGAAAGATTTACATTTCCATTCTGGTAGGTTAGTAGGTGATTTTTGTTCCACAGAAAATAATTTTTTTTTTATACTTAAGCTTTCCCTGTATGCTACAAATATTATAGTCTGAGCTAGGAGGAAAAAGAAAGCAAAGGAAATAAAAAAAAAGGTTTCCATACATCAAGAGATTGCAGGAAGAACTAGTGTACCATTAACTTTGCAGTCAAGAACATACATGCTGCTGCAGTATGTTTTATAAGTGCAGAAATCACCCCAAAATAAGTTTTGCTGCAAGTATATGAAGTATAGAAAAATATGTTTTTAAGGTTTGCTATACTGAAGACAGATAAACTTGCTGTAGAAGCACAAGACTCTTACTTAGATCACATTATAAAAATCTATCCATCCATCCTTTACCTTCCTCTCTTCATGCTCCCTCTCTTGGAGTCTATGGATCATATTGTTGGCAGCTTGCACTGAAATAACAAATTGCAGTAGATCAGTCTGCTGTTTTAAATCAAAGAAATTTGCCTGAAAGGGATTTAAAAGACATGAGGCTGTTGCAAGTCAAAGATTATATTCAACTGTGTCACTTAACTCTGCACAAAAGAGATTTGTCAGTACCTGCAGAAAAGACTTTACATTGGTAACTGTATGTAGGCGTATCACCAAGATCAACCCTTGTTGTTCTAGAAGCCCAAAAGAGAAAGGCAGCTAGGTCCTCTTGTGCCCATACTCCTTAGTGTTGCTGACGAGCTAGAGTGCACTACTCAGCACCTCAGAAGACATCAAAAAAACTCTCGAGTCAGTAAGTAGAAATGGGTGATCAAACTCTACGTTTCAGTTGTTTTGTTTTTTTTTTTTTTATTTTT
The DNA here is from genome assembly GCA_026212715.1 of Elanus axillaris. Classification (NCBI taxonomy): domain Eukaryota; kingdom Metazoa; phylum Chordata; class Aves; order Accipitriformes; family Accipitridae; genus Elanus; species Elanus axillaris. Next base: position 16,702,331 of record JANZLQ010000030.1, read on the forward strand.
TCCCCATCAGATGTAAAAAGTGATTTAGTATAAACAATATACATGGAGAACATCTTTATGCTGGAGCCAGCCTCTTCTCTCGTGAGACTAAGCCTAGGAAAACTTCTCAATGGAAATAGGAACTGTGTTCCTCCTAATGCAGTTTTTTTCCCTAACTTATTTAACACTTAATTAATGCAGAATTAAATAAATTTCCCCAAAGCAGTCATTTCTCCCACTAACACATCCTAGCATCAAGAAATACCATACTTATTTATCATCACCTTAAAGCCAGCGACTTCTCACAGCAGGAGGCAGGCTCCTGACACCCTGAGAACTTCAGTCACAGAACAGGTTCACTGCCCTCATAGCTGATGAAGAGCTGGTAGCACCATGCATTGGAGCATCTGGTGGCTGAGCCCAAGCCACTCAGGACAGTTAGAAGACAGCAGCAAGTGATAGTTGTAGCAGAAGCCCTATGGCAGGGGACAGAGGCTCCCCACCTGTTGATATGTTTTGTCATCTAGGGAGGTTTGCTACTTGCCAGGAGCTCACATTCAGGATGTTATAGAGAGGCTACTGAGGCTCGGACTATAACCCCTGTTGCTCTTCCATGTAGACACCAGCTGTACTGCAGAGGTGACCTGAGAAATATCAGGAATGACTACAGGGATCTGGGAATAGTGGTCAAAGGCACAGCAGTTGAGGTAATGTCCTCCTCAACCTTCCTGGTCAGGGGGACTCCATGGGTTTTTGGGGTTAACAGCTGGTTGCACAGTTGGTGTTGGCAGCAAGGTTCCAGTTTTTACATTAATGAGACCCATTCTGAGCACCCACAGCTGCTTGGAAGAGATGGGATCCACCTGACTAAACAGGGCAAAAGTACCTTTTCCAACAGGCTGGCCAACCTGGTGGAGACAGCTTTAAACTAGAAATGACATGTGAGGGAGTGACTCCTCAAAATAAAAAAAAGAAGTTGGGGATAGGGTAGGCAAACCAAGGGTCTGGGATGATGGTTAACAGAAGGGACATAGTACCCTTTTCAAGGATCACCTCCTCCAAGCTCAAGAAAGGTCCATCCCAACAAGTAGGAAGTCAAGAAAAGGCAGCAGGAGGCCTGCAAGGAGAAGCAATGAGCTCCTGACTTCAGACTCAAAAAGGAAGTGTATAGGAGGTGGAAGCAGGGACAGGTAACCCAGGAGGAGTAGAGTTGCTGTCTGATCATGCAGAGAGAGACAGGGTTAGGAAAGTCAAAGCTGATCTGGAGTTGAATTTGGTGAGGGATGTAAATGGCAACAAGAAAGGATTCTACAAGTATGTAAGCAGCAAAAGGAAAACTTGGGAAAATGCAGGCCCTCTGCTGAATGGGGCAGGGGAATTGGTGACAAAGAACATGGAAAAGGCCAAGGTACTCAATGCCTTCTTTGCCTTAGTCTTTACCATAAAGACAAGCCTTCAGGAACCCCAGGCCCCTGAGAGCAGAGGGAAAGTCGGGAGCAAAGATGACTTACCCTCAGTGGAGGAGGACCAGGTTAGGGAGCACTTAAACAAACTGGAAATACGTTAAGTCCACAGGGCCTGACAAGTTGTGTCCACGAGTGCTGAGGGAGCTGGCTGATGTCACTGTGAGGTCACTCTCTCTCTCTTTGAAAGGTCACTGTGACTGGGAGAGGTTCCTGAAGACTGGACTCCTATCTTCAAGGGCAAGAAGGAAGATCTGTAGAACTAATGACCAGTCAGCCCAACCTCAATCTCGGGAAAGGTGATGAAAAAAGTCCTCCTAGAAGCATTTCCAAACAGATGAAGAACAAGGTGATTGGGAGTAGTCAGCACGGATTTAGGAACGGGAAATCATCTTTAATTGACCTGATAGTCTTCTATAATGCAGTGACTAGCTTGGTGGATGCAGGAAAGCAGGCGATGTTGTTAGCCTCAGCTTCAGTAAGGCTTTTTATACTGTCTCCCGTAACATCCTCATAGACAAGCTAACAAAGTACACGTGAGATAAGTGGACAATGAAGTGGACTGAAAACTGGCTGAACAGCTAAGTTGTAACATCTGTGATCAGCAGCACAAAGTCAAGTTGGAGGCAAGCCACTAGTGACTTACCCCAGGGGTCAGCACTGCGGCCGATACTGCTTAACACCTTCATCAGTGACCCAGATGCTGGAGCAGAGTGTACCCTCAGCAAGTTTGCAGAGGATACAAAACCAGGAGGAGTAGCTGAAAGACTGTATGGTTCCACTGCTGTTCAGAGGGAACTTGAGCAACTGGAGAATTGAGCTGAGAGGAATCTTCTGAGGACCAACAACACAGCCTTGCAGCAAAAAAGGTGGCCAACAGCATCCTGGGCTGCATTAGAAAGAGCACTGCCAACAGGTCAAGGGAGGTGATCCCTCCTCTCTGCTCAGCACTGCTGAGACCATACCTGTGGTAGTTTGTTCACTTCTAGGCTCCCCAGTAAATGAAAGAGATGGACTTACTAGAGCAAGTCCAGCACACGGCCACAAAGATGATTAAGGGACTGGAGCATCTTTCATAAGAGGAGAGGCTGAGAGCTGGGACTGCTCAGCCTGGTGGAAAGAAGGCCCAGCAGGGATCTCATCAATGCAAATAAATATCTGACTGAAGGGAATGAAGATGAGGGAGCCAGACTCTTCTCTACAGTGCTCACTGCCAGGACAAGAGGCAGTGAGCACAAACTGAAACACATGAGATTCCATCTGAACACAAGAAAACTCCGGCATAGGTTGCCCAGAGAGGTTTTGTGGAGTCTCTAGCTGTACAGGTATTCAAAACCCAGCTGGACACAGCCCTGGACAACTGGCTCTAGCTGCCCCTCCTTGAGCACAAGGGTTGGACAAAATGCCCTCCAGAGGTCCCTTCCCACCTCAACTGTTCTGTGATTCTATTGTTAATGATGTATTGCACATCTGACAATTAGAAAGTCAGGGAGCAGTATCAAAGGTTCACTTCATTTAGAAGGTATTAGAACACATGCCTTATTTGCATGACTAAATTTTAAGTTTCAGATATTTTCCTGCAATTGTTTTGTGTGTATAGCATCATCTACCATTTGTTATTCTGCATAGGCGAGATGCCATATAAATAAGTTGTATGAAATTAAATGCTTATATAACACGCAGTACATAAAATATAACAAAAACCCACACTGGCATGTTTCAACTGTGTAAATTTGGCAGCTAAAGCTTTATAGCCACATTCCTCCAAAATATCTTTTTGAGAAGTTATCCTGCTGAATGAGTAAGAAAAAAAAAAAGATACTGTAAAATTAATACAACAAATTTTAAACTTTCTTTTAAAATCTGAGCAATAAAAAAGATATATGGTTATAAAGATAAAATTAGGATTAGCATATAACAATTACTACTACTACCCTCTTTGTGACTAAAGATAACAATAATAGCACATTTCATAGCTATACAGCAGCAAGTTTTGTTTTAAATCATGGGGGGCAGTATTATGCTCTTGTGGGGAAAACTAAGAAACCTGAAGGTCACATCACAGCATGCTTGCAACAAAACAGAAAACTGAAATTTTGTCCATGGCTTTAGCTAACATGGAGCACTATCCTGTTTCTAAGTGAGTAGCAAAAGATTGAGCTGAAATAGCTTCTAATTAAATCAACAAAAAGCTTTAGTGTAACCTTAGCAGAAGCTGTGTAGGCTGAAACAATAAATATAAAAAAAATGCCCCTATGGTTTCCCTTTTAAAATCTGACAGAAATGAGAACAAAGCACATAAATGGTAGAAAATTTATCCAAGGATGGATTTTTCCACAAATCATATTTTGAATCCAAACTATTTAAATTATTCCTCAAAATGATTCAACCAGGGAAATAAGAAGCAATGTGCTTACATCTCTTGAATGCTTCATTCAAATTGTCATGCATTGCCTGCTCACACTTAGGAAGAACATGTTCATTCGTTTCAAAGACTGTGTTCTTTAGATTTTCAAGTACTCGTAGTTCTCGGAGGCCACGTTTTTCCTGCCAGAAGAATTGAAAAAAAAAAAAAGTGTGTCCAACAAGGAATTCCACTTTCCAAAATAAGATGGTTTCCCAGTTGATAAATTAACAGCTTTATCTCAAAGACTATACCATTGCCTATTAAAGTGTTACTCTACTTATTTAGCACAATTGATAAAACCAATTTTATGGAAAAAAAAGAAGTAATGCTCCATTTTTCACACTAAAATACAGGAATACTTTGAATGACACTTCTGGCCCTTGTGAGAAAAGTTAGTATTTACTAATGAAAACACTGTGTGGAAAATTGCGTTGTTTTGTATAGATAATTTACAGCATATCAAAAACAACAGAGAGAAACAGAGCTTCAAAGCACTGCATTTTTATAACTCAACTGTCACAGAGAAAAACATAGCACTGATTCTGCTTGTTTGATGTCTGATCTTCCAGATTTAGCATGGTACGAGGTTAAAACTATGCAAGTAAAATTGTTTTTACTAAAGCAATGAAGTCAAGACTAAAAAATAACATAACACAGCTAACTAGAGAGGCAGTCCTTCTGGCTCACTGCTGATGATGAGTAACTACACAAAGAACAACCTCTTGCTTTATTGATAACATTAAAAAGAAATATATATTTTTCTGAAGCCACAGCACTACTTCCACTCGAAATTCACCTGCACTTTGCTTTAGACAATGAAAAAGATTCTGAAATTTGCACCAGGTTGCCACCTGCCTCCTTACTACTTTTCCCCCCCTCTTCAGAATTATGAGAAGAGTTGCACACAAGCATTCCTGTACTGAAAGTCACAAATCATAAAGCAATTCTAGATAGTAAAAAAAATACTGCATCACATGAAGCGGGCAATTGGATCACCATACCCATTTTAAAACTTCAGGGACAGAGGCATAGACAAGTAAAGCCATTTAATTAATCAGGCTCCACACTTCCTGAACACAAATCTACATTCTTTACACACTAGATGCTAACCACTGAAAGAAAATGCATGTGTCCTACGACAATCAAAGAATATGCAATATCTCAAAGTTAGAAACAAGTGTCATTTTTTGGAAGAAATTCTAAGTTGCAAAAATGTAAATAATCTTCTGCTTTGCTATATTTGCCCTAAAAGTATAAACCAGAAATTAAATTTCAGGAAAAGATCTAAGAATATACAAAGTTTGTCCAAGAAATAGAACAAGACTTTGGCTGGAATGAGAAAAATATATGAATTGTAAAGATATGAGTTCTAATTTTGTAACTGAGTTTAAAATTTTCCTTCCTATGAAAAGCCATGTAAACCTATTTACTGTATCCTCTAACATATTTAGGGAAGGCAAAGAAAAGAAACCATTCCTTATGACTCTCAAGCCCATATGATACACATCTGATGAGAGTTTAGTTCACATACATATTTTGTTAAACCAGCATAGAGACAAATTAGAC
>JANZLQ010000030.1:16709475-16724570 GCA_026212715.1 Elanus axillaris
GGAATGACACGGCTGCAGTAAACAGAGCCCAGGCTAAAACGCTTCCAAGCTCAACCGCTGCGGTGGGCGGATTAATTCGGACAAACCGCGGGCGCTGGGGAAGCAACGAGGCAAAAAAAAAGCAGGAGAGCGCTTCCCGGGAAGCTTCGTGCCCGCGGCGAGGGCTGGGGCCTAGGCTCAGCTTCTCGAAACCGGGCCGCGCAGCTCTCCCCGAGTTTCAATCCTCCAAGGGCCGACGAGCCAGCTAAGCCTCCCGGCCGCCTGACTGCGGGCCTGAAAACGCTTCGCGGGGGCCGCAGAGGCGCTGAAGGGACGGCTCACGCCCCCCTCCTCTCATGGCCCCGCTCCTTACCCTTTATGATGGGCTGAATCGGGGAGCCGGCGCCTCCCGCCTCCCGCTTCCTATCGCTGGGCAGCGGGGCCGACCCGCTCCGGCTGGAGGACGCGGGGCCAGCCCCGCTCATGGCGCCCGACCCTTCCCCGCCCGCTCCACTTCCGCCTCGCGCCGCTGCCTCCCTGTGAGGTCATCGCCGCGCGACGGCCGTTGCGGGGGCAACAGCGGGCGGGGCCGCCCGGCCTCCCGCCGGCCCCGGCATGGCGGCGGGGCTGAGGGGGAAGCTCCTCACACGGAGGGGAGGTGCTGCCGCCCGCCGTGCGCGGCTTTGTGCGGGCCCTGCGCGTCCGAAAACAAACCCCCAGCCCACCCAAACCCCCTTGGGAAAGCCCGGCCCTTGTCTGCGTGTGGGTTTGCGGGGTGAGGAGAGGGGACCGGCGTTCGCACCCGGCCCTCAGCGCGCTGCCGGGCCTGGCGAACTGCAGAAACGACTGCTGGGCGTGCGGGCTACGAAAGCTGAGAGCAGCAGTCTTACCTTAGAGCTGTGCAAAAAAGCAAAAGCGACATAAAATCCCGACGCCTTTCTTCTCCAGCCATTTGAGAGTGTTAGGGTGTTTTCAATGCATTTGCCTTATAAATTACAGTATATTAACCTTCTGGGACTTCTGTTTTCATGCAGCAGAAACTCAGTAACTTTTAGAACAGCTTGATCGTATTTAGGTTATTACACCCACAGTCTGGGTTTTTACCCATCTTTTCTTTTTTATTTGCAGTACATACCACACTGCTCAGTGTCTGTGTATGGTCAACGGATCACAAATTCTGCTACAGTTGCTACAGCCTTCAGTGTCCTGACCCAGAATGCCCCAAAAGAGCCAGTTTAGCTGGAACAATCACTATCTTATTCGTAGAAAACAAGAGTAGTATGTATTTCTTTATTAGACATTAGTTCTGCCCATGTTCTACTCCACATAGCTTTTACAAGTAGGAACAATTGCCTGGCTGAGGAGAGAAGAAAAAAAAAAAAGACTCAGTTCTTTTTTTATTGTGTCAAGCTATTACAACAGACAAAAAATTGATCCTATTATTGAATTTTGTGACCTGTCATCAAAGCTCAGAAACTGCTCACTGAAATCACTATAGTATTTTTTGATAATACATATAATCTAAACTCAGCCTTCAAAGTGAGCAAATTGGTTTTGTTGAAACAATCTCTGCCCCTAGATCAGTCAAAATATAGTTAGAATCTTTATAAATAATAAAATGAATCTTACACTGGGAAGTGTTCAATACTTCAACTAACATTATTATTAAATTGAGCATAAACTTACAATCTAAAATAGTTTTTCACTCCTTCACTGTTACACAGTCTGTAAATATTACATTAAATGGGCAATTAGCAGAGGTAAGAATTGTTCCTAAAAAATACTGTACCCTTTCATATCTCTTTTTTTCCCCGAAGTAACCACCTCTTGCATCCTATAGATTATTAGTATTTATATTTTTCCACTTGGATCCAAAGCACATAAGCACTTGACCATCACCAGTAAATTACAATAGTGCTCATATATTAATAATACCTGTAGGATATTCCAGCTGGCTTGATGATCACTAATAATTAGGGGTAGAAGTGTTCAAATGTTAATTTTATCCATTTCCAGTCTAGCTGCCATCCTTTCCTAGTCTCCCTGACAAGTTATTTTCCCCTCTAAGCCCTGTGCTCCAGCTATCTTTTTATTTGCTAGGAGGAAATCCGGTAGTTAAGGGGTTTTATAACTACTGCATTTCTAGGAAAGAGTTTTTACATCAAGAGTAATGCCAGGTTTGGAATTAGGGCACTGCAACAAGGGCAAATTCTGTGACAGGTAAGTGCATTGGTTTCTAGGACTACTGTCCTCAAACCATTTCTCCTCTTTGTTTGAATATATATATTTTTAAAGAATATGCTTTATGTGCTGCATTTATGCCCGTTTGGTTTTTTTTTTTCCCCTTGCTTACTCTTACTGCCCCGTCAAGCTTGTTCTCAAAACATGTTTCAAAAAATTAAGGAGGACTTAAAGAGGTGATGGCTATAAAAAGACAATACTTGTGGAGCCCCCAACCTGTCAGTTTGAAGGAAGTAGTCATCAAGTCACAAAAACATGGAAATAGCTATGGCTTGCAGCATGAAAATCAACATATGCAGTCATCATGTATTTTTTTGGAAGATAGGCTAAATAACCTCTGTCACTTTTGCCGTGCAATGGAACCCGCTTTCTCTTTTAGGGATCACCCTGCCACTTCCCATTAGCATTAGCAGCACTCCGAATTGCAAAATCTTCGGATGAACGTGCCGAGTCCTGTCATTTCCCCCACAGGCTGTCTAGCGATGATAATCCACTAAAGGATTCTTTCATCCAAGTGGCGGTGTCCGAGTCAAATGCCGGCAACAGGCAGGGAAACCCAAACCTGTTGAGGCAGACGTCTGCCAGGACGGGAGCAATCGGAGCGACGGCCCTTAAGAGGGCAAGGCGGGGGACGTACTTTGTGCCAGCAGAGTAAGTCCATGGACTGCACCCGTGATGGGAGACCGAGACCGCGATCGTGATGGCTGGAAGTTTGCGGGCCGCAATGCTGATGCTGGCCAAAGCAGGCCTGGGGCTGCACTGTTTGGAGAAGTGCCTTGTCAGATTAGTCGTGCGGCTACTGTATTTGATGCTCAACCTGGACGGACAGGCCTGCCAGGCAGAAACTGCTCAGGCAGATGATGCTAGGGAGGACAAAAATTATTCACCGCAAGACTAAGAAGACAGATGACACCCAGCAGGAACAGCAAGCCAAATCTGCAGAATCCACAATGCAGCTGGCTAGCCCGAGGCTACCTGCCTCTTTGAAGTGGAATAGACATCACCGACGAGCTGTCAAATTAGATCACCAGCCTGGAAATGCTGAAAGAGATTTAGTTCTTCCAACAGAGAAGGGAAAGTTTAATAGATGAAAATCTTCCTAAAGGGGCCAAGGTAGCGCAGGGAGGGAAAGGGGAATCCTTCAGATGCAGCAACAATGAAAAATTACTCACCTCCTGCCTGCCTGCAGAGTGAGAGATGGGATGCGCAGCATTCTGCAGCAGCCGCGGTGCCTGTAGTCACTACCAGCGTGGAAAATAAAGGCCACGCCTGCAGGAACGTGCACAGAGCAGCAACAAGTAACCCTTGCCACAAAATAAATTCCCCCCCAATCTGTGGTATCTTTATATATTGCCCTGGAGCTGGGCTCTGAAGTACTATAAATCTAATATTCGAGACATGTAGCGGTGGGATACAAAGACCCAGCCTGAATCCAAAAGCTTGGCGCAGCAGAGGCACATGATGGCATCTCCCCTCACGCATCTTTTGCAATAAAATTCAAGCACAAAAATGTGTAGAATGCAATTCAATTTTGAAAAATCCAGAACAAAAATTAAGATTACCAAGTGAGTAAGCACATGCTCAGGTGTACGGTGAATATGAAACCTGGCGTTTCCATTAGGGACAGCAGCAGCACGATCCAATTATAGATGCAAAGAAGAAACACCGCTCTTAGGGGGAAAATATTAAACACATTAATCCATTAAGCAGCTGCATCATTGCCATTACACTTTGAAGTTAAAGACTGTGAAACACACCAAAGATTAGAAGTGATAAGATTGAAAATGAAAGAAAAAAAAAAATCAAATAGGCCTACAGATCCCTCTTCCTAGCAAAATAATAATAAAAAATAGAGGTACAAAAAATTACATACTAGGTTCTGTATACACATACAATTATAAAATCAATTTATGGCCATACCAAGGCAAATTTACTTGAAGAAAAAGCATGATAATGTCTCTATTCCCAACTTCAGCATTCATGTAGCAGACAAACCATGTATGACCTGCAGAGGTGCAAAGAGAAGATGCTAGCAGATCAGAAAGAGTATGAACCACTGAAAAGATTACACTGGATTTCTTGATAATGGTTTTATGGTTGTATCTATTCCTTTATTTTCATCTCTCTCAGCTAATGTCTTTAAGTATTTTGTCCCTATGTCTTCCAAATCAACAGCACCGAGAAGCAGATCATCTATTGCTTTTTAACCAAGTGAATAAAGATGCCCAAGTTCTACAGCTCTCTTCATCTGTATGTTACTTGGGTGTATTTTATTTCATGGACAAAAGCAGTTTAGCACTTCTAAGTCACATTTTCATATAAAATAGTTAACATAAATAAGTGTCTTACTTGAATTGCAAAGTACTTGCATCTTAAACCTTAAGAGTCTCAGCTCCCCGCTAATAACCCAGGATCCACAGCCACAATGAAGAGTCTAGATTACTCTTCCACCAGCTATAATTGAAGTAAGCGCGTGTATGCATGTGTGCGAGAGAAAGAAAGCAAAGCTGAAGAATTATTTTACCAAGATACTCTAATGAAACAACACTTATTGGGAAATTTAAGATGTACCTTAAAAAAAAACAAAACCAAAAAACAAGTCCCACATTTCCAGGCCTATGTTCTTCCAAAGATTCAGACAGTAGTAGGAAAGTCCTGGGAGAATGGCTACTTCAGTTTAGAAATATTTTCAAGAGGGTAGGGTAGGCTATAGAGAAAAATAAGATTTTAAAAAAAAAAAATTAAAAGGATGTAAAAATATTACCTCTTACAGGCAAACAGCCAAGATACTAGCTAGAAGACTTCATGGTCCAAATGTTACGCATTCTACCCTGACAATCTCTGGCAATTCGATAGGTGCAAACCTCTTGAAATCAAGTATTTACTGTGGTGGGCAGTGAAGAAAGGTAACAAAACTTGCTTGATTGGACTGTTTCAATTGTTAACCAGAAGGGATACCTCCTAACTTGTTTTCTGTGTGGAAAAACTGGAGTGCCAACCTGGTAGGTAAATCACTAATGACACAAAAGAACTGCCCCTAGAGACTTCTGAAGTCAAACCGAACTCTCACTTGAAGTTACACATACAAAGATGACTGAAAATCATCAGCACATTCCTAACATATCCGATGCAATACTCGAACACCTCTTTCAACCTGGCTTGTCTGCAAGCAGTGGTCATCTTGGCATCAAGGGGAAAAAGACAAGTCAAAGTGGTAAGTGTAAGATTTCACTGAACGCTTACAATTATCATATTTATTTCACTGTTGAATTCTTCAGTTGCTGAAAGGTTGTCATGCAGCACTATCTCACCATATGGCAACAACCTCAAGTCCTAGAGGCACATACTTAAAAGACCATAACATGTCAGGCCCCCTGAATAAATTAGATAGAACAATTATGCAAAATAATAATACTGCAATGATGAGATACATTAACAAATGAGAGTGTCACTGTTCATGAAATGCTGTGAAAATAAATTCCACACACCACTATGGTCATCATCATCATCAAACTGTGAAGCAACAACAGTAAAACAACATCACAGTATTTACTGTGCCCTTCAGCAACTGAAATTTTAAGTAAAGGGGGTTGCAAGGGAAGAAAGTCACTTTTACTGATGTTCAGTGAAAGGATAATAAAATATTACAGAAACAGAAAGACAAGTTGTAGTAGCTTTAAAAACAGTAGAACGTTTACCCATGCACTCTTTATAGAGACCATCAATGTTAATTTGAATGCTCACATACACTACACCTCATCTGTAAATAATATGAAGCATAATCGTAAAAAAAGTCCGTCATACAATCTCAGATAGACCAAGCCACATTTTTATGATTTTTCAGAAGTTTTTTTTAACAGATTTAGTTGTCCTTTATGATCAAAAGGCATTAGACAGAAGGGGGCAGAAGGAAGGACATCAATACCATCTGGTTTTCCCAGTCAGCTCTATAAAGGCAAAGTCTCAATTCATCCTTCTTTGCATTTAACCCTCTACTCCCTTAAGTTTCTCCTTGCAGGGGAGAGAAAACTGAAATGCTTAAGTTAGCATATAATGACCAAATGGCTTTTAGACAGTATAGAGTTAAATTTCACTAATCCACTTCTAAACATTTCATCCTTCTGTTAGCTGAACTTTTTTTTTTTTAATAACATTTCAGCAGCAAGTGACACTTCTGTTCTACACCAGAGAAAACAAAACTGGCACAAGAGGCTAGGGGATACTGCAGCAGTAGCATATAGGCACCTTGAGAAATCCCCACACTTGGAAACAGCAGCTGATTGGGATTTAAAAAAAAAAAAAAGACACTTTGTAGCATCATCCCTACAAAGCTTGTCTGAAAAGATGACAGTATTGTTTTCAGCAATATTTTTAGTTCTGGTTCCATTTCAGTGTTCTTAGTTGTAACGTAAGCTGCTATTTCCATGGATGAAGGCTTGCACGTACACTTTACAAAACTTAAATCATTCTCATTTACAATAGCATATATAAAAAACAATCTGTAAGATGAATGTGAAACTTGCCCAACCCTTGACCAAATGCACTGTCGATTCCCACTCACAGCTCTGCTTCAGAAACTGAAAATGGTCATTATAGTAGAATTTAGTAGAAGTATAGGTATTTTTTCTAAGTCTCAACTCATCATCACTTGCACCCAGAGAGAAGTGGGGAAAAAAGCAAACTCATATACATACTACTAGGCAACAAATATTTGAATAAATTGGGAAAAAGTGTGCAAGTACTCACAGTAAAAACCTGAAGCCCTCAGGTAGTTAAGTATGAAAAGTCTGGAGTAGGAAGTTTCTAAAGTATATTTGCACTAAAGCTCACTCCACAATTCTTGAACAGATCTCATAATTTCAGTAAGATCTTCATAATGAAGTACACAAGGCCTGCCTCTAAATAGCAAAGAACAAGAATAACAGGAGAAATGGTAGAAGCTGAGAATTAAGCCCCTGGGAAACAATGAGAACTTTTTCAAACCAAAGAGCAGTATTTTCATTTTTAACAAGATATTCCTGAAAGTAACAAACACTGTGTGCCTGTGAATCCCCTAAAGATACTATGTATATACAGAAAACACCTATTAGAGAGCTTGGAATTGTCCAAGTTAAGCTTACTCATGCAATTTTCTTCTGTCCTTTTATGTGTTAGGATACATTTTAATTACCTCATTTCATTATCTACCTACTTTTTTTCTGAAGGCCTTGTAACATTAAAAACACTCAAACAGCTATCCAAGATATAAAGGTATCTGTCTTATTGGGTGGGAGGCTCCTGAAGTAGCACACAAGTTAAGACAAAAAGAATGTACAACTGAGAAGTTGTTTGCTCAACACTGCTGTAGAAACCAACATAGAAGTTTATTAATTAAAATACCAAAATATTTTTGTATTTCTTTCAGTGTTTTAAAAGAAGTGTTAACTGAATTGTGGAGAAGGTAATTCCCCAATTCAGGTGTATCCTTAGGGCATTATATAAGCAATTTTAAATTCGTTAAAAATAAAAATGGAGGGACCACATTCTACAGTGAAGTGACCTGTCCAAATGTCTGATTCACCAACAGTGTCTTTGGTCTTAAACTTCAAAACACTGAGTGCAATTGACAGACTAGCTCATTATCTTAAACTGAGGGAGGTTTCTTGGTTTTGTTTGGGTTGGTGGGTTTTTTTTTTAGCATTGTGAAACTTGCATTTACACTTGTGTGGAAACACCATATGAAGTGAGACATATGCAAAATCTTGAAAATCACTAGCTTTGTTACCCAGTTTGAAAGAAAATGCTTCTATAGAATCAAAATAAAGTACATATACTGCAAAATGATGTAGCAAGTGAAGTAACCTTTTAAAATCTTCATTTTCTTTACTGAAGAAAAACTAAGAAGTTTCACAGCCAAATTAAGACTACAGTTTTAAAATAATTTATTCAGTCACATAAATACTTTGTAACATTTGCATGTTCCCTTTTTCACATCCTTGGCACACAATATAGCTCTTAACTTTTACAAAACTAGTGTAAACATCCATGGAAAATGAAATGAAAAGAAAGTGGGACATATGTAAGAGTTCAATAAATAGCAAAAGGAGTAAATGACTGAAGGAAAATAAGTAATTCTTTCCTATAAAGACCATATAATTACTCTTGAATGTTTAATTTAAAGAACTTTTCATTTTTAAAAAATAGTGAATTAAAACTCATTTCCATCTTTCTACCATTGTTGCATTTAATCAGATACATGATACAATCCTTTAACTAGTTCAAATTCTTGAATAAACAATACCAATTCAATGTAATTGTATAATTTGTGGCATCAACAGTTTTGGTTCACATACAGAAGGTTACAAACCAGTATTTGCAAGTTAGTGGTTTTGGACAGTGTAACTTCTAAACTCCCAAACACCCTTCCAACATTACATTAAAATTTTCCTTAATGAGCATTAGTGTATAATCTGTTCTTGATAAAGATGACATTAGACAGATGTTGTCGGACACCTGGATAATGTTGAATGTGGTTGAACCAACGAGAGACATTAAGGTATTTCTCCTTTTCTTGCACTGTGAGGTCCACCTGCATGGAGAAGAAATACAAGGCACCAATAATAAAAGGCATCATTAGTGTCATAACAAGTGGTAAGGTAAAATAGAAGTGGAGAGTTTTACAGCCGATTTCAGGTCACATAAAAAGTTGTTACAGTCCAGCAGCATTTTATCTTAATTTCATGTATTGCAATTCACAGCCCAAAATACGTATTTACTTTTAATTTACTCAAATGAACAGACCTGGAGGGTGGAATATACATCTGTATGATAGAGAGGGGGGGAAAGGGCATCAGCTTGCTTGAATTTAATGCATCTGTCTATTCACAGGGTTAGCATACAGTATTGTGGGGTGCAGGAAAGAGTTCCACAACATGCACAAGTCTTTCACTTTAGCTGGCAGTCTTGCCTCACAGGCAAAGCAACTACTTTGTATGTCAAGTAATATTATAAGCACAGGGATAAGGTTTTTTTGAGGCAGTTTCCGACTGGATGGAAAAATTGAAAGTTGTTTTCCATTTTGAACAATAGTCACACAATAGTTACTAAGAAACAGCGTAGCTTAATACTTAACTGTTCAGATGGGCTAGCTCACATCATTAAGATAGCAATGACATGATTCAAACTACCACAGTAAAACAAACTGGAAACCTGTCCATACTTCATAAACATACTTAAAGTACTATTACTTACTCCTACAGTTTGAGGTCCTGCTGTTCACCGGAGTTCTCAAGTGAACAGCACAGTCACTTGCTTATTTTAAGCCAGATGTATACAGCTGCAAGATCAGTCAGGAAGAAGCCTCCAAATATGACATAGCTATTGCAACAGCTCTTTGCTGCAGAATTGTGGCTAAGATTAACAAAGAGCTTCAAGCCTACCTTTACTTTTATCAGGGGACTGGCTCAGATAAAGTCATCTACAATTACACTTCTTAACTATACCTTTCAATGTCTTCTAAGTTCAAGCCAGCAACATACTCAAAGCTTCGCTACAAGGTCTTTTATTACTTCTGAGACTTTCAAGCCAGCTGTAGAAGAGCCATTCCCATCCTCTATCACCTGTATTACTGTTCCTTGACTAGCAGTTCTAGGTCCCCTCATTCCTCTGTAATCAAGTTAGCTCATCAGTTTAGACGATGATCCATTTCCTCACATTAACCTACTACAACAGAATTACAAATGGGGTAGTCCTCAAAACAAACTACAAAAACTGCATCAGCAACAAAATGCGAACTTCACATCAACTATCCTATCTTATCTCACCAATACTTAAACCAATCAGTGCAGGATTCACCTCACTTCATTTTCAGTTAGCTAAGTTAGCCATCAAGCTTAACTTAGTCATCTTGACAACACCTGCAGTCAATGAGAGAGGGCACCCCTGTAGAAGACAGTTTTAACAGACAAATCACTAGCTAGACATGCCTAGTATTTTTCATGTTTAGACTTCTAAAGCTAATCAAGGTTAATCCCCTCCTCAAAAGCTAAACAGATTGCATATTCCTTATGCCTTGTTCTACAAACACTAGACTTCATGGATAATGCAGGTTCACTGCAAATTTGATCTTGGGCACAGGACAGCTGGAAACAGATATGTTCCAACAAACTTGAAATCACAGGAAGGGCTACAGATACACACTCAGCTGGACAAGTGAAAAGCTGGTGTGCAAAACTAAGTCTCATGTTAAATTTCACCTTGTGACACAGCAGCCCTTTCAATTTCAAGAGTTGCCTATAACGTTTGCTGCTTCTCCTTACTGTTCTTTCACACAGCCCAGCACTTGGCTTAGAATTAGAAAGCTTTAAACATGTAGAGGTAAAAAGAAAATAAGGATATATATACTAGAAGATGAACCACTCCAAAAATACCAAGGAAGAGTAATTTCAAGGAGTTACAGGAAGGAATTCTAAACCAATGCCACATAGCATTAACACTCAATATTAACAGCAAGTTAAGAGGAACCGTGGCAACAACCAAAAAGCAGGGATCTTGCAGCTGCTCCTGAACCAAAGCAGCTCTTCTTCCTATGGGACTCATCTGCCAGAATACAAGCACAGCACTGCACATGTATTTCCACAAAAATTCTGCAGTTTTGAACTGTCATGAACCCCAGTTCAGGCAGTATGAGAAAATATGATTTTTCTTGCTTTTTCTTGGTACGGAAATGTAAACATTATTCCTATAGCTGTATAGTCCGATGGAAGTGCACAGACAAATCAATTAAAACACAGCCCCATATTATTTTTGCTAAGCTAGAAACGTAAGAGAGTTAATCAGCGTTAGCCAAGTGGAAGAGAATAACACGGATAAGTGGAAAGACTGCAGAGTTTTTAAAGGCATTACAAACAAAAAGTGGAAGCTCTTAAAATGTAACACTGAGTACTTCACAAATTGCCTGAGCTTCTGCAAATACAGTATATTCAGGAGAAAAAAAAACCCCATGCAGTACCGTTTAGGGGAAGATGCTATTCATCACCTGCAGTTTGTTATAATTAATGGGATTTGGAAGCTGGTGCTTGGTGTGAAGCTGTAGTACCACTCACAAAGCAACACAGAGCATGAAAAGAGCAATACGTGTACTCTAAGGCCATCTAAAATTACTGAAAGTGAAGAAAAGTGTTTAAGTATGAGCAGATACTAAAAATACTGTCACTTTAAGTTCTATGAGTGTTGTACACTTGAAGTTATAATTACAATACCATTTTTCAAAGTTTTTAGTGGGTAAGCACTTGGTTATGAAAATGCTGAACTAAACTTCAGATTTTGCAGCAGATATAGTATCTCCTCCCCGTAATTTTATACTGGTAATTCTCAATCTTCACATTTCTCTGATGTAAATAAAAAGTAAGGTCTGGAAAACTAGTCCTCCTCCATTCTGTTAGCATAGTGAAAAAACATCTGAAGGGCAAACCAGACAGTCGCTCTACTAACAAAACCCCTTTTTGTACTCTAGGCACAACAAGCAAGATATTTTTACTTATTTACATAATGTACTCTATCAGTGAAATATATTAAAAAGCACTTTGTGGCATGCTCTACTTTTTACTCAGAACATAACTCTTGGGTTAATTGTTTAGAGATCACTTCCATGGCATTTTTTACAACATTTTGTTAGATGGGTATTTTCTGTTCTTCCTCATTAAATTAGATAATTCCCCCAAGTTAAGAAAGGCTGCTGTTCTGCTGTTAAAATAATTATTTGCTATTAAAGCAATTATTTTAATAGCAAAGAAGCAGACACTCAATTTGACAGGCTTTTTTTTTTTTTATGTCATGGAAAAAAAAAAGTCTTATCCTTCCACCACAAGGCTCAGAAAGGGTAACCAAGGTGGTCATCATACAATGCAGCCAGAAGAGTTTCTAGAAGGGCTATAAATACACAAGCTTTAATTATATTTGTTTTCAGTAGCATTGGGGATGCAGGCATAAATTCCCATTCCCACATGCTGCATGAGCATGGAAAGTCTAAAAATACCTGCCTGCATCAAGAAAAGGATACTATCTCACTTTTTAAATTTAGCCTTTAGATATAAGAGAAAAAACAAAACCAGCTGAATGGGGTATTTAATAAAATACATGTACTTCCACATAGTTTTGACTAATTTTCTGCTGTTAAAGGAACACACTTAAAATTAAATCTTTTCTTTAAAGTAAGACTTTTTTCTACAATTCAGTTACGTATCATTTCTAGCATCATTCTTTAGAAGGAAAGCCTGTTATCCCAGTACAAATATAAGCAGCATATCAGTGAATATTAACAAAAATTCATGGCAATCTGTTTGCTACAGGAAATGTTCATTATGAAAAAAATTAACTGGAAAATAAACTACTACTGCAGTCTCATATTTCAGTATTAGTAGGTCCGACCCAAGGAGAACAACTTTGTTTTGTACTTGATTTGACCCCAAAATTTTGACTGAGTCTTCTTCCATTTGCAGATATAAATTCCACCCGTAAGTTATTTTTTTAGACCTTATTAAAGAAATTTTCAAGTCAGACATATAGATTTGAGACTACTACTTTAGTTCTGACAAAATTTGTGAAGTATAAAACCAGATCAATCTTTGTATTGATTATTTCTCTTAGTTAGAACTGGACTTGTGCTGTTTGAAAATACTTAAGAATAAAGCATAGGGAAACTTTTTTTTTTAAATTTTAAATAAAAAAATGATACGAAAACAAGTTCATTACCACAGGGGGAATTTAATGCTTACTGATTGCCTGAACCATCCTCAAGCAATGATTCCAAATTCATGTTTCCTCTGCAATCTATGCTTTAACCTAGTAGAACTTCATTGTTCATCATATTTATCCACATACATATTTAAGTAATTGAAGTGTCTGAAGATAACAATATTTATATTAGATACATGGAGACATGGAATTACATATGACAATGTAAATCACATGGATTGAAAAAGCTCATTTAGACAGTATGAAGCATTACATTTTTTGAATGTTTGTGACTTATTATGATGCAGAACAATTTAGTTCCTGTTTATTATTACAAATGTGTAGTTATAATTAATAGACTCCGTCTGCAAGAAGCCTGAAACACCACCTGTGAATCTGACCCTTGCTCATTAAAATAATAATTCCCTTCCCACAATATGGATATTTAAACACACAGTACTATTGTGCTTATTAAGTGAACTAGAAGGGAGAGGAAGAATGAAAGAAAGGCATACAGCTGCAAAATTAAGAGTTGCTGCTGTTCAGTAGACAAAGTGATTAGTAAGTTCAAATGGACAAGCCCGGACAGTGAAGAACCAGGTTCCAGAACACCCCCCTCTAGATAATGGGAAGGGTAAAATGAGAGTTGGAGGAGGGGAAGAATATAAGGATGTATGATCTATATTCGAAAACACTAAGAAATGAAGATGTAACCACAGGTGAAGAAGTGAGCAATAGGACTGCAAAGCTTTTTAAGACCACCCAATGAAATGTGCACCCAAAGGTTTTTAAAGTTTTAATAATACTTGGCTCATTCAGGACGATCATGATATGTCACTAATATTTACAGTATTCTATTACTAATGTCTGTATAGCCTGTAGTTGTTAAGTCTGTCAAAAGCAGAGAGATTAATCCTAAAGGTCATCATCAGTAACATTTTCAGATCAATTTTCTAGACAGCTTGACAGACAGCAAGAACTGTGGGTCTCTTCCCTGTGCCTCCCATCCTCTTGAGGGATTATAGGAAGCATTTATTAGTATTTTGCACAAGGCTTAGCTGAAACAGTGGTGGATATGTCAGACTGCTTCCCTGTACCACATCACATTAAGACATACAGCAGCTTTCCCTGCCTCCCCCCCTTTAAAGCTTAGGGCAGAGAAGCAGCTCTGAACTTAAGTCTCATTACAGGAAAAATAAAAATAATTAAAAAAATAAATCACAGGATTCTACAGTTCAAGATCTTACCTCTATAGTTAAGTACTAATATTAATCAATTCCAAAACCTTCAAAATACATGTAATTCCTAGCTAGCAGAATCTAGATTTTCCTCCTTCTTTACGATAGCCACCCCATTATTTGCCCTTTATACCCTTCTGATTCAGAAAACTGTCTTCCACGAAATCAAACATTTCAGAAACAGATGCTGTACTATAAACTTGTCCCAAGAAGTGCCTGGATGGTTGCAGGCACCCAGGAGCACCAAGTCATTTGTTTTTACCATCTGTTCTATTTCCCAAAGCAATAACTTGTATCTTTTCTTCTTGATTAGGTGGTCTACTCTAGAGCAAACTAAATTTAAAATATGCTTGATTTTCCCCTGCCTAAGTTTTTTTTTTTTTAAAAAGTCTCATTTGCACTCTTACAGCATACACAGTCATGTTTTTAGAAAGTACTTACATGTTTTTTCTATGTCTACGTATCATGTGTGAAAGGTAATCCATTCTGGCACTCTAGTTAACACATCTATCCTACTACTTAAAATGTTTTACAAGGCAAATAGGATTTAACAGAATTACTTCTAAGTGACTTACTCTTAACATATTTTCAAAAACCTTCTAAAATTAACCTTCCCTTCCCTCTCCTATGCTTGACACTCTCTCATTTGAACTTTTACTCCTGGACAGTCAACACAGAGATACTTAAGTTCTCTCTCATTTTTGGTAGTATTTCATTACCTGCTCTTCCCCCTGCCTCCCTTTTGAAGTGTAGTGTTCTTGCACTCTTCTCCCAGAGCCCTGCTTTTCATTGTATAAGGTAACCATTCACCCAGTTGATTGAATTCACCAATTCTCAGACAGATGTGCATTTATCAGAGGCATCTTTTTCTGTGGCTGGGGGGGGGGGGGGGGGGGGGGGGGGGGGGGGGGGGGGGGGGGGGGG
>JANZLQ010000030.1:16724670-16863418 GCA_026212715.1 Elanus axillaris
GGGTGGGGCGAACTGTAAGGGGCGGGAGCTGTCCGCGGGGAGCATCCAGGCTCCGCTTCCAACGGCAATAACGGCTGCGTGCTTCCCGGAGAGGGGGGCGCAGGCCCTACGCGGTGCTGGGTTGGCAGCGCTGCCGCCCGGCCGTGGGGTTTCTCGGTTGCCGGAGGCGTGCAGGGGCGGCCCGGCCCCCCCGCGGTCCCCCGCTGGCGGTGCCCGGGCCTGTCCGGTCCCCGGCTGCCGGTTCTGGGTGGGTGCGTGGCTCAGGGCGGCGGCAGCGGCAGCGGGCTGTCGTGTGCTGCGTCGGGGGGACGCCGAGGGGTGAACCGGGCAGGCGCGTCTCTCCCCTCTCTCCGGTTTCTCAGGCTGATGAGATTACACTGTTTACCCATCCGTGTAAATTCTGGAATTCTTGTCCAGGTGTAGCCAAGTTAAGCAGAGGAGCTGAAGTTCCGGAGAGCTGCCTGACTAGAGATTTTGTGAAAGAAAGAAAATCGTGCGGAACCGAGCCGCTGTATGCACCCATCAAGGGCATCAAATGAAGAGGAGGGTTAGAAGTAGGGTTAAGAAAAGCGCGTTGATGATAGTAGTGAAGTTAAGAGAGAAGAAAGACAAAATCTGAGCTGGCCGTGAAATAGCCTGGTGTAACTGCACATTAGTGTTACTTGAGATTTGTTAAAGATGTGATTTAATCACCTTTCTAATTGAAGATACTCTGCTGCAGATATCATACTTGTACATCTGATCATAGATGTTAGAAATTAAAACAATTTTAGATTGGCAGGTCTATCTCTGCAGAATACCAAAGTGCAGTTCTTAATAGAAGGCTATTAAACACTGAACTAGCATTTTCTTACTAAAAACAATGAGCTAGTCTTGTCCTACTACTGACAATTTCAGAATACAGACTCAGGGCTATCACTGTGTTAGTCATCTTAAATAAGATGATCCTGACAAATGTCCTGGTTCTTCGATGAAATGCTTTGTCTTGAGAGAAGGTGACATTTAGATTTGTACCTTCTGTTGCAGAAAAAGTCTGGAAGTGGCCCCAGAGCCTTCCTCTGAGTGGGGAGCTATTCCGAAATCATTAGTGGAATTGTAAACTTTTGCAGGAACTTGTCTGACCTTTTATATTAACATCTGCAAAGCACTTCATTAAAAAAAAAAGTTCTGCCTTGAAAATGGCATTGTTCTTTGCAAAGGTGTTTTTTTTTATTTTTCAGCCCCTTTCCTGCAGCAATATTTTGAAATGCTAGTGTTCTACTTGCGGTCCACTGTGGTATCAAGGAATGCTCTAAAATTGTACAGAAAGACTCCATTTTCAGTGGGTAAAATGATAGAAATGGTTTGCCAATTTTTTAAAAACCTAGTTGATTGTTTCATTATTGAAAGTGAAATCTTTTAATCATGAAACATCTATCAGTAAATATACACCTACATTTACAGGTTATTTTATATATTTATAATTCTTAAGTGCTTTGGAACCTAGAAGGTGAGACTTACCAGTGTGAAATATTAGTGTTGATGGATTGAAATACCTATCAGTTACAATAAAAAGGTTACAATTTCAGATGAAAAGCTAAAGCTTTTTCTTTTTTTTTTCTGTCCTCCCATCTCAAAGTTTTAAAGTCCGTGGAAGGGGACACTTTATAAACTAGGTGGAGAAGATGAACTGCTTACGGTTGTGTAGCAGTTTTGCCCTGATAATAGTGTTTAGCAGTCTCTCTTATTCTGTGCACAGTTCTCCCCTCATTCCATTAGGTGGAGCTTTGTGATTAAGACTGCAGAAGAAACTTGCTTCAAAGTGCAAAATAATTCACCAGGGAATGGCTGGGGGAGGAGGCAAATGAAGCCTACTTTGCTTAGAGGTATCAGTGTCCTGTACGCAAGCTGGATACACAAAAATCTGAATCAAGACCCTCACACACAAGGAAAATAACTTGAAAAATCGATTCTGTCAAACAGAACGCTGCTCTCATCTGCTGTTATCACAGTCAAGTTCCAAATCTAAAATACCTTAGGTTATAAATTAAATGTCAAATATAATTAATTTGGCACTTGAAACATGAAGTGGATGACTGTCCTTTAGAGAAAGCCTGACAGCTTTATGTATGTCACATTGGTATCTGTTAAAACAAGCTTTACATGCCAGACGATCCTTGTGTGAATCATATTGCTGTTAGCTGTACCAGAATTTTGTCAATGTAATAAGTCTCAGAACAGTTTTCCCCTTAATTGTCTAAAGCTTTTGCAAGACAATATAAATCAAGTGTCATCTGCCTCATCTGTGCAAAATAATGGTTTTATCATACATCAAATAAGCAATTTATTTCGTATTCATTACTAGAGAAGTTATTGTTGAATATTTACACACAAATCTATATTTTATACAAATGGAGACTGTTTTCTGCCCTGTGCCTTGGACCCACTGCAGTTACAATTTGAATCCAGTTTTCCTTCCACCTTTTTAAATTCATCAGCAGCTGTAGTCCTGCAGTACCCTTCCACAGGGAGGTCCAGGTAATAGCTGCGTGTACCACTCCTTCCTCAGCCCACTGCTCTGACACATGGAGACCCCTTCTTGCACGCCCTCCACCCCTTGCCGAAAACCAGAAGTAAAGAGGTCTTTCTTCACTTCTTGCATTTTGTATCCCCACTTTGCACAATGAACTACACTAACCTTAATGCTTGTTTATTCACAGGTACCCCCAGGGAAGTGAAGAAGGCAGGTTTGCCCAATGGACACTTTTACACAGTTGTTGAAATAAAAATATCAGTAAACCACATTATTTCCCACTAATAGGACCAGTAGGACCTTTCTAATCCAAACCTCATAAAAATTCCCAAAGCAAAGATTTAATAGTGGAGTGCTGCAGCAAGGTTTCATTGCTGTAGTTTCACAATTAATTTTTAAATGCATGTAACAAACTGGCTAAATGTTTGTGACTGATACCCTTTATACTGCCTGATCTACAGCCTGTGTGAATGGAGCTATTCCTTTAGTTTAAGAGCAAAAAAAACAGGCTGAGACGTTGCTGCTGTTATTTGCTCGTTGAAATGAGGGGAACGTGTACTGTCAAACTAAAAGATCCAGACTTGTTCCTGGTTCCTGTGGTGGCTGAATGAAGCAAAGATGAAATTGGCTTTTTTTTTTTTCCCCCCCAAGTTCTCTTGTAAAATTGAACACACAAAAAGACTGGTTCCTGTAACAGCCATCTCTCCTCTGTTTCATCTTCTCTTTTCTTCTGCTCAATCCTGTGCTGTGCAACAGAAACACGAGCCCCAGGTCCATCTTAAAATTTAGTCATTCTTGTATGTGTCAGGCAGAAAACAATTTAACTCAAAAGCAATATTTTAAACCTGAGGCATGATAATTTTATCTTTTTGTCTCATTTCCACTATGTTACACCAACAAAAGGAATTCTAAGCCTTTCTGCAGGCAATGACTCAGAGATGTTACTGTCCCAGCAGCCAGCAGCTGATTTTAGCCTAAACGCATACTGAAGAAAACAGGGAAGGGAAAGTTGCTGTGATGTGACTGCTGTGATAGTGCAACACCAAAAGTAGGGCAAGGGAGACTTGTCATACTCCTGAGGAGACTGATCTCATGCACATGTATGTCGTAAATTAGCAAAATATACATACATTCATATTCATTGAAATTGGAGTGGCAACAGGATTCATCACTGACCATTACAAAATTGACTTAATTCATTTTGTCTTCTGTTCCATGGAAGATGACTGCAAATCACAGCACTGCCCATGCAATACAGTGATTTAAGGTCATCATCGTAGTTGCAAGGCAGTGCCAGATTCGCAGGCAAGATAGCTGCATTATTGCCCAGCTGCATAAAAGCTAATTAGCCCAGGTAGGAGACAACTAGCGTCACATGCTGTGCCTGGTTTTAATGTGTTCCCAGAGCTGACTTGCTTGTTCATAGCTCAGAGTTCCCTAAACTTTGTCTGTTATGGGCGCATCTGCTTTTGGATCTCAAAAGCTTATGACTTGGTTTTGAGATTAAACAATGGTTGAACATGGGTGTGAGTTTGGGTTTGATAATTCCAAAATAATTGTGACTGTTTTCCATGGATTTAGAGACCAATCAACAAAGAGTGTGTATGTATTCATATATATATATGTATCTATAAAAAAATGTCATTGATGTTCCTTTGAAGTGTTTTTTGTCAGAAAGCCCAGGTAACTTTATTGTTCAATAAGGAAAGAGTCAGCTCTTGGGCACTGATTGTCACAAATTTCATTTCCCTGAAACAAGAAAATATGGACCTGCATGGAAAATTTACTGAGAGATCTGTAGATTCAACTCTCAGTACCATCCTTGTTTCTTAAGTCAAATTTACTATCCTTTATTACTCACTCGCCTTCCAAATTAGAAGATGTCATTAAAGAAAAACAACTGAAAGTGGTGGGTGTACAGAAATGAAGAATTATGGAAAATGGCTGGTTGTTTGTCACAGAAGGGAACAAACTGATGTCTGATACACTAATCTGAACGCTAGGGTTCAGTGTGGCAGAGGACCACTGGTGTGTTCAGCGGTTGTGCGTATCTAGCACAAGGAGTTGTGCTCCCGAGAGACAGCTAAATAGATGAAGCAGATAACTACTTTTTAAAAAGTAGTATACCTGGAACACTACACCTAGTTTATCATGCATAAATGTGGTACATTTGGTTGTTGAAAATGTAATCTGTTTCTTTTGCATCTGAGTGCTGGGTTTTGTCTTCTGTGTTTTTGAGAACAAATGTGATTGTTGTAACAGAATTGCTGCTGGCAAGCTGGTTTTGGGGGGTAATGCCCCATTTACATAATGCAGAGTCCTGGGTTGAAAAGGCTAAGCTATTTCACCACAGACTATCAGTAATGTGCCACGTTAGTCCAGACTAATTCTGTTCTTTGTTCTCCAGCTGTCGCTGTGCTGAGCTGGAAATATGTCCTGAACATACACTAGATGGCAGGCAGGTCAGGTGGCTGGAAATGAGCCTTGGCCATTCATCACACAGCCTTCTCTCCTGCCTTCAAAAGATCAAGTAGTCTTCCTCAGGCCTATACAAAAGCACGTTTGGCTCGCTGTACTGGATATGAGTATGCAGTCAGCAGACTAGAAGCTGATCTAGCCCTCTGCCCACAAGATGCTAGGCCACGTTGTTTCTGACAGATTTGCTTTTGCCTTTTAGCCGACAAGGAGAAGATGCCCGATCAGTAACAGCTCGATCAGTAGCAGCTGTTGTTGAGAATAAGGCTTGTGTTAGAGAAGTGGATGTGTTAAAGAAGCGCTGTCAGCACCTGAGGCAGGCTCTGATGGCTTGTCTTCAACAGTAGACTCCTGTATTTGCCCTGCAGGAGATGATGGCAGCTTGTCGCACAATTTTTGTAGCAGAACATCTTTCCAATGCTCTGTGTTTGCCCCAGGATGAAAGATGCCCTCAACATTGCCCTTAAAGTGGAGATCTCTTTGCAATGCCAGCATGTACAGCCTTGAATACATCAGCACTTACTGTAGGCTCCTTCGGGAGCTGTCGTGACACATGGTCAAATTCAGCCCTCGTGTAAACTGGTGTGGTGCTCGCTTGACCCACAGCTCTGTCAGTGTAACAGAAATGCTGTCAGCTTTCACCTCTCCTGATGTCCTTGAGGAAAGGACGGATTTGAAAGGAGATGTCACATCACTATCAGATTATGCTAATGTCATAGGTGAGTCTCACAGGGCTCTAAGAATAAACCACATTTTTAAAATAGTCTTTCCAATAGGTTCTTTTTCCATTAGTGATATTCGTAGGAATCCCATGAGTGGTCATCAATTGTTTTTTTTTCCTCACACAAAAAGCTTCCTCAGTGTTGAGTTGCAATCAGATGCATTGAGGATTCCTGCTACATTATGTGAATCCCTGAAATGGTGCACCTCTTCTGATTTCAATTATCAATTGATCTCCAGATTTTAAGGGCAAAACTACTCTACAGTCAGACTCATGCTAATGTAGTTATTAGCACAAATAAAACAAGTCTATACCAAGGATTTTAGGGAGTTTGCTTTATCCATTTCAGGGCTGGAGCACTTCCAGAGAAGCAAGATTTTTTTTGTTGCCAGTTCATCTAAACCTACTCAGCACATCTCTAGACAACAAATGGTGAAAAATCTGCTGTTTTTCTAGACTTTTCTCCAGAGTAAACTACTGCTGCTTGTGGCTCTCTATTAGTTTGGAATTATGGGGAAGTAGATGCTCGTGTAGCTTCAATTGCCTTATTCATTTTCAAGTGAATTGAAGCTGCAGGAATATGTGGATGCCCTTTAAAGCTGGTGGAATAACTAGGCAGTATGCAAATTATAGGGATAGGGATTTTTTTTTATTTGTACTTTTTTCCTACCTTGTGGAATGACACAGTAATAGAAAAATACAGAAGGGCCTTTGAGGTTCATCTGAATTACATTTGATTAAGGTTCCTGCTCATCTGCTCTGGTTCCCTTTCCATCTGTCAAAAACTTAAGTTAAAGGCAGGTTATTTTTGATACTCATGGGTTTTTCTATGCTTTTTATCCCTGAAAGGACAGAATCTATAAAAAGTGCATAATGTTGAAAAACTTGGAAATGAGTTTGATTTAATAATGACAACTGAAATGTATCTTTTGGACACCATAGTTTTTAGGAATGACCTGGGAGATTCTTGTGCTGGCCATGGTTGTTTTTTTTCCCCCTACTTTCCCCTTCCAAAGTGATTTATTTATTTATTTTTTAAAAATTAATTTTATGGCTGCTTGTTTTGAGGGAGCACATTCACCTGTGGTTTCTGGTTTAATCTGTGACTGTTTTCTAGAAAAGCTGAAATAAGAAAACAAGGGTTTTTTTAGCTTCTTCAAAATTCACTTATTTTCAGTAACTAAAGAAACGTGTATAAGCCATTGCCTTCTTGTGTAATTTAAAAACAAAAGATTATTGAAAGGCAAGCTTATTAGGAATTTCTTTTTTTTCTTTAGTAGGTTTTGTAGTAAGAACTTTGAAACTGTAAGCCTTTTTTTAATATTTTAGTAGAAATTTATTTTGAATGATGGTCTAGTAACTACTAGATTAGTGGCTTAAAAGCAGAGTAGAATTTTAATTTATTGCAACTTCTCTTCCTCTTAAATTGGCCTAAGCCTTCTAGGACTGCAAAGAAACTTAAAGGATATTATTCTTAAGCTTGTTATTGTATTTTTATAGTGACAATTGCTGTGCCTTATTCACCGAGTCAGCTAGTAAAGTAGTTGGAACTCCTGAGAACAGCAATGGAAAAATCTTGGTTTGAATAAACAGACATAACGAGAAACTAGGAAGTTTAAACTTCAGTTTGTAAGTGGCTGTAAACACAGTGGTCTTTTGAGTTCCAGACAGATTCATACTGAGGTAGGTTAAAACCACACCTGGATTTCTCTGTGAGCAGTTTGAGTAGCTAATTGCCAATCCTAGCAGCTCCTCTGCCCCTCCTTTTATTCCATCTGTCTTCACTGACTACAAGGTTACGTGAATTTGTTCAGAGAAACAGCTTGTTTTGGAGGCATGTCCCATGAAATAGTAACTGTGATGGTTCTCCAGGGTGAGCATTGCCTATATATCGCTGTGTATCGGATGCATCAAGGTTATTAATTGTTGTGAGAGGATTCTGCCTCTACCTTTATGCTTCTCTGTTCTTGGAAATGTTTCAATGATTTACTCTTTAGTGTTACTATATAGTATTATATAATACTACTAGTATTACAAGTACTCAACGCATATGGCATTAACTCATTTTCCATGGCGGTTAATTCCATGAGGTCAATACCTACAACTCCCAGACTGAAAAGCCTTTATGGCCTTCAGTATTGCATCCTGTAGCTATTAGAGAATGCAGTAGTTAAATCAGTTACAAAAAAAAAAAAAAAGAGGAATCAGGGTTCAGCTGTTGCTAATCTAACCATCTGACACTTCCTAGAGTATCTGTACCTTTTCCCTAATAGGACAGGAATGATCAAATACTACACACAAGCATGTTTTTCTTTTGATCTTTTTGAGTCAATGAGGAACACTCAATAAAACTAGGAATGTTGCAAAACAGAAAAATGAGAAAAAAGTAATATAGACTTGACACAGTGAATAGGCAGGTGTACTTATACAGACATGAACACCAAGAAGGTCCTTCACTGAGTGGTAGCCAGCCTCAAAGAAAATCTTACAAACCCTTTCTCCTGCAAATGTGATTTGAGACAAGTTGTGTGAAGACAACAGGAGCAAACATCAGGACACAACCAGACAAATGAAAATATGGAGCAAATGACTCACCATAGTTGCAATCACAAGGTTTATCTGCAGCAAAGCCCCTTGAAGTCGGTATTGCTAGTGAAAATAAATGTTACGTTCCTTCATTTGCTCTTTGCTTCTCCTTACTCAGCCTCTTTCAACTTTGAACTGCTGGAGACATAAATCTACAAAGTAAGCAATCATATTCAAAATATAAAATTGTAATTAAAGCAGTACATTGCATAACTTTTAAAATGCATTTTTTTCCATTAAAGCAACTTTCTTAAAGATAAAATAAGTTTGGAATTTACGTGATAGACCCAGGCCAACACAAACTCTAGCTTTTGGCAAGTGTGTGTGTTTGACATTAGTGCATACATCACCCGGAGGAAAATCTCTATTAGTGGAGATGTCACATGATGCTTGATCCAGGACTGCAGGAAGAATTACACACAAAGCTTAAGAGTTTAAGAACTTCAGGTTACATTGTGCCATGACCCATGAGTTTGATAAAGGATCTACCAGGGGAAAACAGGGCTGCAAATAGAAGATTACTCTGTCCTGCAGCACCTCTGCAAAATCACACAGTTCCTCCTTTTCCTAGGTGTTTTTTGGTTTTTTTTTTTTTTTTTTTCAATTTAGGTTTTTGTAAAGAACTCTCCTCTTCCCCTTTCCCCTGCTCCTCCCTGCAGTGATCTTCAGTTTTGCTTTCTGTCTCCATCCAAAACTTGTGAAAACCATACCTGGTGAAGCAGCCTCTTTTTTTTTCAACTGTTTATTTGCTGCTGTGTTTTAGAAAGCATTTTGTGGAGGTGAGGAGCGAGGCTTATGTGATGATGAGTATTTGAATTGATTACAGCAAGGAAGTATAATGCAAAAGAAGAAGGTTATGATTATAAGCTGCTGGGTGTTGTTCAACACATCGGTGACATTGTGAAAAATCTGGTTTAGAATTATTTGAGCCCACAATCTGAGGGACTGTAATTGGGTTTTACTTCAGAGGAGCTCAGAGAGGTTCAGACAATAATTTATAAAATATACACAGAGATCAAAGTAGTTTGAAATTCAGACTGATTTTCTGTCTTTTTTTTTTGGTGCAGGAAAAATGAATAAACCCTCAAAACACTTTCATTTAAGGCCAGTTCTTGCCAGCAAGGGAAATTTAATCCACTCAAGCCACCAAATCATTGAGTACATTTATTCATTAAAGTAATCAATCAGTGGAAATAGGTTTTTCTTTTTATATATTAAATGGCAAAAATGATGAGTTCATAAAAATGTCAAGAAATTTTCATCTTTGCTATCTCTTTTCTTAGGTCAGCTGTCTTCAAATGTATTATCCCATTTGTGGGAATCTTACTTATTCTGTCTTTCTTGTAAAAAGCTGAGTATTGAGTATTACACAGAGATTAAAATTGAGTAGAAACTACAGAAAACGTCAAACATAGCAGAAATCATGACACTTGCTCTTTTGACCAGTCACAAAAGCATCAACAGTTGTTAATTTTTGAAGCTAGTACTCTGGCAATGTTACATTAATACATCAGTCACAGCAACTTCTTGTTTACATTTTTGCTAGCATCTACAAGTTTGTCAAGATCTATCGTCTCTTTCCCTTACACAGTTGGCTTCTTTTATTTTGACAAATGGATCCTTGCTGAGAAGTTATGTATGTGCCTTGCACATCATCATTTGGAAGCAGGAGACAACATCACGATTATCATTTTTCTCTGTTTATAACACAGGCTGCTGCTTTGAGATCTTTTAGTAGAAAAGACCTGGTGAAGAAAAATATCAACTGTACGTTTGCCATAGTAAATAAAATTACATACATTGTTTGTCTGACATACTTTAAACCTAGAACTTGAGATCCTTTTAGTTTGGGAAAGATGAAGTGCTTCCCAGGTTCTTCTTTGAAGTCATGTTCATTTAAGAAAGCAGGAACGTAAAGGGACCAATGGTGTGTCATGAAATTCAGTGTCTTACATCTGCAGGCAGTCCTGTAATATGGAGTAACCAAAATTTATAAAACACCCCTAAGACCTTTGAATGAAAGACCTTACAATTGTTATAAAGATTCTAAACCTCAAAAATGGTGTCACAGGTAAGGAAGAGATGAAATAAAGGCCATTGCCAATATTTTGGATGAAGCAGGAATTTCTCAGATGATTCCAGATCTTCCCAGGCAGTCATGGGACCATGGGCCATGCCCCAAGCTCCAGAGGAGGAAGAATATTCCCAGCTAATTTCCTGAAGTAAAATTCCATCCTGAAATGTGTTGTTATCAAACCATCAGCTTGTTACTATTGAGTCTGGTGACAGGTTTAACCCTGAGAGTGTGAAAAAGACATGCTAAAGAAATACCTGATCTTCCTCAATAATGCCAGGAACATCCACTACCTCCCCTAGCACCGCAGCTCCATCTGTGGCCAATCTTCAGAGGAAATTGATTGACAGCAGCCCTGAAGTATGGACTAATTAAATATATCATAAGTAGGTTGCAGTGAACACAAATCAGCTTGACCCAAAAAATTTTGGTTCCCAGATGTCAGCAAGATTTTCTGTTTAGCTTTTTAACATGGTCAGCGTCCAGAAGCAGTCTCTGTAAATAACAGGGGCATCTTTGATGCAAATTCTTACTCCTCACAGATTTAAAGTTGACTAACAAATATCTTTGGAGCAAGCAGACTTTAAAGGGCAGCCAAAGGCCTGTTTATATGGAGAAATCAGCATGTGGTAAGGTAAGATGAAAGCTGATGGTACAGTAGCTGTCTGCACTCATTCTTCATAGGAAGAGTGGTGAGCCCTCAGGGGGTGCTCAGACGGCCTCTGCCAGCACTCACTGAGGTAGTTTAAGGGGTCACTGTCCCTGATATCTGCCTTGTCCTTTTGCTGGAGCTTATGGCCCCTATTCCAGTTGTGATGGAAAGAAGCACACAGCCACACTTGCACCATTCTCCCTCATAGCCTGCCACATTCATTGAAATTACCAGTGAAGGCTGATTTGTGTTAATGAGCTGAGCTGCTGTTGATGGAGCCTGAAGAACTAAAACCACATTTGGGGTTGCTGCCCCAGCTAAGGGAAGAAAACTGCTGTCAGAAGAGTGGGGCAGGTGCCATAATGACATAAAAGTCTTAAGAACATCTCTTTGTGACTGGAGTGGAATACGTTACCACGTATTTCATGATTAAAAGCATCTACTTGGGGAATCAGGGCGGAGTAGCTAGTGGCTTGCATATCTACAGTTTACATAGCTGTGTACGTATGGTCTTGCACTAACTTCTTGGGCACATCAGCAGAAAAAACTCTGCAAGTTTCAGTTATTCAAAAACATAGTAAAAGTATTGCTTTTTGGATAGAGCAACACCATATTTTTTAACTGTTTCATTAGAACTCAGCAGTCTTTCTATTCTTGGTGACGTTAAACAGAGCAGAACTTTGGCTGAATGAGTGTGCTGCTACAATGCTGCTATCATTGACTTATCTCCCCAAATGGGATAACAAAACCCTTTCAGATCCTGCTGAGCATTTCTCCACATGCCTACTCCACGCAATGCAACCCCCCTTTTTTTTTCTTGATATTGATGAGTTTTAATGCACATCCTTTTGAGCCCTTAGGATTGTGCTGCATTGTCCTTCCACAAAGATGCAGTGTTTAGGTAAAGAGAGCAAAGAGGCTGAGACACAATCTCAAAGATTATCTATGCAACTTGGAGATCATGTTGTCAGTGTTTCAAAAATTGTTGGACACTCAACAGAGAGCCAACATAATGTCTTAAATTGCTTTGCATTTTTGAAGGAATTCAGGTATCTTAAAAGTATCCAGAAAACACAGTTAAGTGTCAAGCTATTGTAGGCTGGGCTTACAGCCTTAGCATCTTAGCTCACAGGCTCAAAGGGCTAGTCTTTACTACTCATCAGGAATCTCTACAAATGTATGATAGTTAACAATATTGTGAATACCACTTCATATTTCCAAACTAAGCCTATCTTCTGGTCTTTGACAAACCAAGTTTTGGAATAAATGGGGTATATGCAGACAAGACTGCTATATACCTGGCTGTCATAAGTTTATCTCTCTCTTCTTTATCCAAACCTTCAACTGTGTGTGTAAATGAATATACCTATCAGCAGGAACGATTCATAAGGTTGAATCCAATAACACACCATGGAATGAATACTAAGGTTGCCTGCTGTAGCAACCTCACCAGAGCTGAAACTTTCCTGACAGTTTCACCTGCACTTGGCTAGGTCTAGCCAAGGTGGAAGTTTTCAGGAACTCCAGGCAGATCTTTTGCAACCAGTTTCCTTATGTAAAAAAAATACCTCGCCCTAATACAAATTGTTTTGTGGACACCATGAATTCCTACCTTGAAAGGCAGCTAGGTCAATATTAGTAACAAAGACGAGAAACTGAAAGACCTGCAGCTTCCCTCAGGTTCTTTCATGCACCATTGCTGATACTGAAGAGCAGCTGTTTGCCATTTAGCACGTACAAGGACTTTACTGTAAAGCAGGCACCCAGCTCTGCTGGCCTTGGCAGCAGAGTTTTACATCCTCTGCTGATATTGATGCCAAAAGCTCAGTTCCAACAACAGGTCGGTGTTTGTTTGATGTGCAAATATATGAAAAAGTCCTTGGGGAAGAAAGTAACTCTGGATTTTCAGAATGCTTTGTCTATTTCTATTCCACAGCTTGTCTTGCTTCTGCTGCATTTTATAACATCTGGGCTCTGTACAGGCCATGGAGTGCATGTTGTTTCTGTCCTATGCTTTCTGTCCTGGAGCAACAACAAGTGCTGCTGGTCAAAAGACTCTTATTTTATAAGTCTACCAAAGAGGGAATGTAAGTGGAAAACAGGTGGAAAGAATCATCAGTACTGCCTGAAAACATTGTTTTCCTATTCCAATACTTGGACTCGAGTTTTCTTCTTAAAATTACCATATCAAGTGGAAATGCTTAGTGATTCACGCAGAATCCCAGGGAACAGGAAATCCTGTGAAAATGCACCATTCCAGGCCCAGACTTACTTCTACTCTTGACAAGGAGAGTTTTGCCCCTGGTTCAAATGAGAGCTCTTGGAGTATGATCCAAAGCCTTCTGCAATCACCGATTCTTCTTCTCTTCTAGTATTCATTCATATGATAACAAAACCACACTAAAGCAGGAGAGAAGCAGTACTTAGAGCTGTTTGAGGAAACACAGGCCAGGTCTATGGGTAATTAACTTAGCACAGTTCCACTGTAGGCAATGATGTATACCATATTCACTGAAGTTATGCCAATTTTTCCTAGCCAAGGCTCAGGCTGATAGTGTTTGATCACTGTTCCATAGGCTGCTGGTCTGTCTGTATATCTGGATGGGATAGAAATTAGAGGCCAATTGCAGTCCTCAGATAATGCTTCAGAAGTGTTACAGAAGACTTCATTGCATTTTGTATAAAAAAATGGAAATTATTTTCAGAGTGAATTTAGCTCATTTTTCATCGCTTAGTTTTACAGAGATGGGTAACTGCAGCTGGGGACTGCTTGTACTAGCTAAACTATACAGCCGTGGTGAGGGCTCAGACACCTGGAGGGCTTGCAAGTTCAGTCGATAGGTCCCTGTGGCCAGACCTAAGACATACTGGCTTTCATCCACGTACTTAAGCTCACAGATGAAAAGTAGAAAATTTTGATCTGGTCTGATATCTCACCTAAGTATGAATATGCACATGCATTTATAGGTTGCAAATAATTTACATATTTAAAAATAAAATGAAAGTAAACACAAAATTGGGAAATACGATGTGAAGCATATAAGTATGCTGGAGGTAAAGCCCAGTTTCCAGAGGCTACTGACAATTGCCTCATACCATAAGGAAAGGTGCTACTTTCCATAGTGCACGGAGCCAATTATACCAGTGCCTTGACAGAGGGGAGGGGGAGAAATCTTTTTGCTGACTCTGGCAGATGACAAACCTGCACCCTGAAGCCTGATATCTGATTAGTTGTTCAGGTTTTTTACATTGCATGGTTGTTAAGTAATAAAATAGTTTCTTCCTAAGACCAATAGCGTTTAATTTACCAATATACTATTTGGTGCATTCCTCTTAATTTGTTTCCAACATCAACTTAAAGATCTGTACCTCTACTCCTGAAGATGTGGAATTGCAAACTGACAAGCCCGGTTAGTGGGAGCTGAGTCAGTAATACCTCCAGGGATTAAGGGGACAGAATATTTATAGGCAATCTAATGCTTTAGAGTACTTTTCATTTAAAAAGAACCTAGCAATTAGGTACTAATATAAAAAGCACTAAATATTAAATTACTAAAAGGTCATGTTTACATACTATGTTTTGCCCACTAGCCACACAGAGAAAAAAGTTAAGCATTTGATTTCACTCTGAACTTTATGTCTTTGATAAATTTAAGATTATTGTTGTATTAAAGCCATTTAATTTCCTCAGTGGGAGTTAAGGCACTCAGCACTTGCAGGACTGAGTCTGAAGTAAGGATGGGAGCAGTAATGTGACCACTCTCAAATAGTACTGCCTAACATCTGAGAAGGATCAGGAAGACAATCCTTAGCCCTGAGCATTATATACAAATGAAATAGGGGTTATCTGGGGGCAGCATAATTCATTATATGTTCCTTCTAAATGTAAAACACCAAATTCCCTTGACACAGTCAGCCTTTCAATCTGCAGTCTAGTTGTGACATAAAAAACGATATTACAGTAAGAGTAAACTTAAATTCAGAAAAGCTCAGAAGTTCACTGTTAAAGCTCATTCTATTTTCTCATTACATCTTGTAGCAGACAGCCAGGAAAAACATTATAGATATCATAGCCCTTTGAAAAAGTATCTGATTTTAGAATATGGGACTAGATTCTCAGATGATGTCAATAGGAGATTTACATTAACTGTAATCCAATTACCCTGTAGCTCTGTCAGCTGAGAATCTGATTCAGGAATTGTAACAGTCAGTTAGAAATGCATCTGTGTATAGCTTCATCTTCCCCTTGCACATCTTTCTCTTTCACTTCCGACCAGTGCTGGGAAAAATTTCAGACAAATTTGTGATCAGATTTTTATGAAGACTGGATAAAATTACATTGTGACTGAAAACCAGTTTATTTTAAGGGAGGGTATGTGATCAGACCATGCAAAGTTCAATAAACCCTCACAACTTTAATTGTACTGTAAGACATATTCATCACCCCTGTTATGCAGATTGTATGCTCTTTCATGAAACAAGGAAGGATTATTTGTCCAGTTTGGTCAAACAGGACACAACGGGGTAAGAGGTTTGCTTAAGGCTATGCAGGACACACATATCAA
The DNA here is from genome assembly GCA_026212715.1 of Elanus axillaris. NCBI lineage: Eukaryota > Metazoa > Chordata > Aves > Accipitriformes > Accipitridae > Elanus > Elanus axillaris. The sequence continues at coordinate 16,740,256 of JANZLQ010000030.1, forward strand.
GAGTGCGAGTCTTTCTCATGCTGGGCTAATGTCCCAGTCCCCAGACCACTTCTGCCTGCCTAGCTCACCTTCTGTTATTTAATTAATACAGGCTCTATTGATAATCTTTGGAAAGTCAGTTATTTATACTCCAGCTTAATCAACACAGAAAAGTTGAAATGTCTGCCTTATGGGCTGACGAATGGAGGGTGCTATATAAAGACAATGGCTATTGATTTTAAATATACTATCTGTTACCGTGCCATTAACAGGAGACCAGTCCAATGACTAGGGTGATTCAAAGATGCTCCCCTCGGCTCCAGCAGCACTGCCCAACACCCTGCTCATATTCTGTCTCATGTGAGACAGGGACATTCAAGTAGCAACACTGATCCCCCTCCATTGTACAGCCCCATCTGTCCTTGCAGGGCTGGGACGAAGTCTCAGGGTCTGAAGACTACTACTGACCCTGGTGGATACTCAGTTATGCTGAATGACACTCTCTTTCATTACAAACTGCCAACAAGATGTGAAGGAAAATGAAAGAAGTTAACACTAAGGTCTTGGATAAAAGCTTTGTAGGAATTGTGCTAAATGAGAATACAAAAATACTCATAGAGAAAAGGGAAAGGAAAAACCTCAGTTAGAGAGGCATTTGTGTTTCCCTTCTTTTCCTAATTGTGTTTTAAAATTTCCTCAAGGAAATGCTGCTGATTCATCTGTTTGAAAAATACGTTCTCTGTCTGTTCAGTCTCTCCCAGATTAGCTCAGTCTTGATTCACTGTCTGCTGAAGTAGACAGTTGTACTTCTAAACTTAACCTAGAGATTTTGAAACTATAACAGAAATACACATCTAGGGTTCCTCCAAAACTCAAGATTACATTTTAACTACAGATATCATTTAAGTCCTTTAAGATACAGAGTATACTAACAATGATGTTACAAGTGGTTACTAGAAAGGTTTGGTTCCTTTTTATCTGTCTGTGACCATGCAGTATTGCAAAGGGGCCAGTGGAAGAAATAGGTGAATTGGTCCACTTACTGGCTTTTTATTACCTTAATATAGTGAGATAAGGAACAGAAAAAGTATGCCTTTTTCTGACTGATTCCTGTTTTATTCAAATAATATGAGGGCTCACCTTAAAAATATATGATGCTATCAAGTTCAGCAAGCTGCATGACTTATTAAACCAGGGTCACCATTTCTTCCTGTCAGTTATATGTGATCAGTTAACATAAGTGCCCATCACTCGTTATGTATTTATTTATTGGAAGTTAGAGATGGTCTTTAAAAAGACTTTCATGCACAGGTGTCAGGGCACAATACCCAAGAATTGACTTTTAGCTAGCCAGTGAAATAAATTTTTCGGGCCACATTATCAGTTGATAGAAATCCTTGTAGCCTCATGCTTCCAATTTACCTCAGCCCTGAGAATCTGGCCTATTACCAGTGACCATTTTTGGTGCAGTTTGGCAATGGCATGGTGTAGCAACACTGAAACATTTTCCCAGAAAAATACAAAGTATTATACACCATCTCATGTCAGGTATTCTGTACCTCAAATTGGTGGAACAAAGCATGTTATTTCCACTTAGTGGGAAGAAACCAACATTGTTATTTCTACTGCTCTAGTGTCAGGGCTTTTTATTTCCACTGCAATGATTGTACAGGCTCTCAGAACCAGTAAGACAACATCCACCCTGCTGAAAAAAAAACAACAAAAAAATTTGGCTGGTCTGGAGTACATTAGAGCACACAAAAGAAAACTGACACCAGGCTGTAGCTAGAATGGAAATGTCTGTCCTCCTGATAGTACTGGTGGGATTTGACTAAAAATTGACATTTTTCTGACACATCAGCAACTTCTGGATTGTTTCTAGTTCTCCAGATGATGCAAGCAGAAAAAACAAAACAAGCGTGCATATCGATTCCATGTTAACTTCAAAGCAGGGAAAGGAAACATGTATTACTTGCTTATGGTTGTGTAAAATAAATGTAGTTCAGGTTTAAAGGTTCTGGACACAAGTGGTCAGATATAAAGAACTCAGATGCACCATATCAGAAAAAAAGAAGTCATATCTCTCTACAGTGGCCTGAGATTTAAGATAATTTCCTCCAAATAAGGGACACAGCATCACTTCTCAAAATTTCCTGCAATAAGAAGCAGCTCAAGGCTGATGTTGGGGCTCCCTGGAAACTTCTCCATCACAGAGCTGACGTGAACCAGTGCACTGTGAATGCTGGCTGTGCCCCATTCCCAGCCCACTCTTCCCACTTGTTAACCTGAACTGCCCTCAGTCCCCAGCCCTCCGAGTGACCTTCTCTTACAGCATAGCTTGGTGCTGGTACCTCCTCCAGCTCCCAACAATGGGCTTTCTGTTTCACGGCATGTGAACCTGGGCCAGGAAAAGATGGGTTAGATTTTATGAGGATTGCAGACTATGGAGTCATTGCCCCTTGAATACACAGAAAGTTGGACTCTTGGTTCAGTGCAAATCTACATTACTTCATGGCTGCAAATGGAACAAAATGAATTTGTTTTAGCTGAATGTATAAACTGTGGATTCTGGGGTTAGACAGGATGTATTTGCTGTGGTGAGAAATAAAAGATCTTGGGTTTATTACTTATCAGTGGAAAATATAGGTCTCTATTATCCATGAAACTAAGACTCACTCATGTTTATACGGCTTTATTAAACACCTGATGTATTTTAAAATGGGGGAAATTAAAAGATGTTTTTTTCTTGTGAAAATGACCACTCTGTTATTTGTAAATGTAGTGATCTTCTCAGCTTGATAAATTAGCACAAAATGTGGGCAGAAATATGAAAATGAGATCTTTGACAGATATTATCACCTTTCACCTTGGAACATGTATGTAAATGCTCTTTACAGCATTGTGTTTTCATGAAGCTGTATTTACTCTGGACTGTGACTTGAGAATTCACAATGTAAGAAGATAATATAGAAAATTTTGTATAGCATAGCAATTTTATAAAATGAATTTACTTCATAGAGGATTTTATGAAGAATTATTTACTTCAAGTCACCACATCCCTTAAATTTTAGGCTGATAATCAGCATAAGGTGTATGCTGCTTATATTACTAAATGTTTGGGACACCATTTCAAAACATCTCATACAAGTGCCTGTAAAAGAAGTCTAAAATTAATTTCAACCCATAATAAACCTTTCTCACCAGTACCAGCTAACACCTGCCTAGTTGCTGTCGTACATCCTTACCCAGTGGCAATTGAGACATGGCCATCCTGAACCCCATTTCTCAGAGGTGATGAGAACAGGGAGTTGGAAAAGATCTCAGCCCAGTATGAGCTATAGCATCTGGATTTCTAACAGCAAGCAGAAGCAGTACCACAGGGCAGGAGAACGCTCAGCACCCTCGGGCTGGGAGCACAGCAAGGCAGAGCTGTGGACACGGTCCCCACCGGGGCCACCGGCGCCGCATGGTCTCTCCGGTGCCGGCTGAGGTCACTGTGGCTCTGCACCTCCCGCTGCTTTTGGAGCAGCTTTTTGCTGCTGGAAGAAAGTAAACAGCAACAGATTTTTTTTTTTTTTTTTTCCCCAGCACATATAGTTTCTAAAAATGGGGACTAACTGATGGTTGTAATTTTGATGGAGATTTACCTGTAGGCAAGACGGCAATCAAACCCACACTATTAACGGAAGGCTGATTGAGTTAATGAATATAATTGTCAACTCTACAAACTGATTCAGTCTGTCTAACAATCTATCAGTTTGTCTTTCCTCTTGCAGTTTGTCCCCATTTATATCTTGCTGTATGGTGACTGTAGGTGAATACCTAAAATCCCCATAAATATAAAATTGTTTGAGGGAGGACTGATGGATACTTGAGAAAGAAGAGGGGATTTGGTATACATGGTAACAGAATTTATCACCTTTCAATTAAACACCGTAAATTTGGGCTGTGCGGCTGAACTAGTAGGTGACATTACCCTTTGTCTTTATTGTACAGCTGGTCTGGACCAAATTCAGGTCTTTTACTCATTGGACTAAGTCTGCAAATGACACATCCTTAAGTTAAGTGATTTACAGTCTGAAGGATGAGGTAGCATACAGGAAGCATTGCATATAAATACTGGAGACTGGTGCTCCAAAGTAACAATAACATCTTCTGGAGAGCAAGGAAGAGAGAAGGAGATTGGAGGAAATGTCAAAAATGCCTTCTGTGGGTCAGGGCTTCAGTCTTGGTAAACCTGCCAGCCTAAACTGACACTTCAAAGCCCACCACCTGATCTGCAGGACATTTTCATCCCTATGGGGAACCCCAAGGGCCTGCAAGGAAGGACTTTCCATCATCCCCATCAGTCAGGCTCAAAGTTCAGAGGGAAGGGAGCAAGGTGTTAGAAGATGAGGACTAAACTAATGACTAGTCAGAAAAAGCATAATTCACAGCTCAGGCCAGGGTTAAATCCAATTCAGAAGAGCCCTATCCAGATCAGACAGCCCTTCTAAGAGAAGTTACTATAAATAACCTTTTCAGATGTATCAGAAAAAGTTTACATTCAACTTTTGAAAGAGTCTGCCCTCCTGCCTTGACACCAGTGCTCAGAGCTGCCATCACTGAAGAGGTGAGGGACAACCTACAGCAAGAGAGTTACCTGCCTTTCCCCTGGGGTCACACACAAGTCGGAAAACAAAAATTAGAGCACAGTACATGGCTGTAAATAACACTATAAAGAAGTGTAACATTGAAATAATACTACATACATTTTAAAGTAGAAAGAACCCCTGTGTTTGCTGGGAAGTCACTTGTGAATGCTATCAGTGAAAGTAAGGAGCCAGAACCCACAAAGAGAGATCAGAATTACACTCCTAGAGTAGGTGTTGCTCTTTCTGAAGTAAAGTAACAGATGTCCCTCACCTGCTCCAAGAGAAAGATCAGGTGGAATCAGATTTGCCACAGCTGTAGTCATCTGTCTGCAAGTGAGGCTCTTAGGCTACTAATGGCATAGGCAAGCATAGGTAGTCCATAGCTACATTTAGTAGAGGACAGTAGGCTGTGGTATGGGCCTCTTCTAGCTGAGCTCATGGAAGAAACACAAATATAGTTGCAATACAGTTAGCCTATAGATGCATTGTGAGTTGTGTATTGTCTCACTGGGGGGCAAAGGTACACATACTTGTATAAATAAAAGAGTTGTAAGTGAGGAGACTTATGTAAAGTCTCCTAATAAAGAGGTGACCAAATCTTCTGAAATCCAATCTCTTATAGCTGTATGTAGGTAATGCTGTGTTTTGCCATTGTCCTTTCATCTACAAGTATTTTTCAACACATGCATGATAATACAAGATCTGTGTTCTGACATGAAACTGCATTCTTAAAGCTTTTCATATAGCAGATGGAGAAAGATTTATAACCCATTTGCTCATATTTCAGTTATTCATTAACTAGCTTTTGCATATTATTAATTTTATTTAATAGAAGAATATTTTGCATGTCCTGTCATGCAGCATTGCAAGCCTCTTTCCAGCATAAAGAATTCTTCCCCTCCCAAATTTTCTTACATTGCACCACTGTGTATGTGTCATGGCTAATAGCTGATTAATACATGTTGTCTGTACAACTGCAAGTTTATCCTCAAGTTAGTTGGATCAGACAGGGGGTTCCAGAGACTACACTGCCACTGAATATACTTACTTCAACTTTAACATGAAGTTTAATCAATAAAAATAGCAGCAATAAATTTGCCCCATTTTGCTTTTTTTTGTGCTGTAGAAATGCCTGAGTATAAATAGCTTTCAGCTGTTCCTCAAGAGATACCTTTGTCATTTATTGAGCACTTTGTGCTTCACAAGTATTCCTATTACAATGTCACAATTTCAATTTGTCTTGCCCCAATGCTCTTGAAATGCCTAGCCATCTGCTGGAAGAGGAAGTATCATTTGGTGCTTGCATGTAGATATTATTTAAATCAACAGTGTCAATAATTTATTTGCACATGCAAACATTAAAAACCTCTGAAAATAGAAAAAAATACAATTGAAAAAAAAAGTGAAAAGCCTCTACTCCAAAGAATAGAGTGGAGTTTCTTGTTAGGAACTTCAGTGAATGAGTCAATATCTCTTGCTCAAAAATGAAACGTTAGCTAAAAGTTGAATTAACAGAGTAAACCAACTAATTGAAGTCTTAATCATGACCCGTAAAAATAATAGGATTTTTTGCTTTTTTGTAAAGTTTTTTTATGCATATAAAGACTGTCTGTTAGGTACTTTTTAAAGGATGTGAGAGGAAAGCGGGGATTTTATGTTCACTGTTCAAGTCCAGTCTTGCCTGCCTGCCTGTGAGAACTAAGAAACTATTTAAATTATAACATTGGAAGAGTCAAGAGCAAAAATGTCAAGTGTTTAAGAGAGAAAGGGTTTTTAGCTTTGACTTTTGATTTTTTCAGCTTGTTTAATTTTAGTGACTAAAAAGCATTTGGAAAGAGGAAGTTTTTATTTAAAATTCAATGTCCGTAATACTTACATTATGGTGTGAAAGCTGCACTAGATGAGTGATATCTTGGCAGATCTCCCAGGGGCTTAAGTGGGGCAGAATTTTACCCATTACTTTTAAAGCAAACAATTATAGGGGAAAAAAAGAAACAGAAGAAAAAGATTCACATTTTTCATTGTAATAAAGAAATAAAAATAGCACCAGCTTACCTTTAAAAAAAAATCTTTGGTAGATCAGCCTTTCACAGAAAGGGTTTTGAGAGACCACTGGGTCAAGTTTGTTGTCTGAAAATATCTGTCCTAAATATAATTCAGAAATATAAAGGGGCTTGGGGGGGCTGGGGGCGGTATTTGGTTTTTTTGACTGTGTAATTTGACAGAGACTCAGCCTTTCATTTTACTTGAAGGATTTACTAAAATCCACAATCTGAAATAGTAACTCAAATTCAGATATGTGTGTAGTACTATGGCAGACTGTTTCTTATTGGAAATGACAAGAACCTTTCCTCTTATTTTTAATACTTATTTAGTGATTTTTATGCACCATCAGTAACACCATTATCGCAGCATTGACAGAATGAATATAAACTGTAAATTCTCTTCTTTGAGACATTCAAATGTTTGCTGGATAAAATGCTAACAAATGCGACACTAATTAAGAAATAATCCTGCACAATAGTAAAAGACATTAGATCTTTGTGAGTAAAAGGAGTTTCTTAATTTTTTATATTTTTAAATCTGTGGTAGGCATAGGATAATGTTCTTAATTTGTTACTTTTTAGTAGAAGATCAAAGTGCATTATAAATCAACCTTGATTTAAACAATACATTTTCTTCACATTTTCTAGGCCTGGGGTTTTTTGTAATCATCAGTAACCTTTGGATGTGTGTGTAAGGCAATATGTGCTCCCTCTGTGGCCAAAAAGTAATGTAAGTAAATTTCCATGGTTGTTAACTTAAGTATAAACATTTTTAATCTTAAAATCTAGTGTAAAATGATTGATTTAACTTTCCAAATGTGCTCAGGCACTATGATAATAGGCAAAGTACCACATCCAAACTCAGGAGGTTGTTTCAGAGAGATTGTTCAGCACACAGGTGGCTCCTTTAATTTATAGTTCCCACTCTCAGCAGCTCTGGGATCAGCTTTACGCAGAAGAGTTCCCCCTCCTCAACCACGCCAAGGCATGTATTCAGGGAGCTGTGTATTCACATACTTATTTCATGTCCCTGGAGTTGAGCTTATTGATTACTCACACACTTAGACACATGCTTAACTTTAACAACTTTGTTAAACTGGGGACTAATTCACTTTCAGTCAGCCTCAGTTTTGTGCAATAGGGATGTACACTGAAAAAGAAGAGAACAAAAGGAACAAACCAAAAAGGATGTATGAGCTTAAAACAGGCTTTAGGTAGGTTTGAGACATTCAAGTTCGCTATTGAATCTAGCCCATAATGTTTCTGCCCTGTTTCTTCTATGGCTTTGAGTTAAAACTGCTTTTCTTCCAAAACATGAGGAAAACCATTAATCACTAAGGGCAGTAGTAACAGTAACAGCATATGACAGACATTGGTACCAAGAGAAAAATAGGCTGTGTAAATGCAATACTTTATTCAACATTACACACTACTTCAGTGTAACTGTTTTGGAAGATTAAAAGGTATATTTTTGGAACAGCTAGTAAGTAGGGTATAGAATGAGTTCTGATCCATGTTATGCCATTTTGTCTCAGATGTTTTTTTTTTAAATAATTTGGCTGAACAAAGATAAATTTCATCATACTATTCCTACACATCTGTATTTTAACTGCATGATGTTTTACAGGTTGACATAATGTGAAATCCCCTAGTACTGTTCACAGAAGTATTTCGGTCCATTAATAAAGAGGAGGAAAGTATCCATTAGAAACAGAAAAATGAGCAGATGGACAAAACTGCAAATACTATTTCAGTTTCTTCTAATTAACTACAGAAGCAGAAAGATTCTCTCAGTACTAGCATTTGCAAATGCTGATGTTGATCTGTATGTCCCAGAGTACAATCCTCAGAAAGGGCTCCTTTGGACTAATTGCATCTACAGGATGGAAAGAGAACCAGTTCACTTCTCTAAAAGTAGTTTTCTGAATAAAAATAAAGGTCCTTATTTTTGGAGACAGTTAGCTTCCAAACGACCTTTAAAACACAGCTGTTCTCTGTTCTCATATCTCTCATCTTTTATTATTATTATTTTTTCTTTTTGTTTGCAAACACTCATTCCATCCTAGCAGGATTTACTTATATCCTGCGGTGGGACAGTAAGCCCCCAAGAGGTATGGGTTTACAGGAACCTGTTATGTCCCATTCTCCAGCTGTGGAAAAGTGATTCTCAGGGAAGGGAAAATGACTTGTCTAAAATCACACAGTGAGATTAATGATAGAGCCAAGCATTGAACATTTAAGCTGAGGTCAGATGATCACTAAGATTGGATTTATGCATTACTGGATCACCTGGCAATACAAATTTGGTGCAGACAGGCATGCATTCCTGTTGAATTATTCACAGCACATCAGATAGTGCTTATGTCAGCTGGTGCCATGAGATAGCCCAGAGTACAATGAATCCATATGCCATTCATTCTTATCTCTCAAGTGTAGTTTGGGATAATGGCCTGTTGCACTGTGGTAGGAAAGTTAACTCCTGCATATGAGGCTATTATTATCACATGAACAACCCTAGAAAGTCACTGTGCCACAAGAAAGGTGCTGTTTGCAAGTCACCACATGCCAGGGCATCACAGTTTCCAGGATACAGTAGGTGGCAACATGGATCTGTTGCTGGCTATGCCCCTGAAAGTGGCACTTTTCTGCTAGAGCCTGGTAATAGAGGTGTGCAGATGTGATGCCCAGGGAATGGTGTTTCACACTGGGCTGCATGAGCAGCGAAGGGGGAACAGGGGACAGAACTGATTATTTTGCCAAACCTTTTCTCATTGCTGATAAAACAGTACAGTAAGGCCAAGGAATTGCAGCTTCCTGTTCCCTGAAGCATGTGGGTCTGTGAGAACAACTATGACCACCAGCAGAAGATTATACTTCAAATATGTGGAGATCAGCAATATTGAGAACTTGTGACAGGAAATGTTCCCAAATATCTGCTTGCAGCTGTTTCTCAGGAGGATGCCTACCCAATCAGCAATGCTCACTGAACACTGAGCAGAATGGGACTTTAGCTATGCAGGAGGTGGCAGCTCTGGACTCCTAACATTTGAGTCCCAACCAATTTGGGGCTGAAAAGTCACTAAGGCAGTGCTGAAGTTCAGAATGCTCTTTGGAAGGGCCCCAGCTCATGATGTGAGTGTGACATGCAGGAATTTAGAGAGAGTGTTGCTCAAGTGAGTATGTATCCTCTCCCTCTGTCCTGTGACCTGTCTTGATTGCTTATCAACATCTTGGGTCACTGCAACATTGTGCTGGGGTCATCTTCAGCTGGTCTCAGACACCTCATGAAGCTTGTGTTCTCTGTACTCCTCAACTGATGCCCTGGAGACAGGACAGAGTGCTGTCATAGTCAACCACTCACATGATCTGGTGCTTTCAAAAATATCCCATGCCACAATTACTTCTGAGAATCCTAGTGCACAGTGCTTGCATCTAGTTGGGGTTGTCTTTCCAGGGTCTGTCCACTGCAATCTTCAAGCATGCAACACCTTACTGATCTGCTGAGCCAGGCCCTGGCTTGGAGTGACATCAGGTGAGAGGCAGCAAGCTACAGTTTTCAACATTGATGTGTCCAACCTTGAGACAAAACCAAGGTGATGGGGCTCAGGGAAAATAAGACCCTCATCTGTGGAATGTCCTAGAAGACCATATATGAGCTCATAGATTGGGGGAGTGAGGTCATGGTGATGACTGGTGTGATGGTTGCAAAAATGGCACTGGTAAGGAAAGTATCAAGCATCAGTAAAGTTCCAAACTGGTGGAACAAGATATGGGTTCAGTCTGCTTATCACATCAAGAGACTGTCACTTCAGAGCGCAGGGAACATGATGTGAGGAAAAATGGACTGGTGAATGCTCTAGAGACTACAGAGGGATTTGCTAATGAAGTAAGGTGGTCAGCTAATACATAGTTAAATCATATATTCTGGTAAGTTAAAGTTCAACTTTTTTTTTTTTTTAAATAAATGCCAATGATTTGCACTTTTCATCATCTTGTTTCTGATTTGGCTTCAGGTGCTCTAAAACTGAAATAGCCATAGTGTCTAAACATCTCCTTGGCTTTTCTACATAGCTAGGTAATATGTAGTCTCCCAAGTTCAGCCAAACTGAGACCATTGCAACACATTCAAAGATGGTGTGATGCAATTATACCATATATCGTTCCTCATGATACCCTGAGTGGTTGAGTAGAGAGGCAAAGCTTAAGTTATCTATCTTGATCTATAAAAACATTCTTAGCAAAGCATTAGTACCCATGTTTATCAATATGTACATATAGTTAATTTCTAGGATGCAATTGTGACTGAAACATTAGAATAGATTGCAGTCAGAGATGTAGAGGAGTATGGTCTCTAAGAATCAGCAGTTCATCACCTGGAATGCACTGTTGGGCAAGAAATAAGTGTGTAGTCAGATTTACTACTGCAAATACACCTAGAGAAGTTTAAGAAGTTCTCTCTCCCAGCTCTTTGTGACCATTTAATTTTATGACAGACCTGCCAGCACAATCCTGTTTCAGTTCATCCAGCTCAACCTAAAGCAGAGACAGAATCATAGAATCATAGAATAGTTTGGGCTGGAAGGGACCTTAAAAAGGTCATCTAGTCCAACCCCCCTGCAATGAGCAGGGACATCTTCAACTGGATCAGGTTGCTCAGAGACCCATCCAACCTGACCTTGGATGTTTCCCAGGATGGGGCTTCTACAGCCTGTCTGGGAAAGCTGTTCCAGTGTTTCACCACCTTCATCATAAAAGATTTCTTCCTTATATCTAGCCTAAATCTACCCTTGTTTAGTTTAAAGCCATAACCCCTTGTCCTATCACAACAGGCCCTACTAAAAAGTCTTTCCTCATCTTTCTTATAAGCCCCCTTCAATTATCAAAAGAACACAATAAGATCTCCCGGAGCCTTCTCTTCTCCAGGCTGAACAACCCCAACTCTCTCAGCCTTTCCTCATGGGAGATGAAGGTGACTTGAGAAAACCTGGCTGATTAGGCATTGAATCTATTAGGATTTACATAATCTGTTCTGGTGGCTCAACTGTGGGTTGGTAACCACCAGCTGAAAAGATGGTAAATGACAACTGGGGACAGTAATGAATAGTTAGAGGTTGTAATATCTTGAAGGCTCCAATTACTGCCATTGCGACTCTGTGACTATGCCAGAGATAGAGTATGGAAGTGACTCGACTCTGCCAGTGACTGAGCAATTAGCCCCAAAGGCGACATGGCACATTTCTCTGTGCCTCCATTTCCCATCTGCGGAAGCAGAACAATGCTGTGCATTCACTTTCACTTAGCACATTCTGCTTTGACACTAAGTGTGAGGATTCAACATTAAACAGGAATTTCTCAAGTGCATCATGAGAGAACTAGGCATCTACTGAAATATAACTAAAATGGTAGTTAGAAATTACTGGAGATGAGCCCATGTCCTTGCAGTAACAACAGTTACACTTCATCTCCTTCGTATTCTCTTTTTCATATAGAGAGATCAAAAAGACCTTATTTCCACATATTAAGATCACATGGCAAGCCTTTTCTTGGAGCAAAATGCCTGCTAAAACATTTTGGTTTATGTAAAGGCACAAAGTGGTATTACCTATGGGGCTCCGGGCTGCAGGGGCCTCCAGGCAAAATACTCTACACACTGAAGAGGAAATGCGGTTACTGAAGTCAAGTTTATGTTTTTTAACCTATTTTTCTTGAGATAACTTTGTCAGATTGTCAAACAAACTCTCCAAAGGGATTTGAGTCACAACCACATTAAACTGGAATCCAATCTTGTTATGCTGGCCTCAGCGAGTGGATATTCCCTCTGAGCAAGCCTGCACTGTATTAAGCTGCCTTCTGTTTCTTCAACCTAAGCTGTGAATGTATAATCATATTTCCTTTTGAAAATGACTTGTTTTTCTTCATTACAGAAGCAGGATTGATTTTTCTACAGAGTGTTACACTTGTCGAAGCAGCTATAATCAAATTTCAGTGTAATGTCCCTACACAAGTAATTCCCACAATTAAAACTGTAACCGTTCTGGATACCTGTTGGGTTGGATTCTTATCTTCATATGTATCTGGAATAGGTCCACAGCGAACATGGGCCAAATCCACAGCTTGTGCAAATCAAAGTCACTGGAGTCCCATCTGTGGATACCAACTGTGGATATAACTACGTACTTTCAATAAGATAAACAGAGTCACTCATTAATACTGATATGACAAAAAGATTGGGACCAACTGGATGAATAAGTCAAAATAAATTCCCTTTCACATCAGTGAATGACAGAAGCTACATAATTTTAAAAATTTTCCAGTGTTCCAAACATTCTCTCATCTAACTGTAAATAAAATTAAGTGGAGGTGGATACGAGTACAGCAGTGTTTCAGTAATTAGCTCAGGAGAGGCTTCAGTGGCACAGGAATCCCCATGCCAAGCCATGGTAACAGCACAATAGCTCAACAGGCTATATTTTGCATGACCAGCCTTGCAATTTAATGAAGACATTTAGGTCAGTCTTGAAGAAAGCATGTGCTAAGGCTGCATCCATTTATATGTGTGATTCTCAAGTACTACCTTTGCTGCCTCCTCGGCAAGTCCATGATTTCTTTCTGAAATGCTGTGGTTAAGCTTCCACTTCTACTTATATGGGATAGGGAGCACAAGATCTAGGCAAAGTTCATTTAAAAGAAAAAAACAAACAGGCAAACAAGCAAACAACAAAGCCCAAACCATTTAAAAATACCTTTCTAGGGCTTTACTTTTTACCAAGTTTCTTTCTCTCCATTGTGATCTGTACCTTTGGAGGCTTTTCTTCTTCCTTCGTCTTCCTTCATTAGAAAAAGTCCCAACTGAATGGACTTTAGTTCAAAGAGATGTTTTCAGGATTGCTGAAGAAGTCCCCTTTAACTGACCTGTCCTTGAATATCTGCAAAATGGAAATTAAAATCAAACCCAGCAAAGAGGTGAAAATCATTCTGTGATATTACTAAAATGATCCTGCAGGTCATTCTCCAGACTTTCAGTAATCATTTGTAGCTCTAGTAGGGGTGTGCCAGTTTGTTCAACTTTACCATTCCTGGATAAAACTTGTGAGAGAAGGCAAATATGGCTGCCTTCCCAAGCACATCATGCCTTTCCTGTGCACTGGTCACCAATGAGGAAGACACAACCCTCCTTCAATCGACTGATGCTCATTCACATGCTCTGAATCTCACTCTTTTCTCTCTCTGTCTCTCTCTCACACACACACAAGCGCATGCACATGCACATACCTACACACTCCTGCAAGATGCTGAGAACCTAAGTTAATAGCAAACAATTAAGAGAAAATACATTTTAAATATAAACCTGAATCACAGGTCCCACTGCCTGGCAGCAGTTAGGTGATATAAAAACACCTATAAACTTGCCCTAAAGGGCAGCTCTGGATTTCCTCCATTACAGGAGGATGAATGTTTAAAGCAATGCAAACAACAGTGCCGCTGAATTTGCAGCTCCACCTACTTTCTGAAGGTCAAGCAGTCTGACCTTCTTACAGACACATACTGCTGCATGTGTGCACATGCGCACACACACAGAGAAGTGAGTAAAAATAAACAAAAGTGTTTGCTAGCATGCCTTTCACTTACATCCACTTAGTATTATCTATTGTAGTCATTCCATTGGAGAGCATCATGTTATTAAGGGAGGCCAGCTCTGCTGTGTTAGTCCCCCAGAGGGAACTCACCCATGTGTTAAACATTTTAGTTCTCATAATAGAAGGTTATGGTCTATATTTCAATGACAATTCACTTAGTGTTTACAGATGAGGTACTTGGGAGTGCATCCCAGGAAGCAGTGTTTGCTTTTGATACTGAGAGAGTGGGCAGTAAAATCATGTAGTGCATACTGTTTGTGAGACAGATGTGTCTTGCAGCACCCAGCAAATCAGATACTCAAATTCATCTCTGGCACTTGATCTGTGCATCGGCCTTGCCCAGTTACGGAGAGACCTGAATACGCTTGACTTCCAGAGGCAGCAAGTAGTTAGGAGAGTGGAGTAGCTGGAGAGCTTCAGAAATGTACCATCCCTTTACAATTAGGCAAGCAAACTGCTCCTTTCTACACAACAGTCATTCTGAAGGCAATCTGTAACAGCAAAGATGGAAATACCTCAGGCTGCTTCATCTGCTTTAGAAGGGAGAGGAGACTTCACAAAACCTTGTTGCTTTAAGCAGAGAGTATGTAAACATGGAGGGAAAAAACAGGGAATTACATGAGGGAATTACAGATTCCTCATGGAGTCTTTCACCCAATGCTCTTCTAAAAGAGTCTGGTGTCCTGAAGTGGCATGCACTTCAGAAGAATGTTCCAGTTTTGGTTTCCTATAAGTAGATTTGACTTTGTCTCATTTAAAGTGAATGTGTTGCTTTATTGACATGAAAGTTTTGATGACACACCACCCTAATTGTTTGCTGCTCTAGAGAAGCACAAACCTGCAGCCGATGCTCTGTGACATGTTTTTGTGCTTCTCATTGTTATAGTTTTCCACCAACTGATCATCACAGCAAGTCAACCTGCAAATAAGTACTCCTGAGCACTTTAATGAGGCCCTTATCTCTGGCCAACTTAGGAATACTCATTGGGCTCTCCCCTGTTGAACAGCAGCAACTCCAAATAACCTTCCCATTAAAACAAATGCGCTGCTGTCAGAGATGTCAGGTTGAAGGGGCAGCAGGCTTCTGAAGCTGGTATTGCATCATTCCTTTGCTGGGCCAAGGTACAATGCCTACCGGAGTGATTAGAGCAATTACTCAGCACTGTTTGTCAGTGTCAATCAGATCTGACCAGCATGAATGCAGCCGTGACCTAGACCTGCCTCTCTAGCAAAGCATTATTATTGGTTGTCATATTTGTCTTCAGTAGCTCTATGCATGTGCCTAAGTTGGAAATGCACTAAGAAAACTTCCTAGCAATTATTTCTCATTTGTTTCTCTCCTTGATGGGCCTCTCCAATCATCTGGTGCATGTTTTCTTCCCCTTTTGTCTTTCTGCCTGTGTTCCTGCTGATACATACTGTGACTTTCTGCCAATGAGTTAAGTAGGAGTCTCTAATGTCACCCCTTCTCTGTTGTTAGTTAAGCATGAACCAGAGAAGGCTGCTCATTGGGAGCTAACAGAAGATATGAGAGAAACCCTGGTCTTAGTAAGCCCAGACCTCTGTACATCTTCTTTACAGCATTTTCTATGGCAAATGCAATCTAGTATGAATAGTTCATATTAGACTGCTTATTAAAATTAAAAAATGCAGATAAAAATGTGTTGCTCAATTTCATTGTAAGTAAAGTTCTCTGATTTTTTTTTTATATGGCTGGAATTAGGATATTGAAGAAGTACACTTGAACCCCCTGACTCAAGTTGCCTGGCCCCTGTACTTGGCTATCCGTTCACACTCCTTATTTCATTTTAAGCTTTGCTTGAGATCTGCAGGAAAGCAAGGATAAGCACATCTTTGCTCTCTACTCTTCTGCTTTCCCTACACAGGCAGAAGTATCCAGCTGTGCAGCACCTCTGAACTGCCACATTCTCTCCTCTCTTTTCTTTTTTTCCTATGCACATACAAGAAAAATACTCATCAGCGTTATCAAAGAAAGAGCCAAAAGGCATAGAGACATATGGTTCAGGAGGCTAAGATGCCACAGTGATATAACTTCAGACGGACGAATGGGTGAGGAAACTTGAGGCTACCTAGTGCTATTCAGTAGCACACCAATACAAATATCCTGCATGCAGATGTGTGAGGGAGACTATAGGACAGAATTTCACAAAGGGCATGTCAGCAGAGGTACTTACACTAATTCTATCAGCTGTTAGTGAGGAAAAGAAAAAGCTTGGGAAAAGAATGTGTGTGTAAACAACAAGACTTCAAATCTCAGTAAAGGCAAGATCTTAAATGTGCATTATTGTGTTTATTGTTACTAAGAAAAATTCCTGTGTTGTTATTTGCAGCTATTACTAGTGATGAAGGAATAAAGGGCCCTCTGATCACAAATAATCCCAGCAGTAACTTTGTCACATTAGTACAGTAATTTCAGTATTGCTTTTAAAACAGCTGTTCAAAGCTGTCAGTTAGCAATACAGTATTAAACAGAAAATGCTTTGTAATTATTTTCCAGAAAGTAGCTACGTACTACAGTTTATAATATATACAATCTCTATGATGGTCTAAGGACCCTGAAGTTCAGACAGTTTCCCAAATACTTTGCTAGAATCAGGAAAAATATCTACCTTACACAGGCCACTGGCGATGATTCTTTCACACACCCCTTAAACTATCTTTTCTCATCTTGGCTGAATCAGAAGTTCAGCACTCTGATACTCTTTGGATACCATGGATAAAAGTATTGGAATGCAGGGCACAACAAAGAGTATTTCAGCTCTCTGATTTCAGGGATAAAAAACTGGGATGCTTTGTAGTTTGTCAGATCCTTAAATCCTTTGAAAAGGTTTAAGGATAAAACCCTACAGTTGGCTAGAAAATAATACACATTTGCAATAATAGAATAAAATTACAAATAGATGAAGTAAGAAAATGTATTACTAAGATTATACTTAATAAGTATCCTTCTTAGCTCTTTTAGCATCTCAGCTGCCTGTCAGACTGGCTGAATAGCCTTTACAATGTACCTCAGGGCTGGTATACCCTGGCAAAATCTTAAAGGTATATCTTTTTTCTGACTAGTGAAGGTGGTTGCCAGAGCCATCCAGTGCAATCCCTCTGCCCAATCTGTTTCTTCTGTATCTCAGAAAAGAATAATTGCTTCTTCCTGCTCTCTCTCCTTTATTAACAGTAAGGAGGTAATGTAGGCGATCAATTCTTTTACCTTTTCTTTAAGGTTACCAACTGCTTATCTTAATTGGCAAATTCCTGGCTTCAATTTTAATCTGTCTATTCTTGCAATCTAGGACACAACAGCAAAGCTTTATAAATCTTACAGCCGTTGTCAGTAGATGCATCTTATTAAATGTAAGCGTAATCAGCCTTTTAACACCAACCTATGAGTTCTAATTAAAAATGAAGGATGAAACCCTGGTTTGGATGTTTTTGATTTGGTAACATCCACATACTTGCTGTTAGTTAAGGTAGGGTCCTTTTACACTTACCTTAGAAGGCAAAGCTGGATATTCTGGGGGAAACCAGAACCACTCCCAAACTCTGTCATCTGACTCAGTCTCATGCTAACTGTCTGCACCAACCATTGTGACATTTCTTTAGTCTGAGGCAGGAAAAAAGAGAATGTTGGTACAGACTTATTTAAGTGTTCTTATAATTTATTACTAGGAAATGCATGGTCATGAAGGCAGTATGGCATACATAACTGAAGTAATTCAAAAGTTCAAAGGCTTGAATATATGTATTCTTGAATCGAAGAACTGAGTTTAATTACATGGCTGCAAAATGGGTTTTAGTCAGTTAACTTTTTCTCTACTGTGCAGCCAACAGGTTTCTATGGGGGAATTGCCACTTCTGCTGCAACTTTTCCCCTTGTAATAAATGGTTTGAGAGCATGTGCTGATATCCTTAGATAATCCACTGAATTTGGTGATTCTCCATGTGAGTGAACGCACTGCAGGACTAGATCCTTAATAGAACTCAAGAAATTGGCAAATGCTCTTTCTTACTGTTTGACTACCCTCAAGTCTGGAGATTGCACAGGTGGACACACTTCTGCTGTAGGTGAAAGATTTCATGGTATAGACTCTACTTGTGAAACTCAAGGAAACAGTAGAGACTGGTGAAGTCAGTGGAAATGTTAAGTATACATGGAAGGCACAGCCAGTGCTTCAACTGGGTAGATTTTTCAAAATCTTGAACTCTACAAGATCAGCTTATCTGTATGAAACAGTAACTAAACAGTAATCACTGTGTGTTCTAATATTTTCCTAAAATGTTCTGGGGTCCTAGGTAATTTGCCTCACACGTTGGCAGTTCTCCCACTGTGACATAGCTATTAAGTTCAAAGATGGCTTTTGCAAATAAAAATCCCTAAGAAAGCAAGGTTAATACCTCTCAAACTAATCAATTTTCTAGTGCAATAAGTTCACTATTTGACTGAACTAATGATATAGCTCTGCTCTCAACTTAATTGTTAGTAAAGCTATGACTGATTGAAACTTTGCCAACATTGGTCTAGGGGAAGAATGGCAGATCTTAGTGATTCTGAAAAGTTTTGCTAATGCTGAGGAGAAGGCAATGAAAAAGAAAAGTCGGGCTGTTGGATCTGATTCCACTGCAGCTGATTGCATCTGGCAGTCCATCTCCATCTGAGTTGGTAGCTGTCTGAGCACAGTTCAAGGCTGCATCTTTTTGCATCCATTAAACCTGAATGGATTTAATAAATTCAAGTATCAGCTTTCTTTTTCCTGCTTTTCTGACTTTTCTCTGGTACGAACTGACTTCTCTCCACAGAGCTGAATCATCATTATTGTTATTACTTGCTTTTTTAATCACAGACAATATGCCCTGTGTCATACAAGACTAAAATAGTCTCTTTTACCAACAAATTTATGATAAAAAATATGGAACTTCTGACTACAGCACAACCATTCTTCAGACAGGGACTGTGCTTAGCCATCTGGAAGAAAGATTTACCAAAAAAGATAACTATCAAGTAATTAACTTTTTCCAAGCCTTGTAGAAAGTTTGCACTTTTCTAACCGTGCTTTTGGAACACCTTGAGGAACATTAGTGCTATGGACAAGTGCATGAGCGTACCCAGGTTAGTTTCAAATGGTCTAAAGGGTTAGCTGTAGCAGCCTGGAGCCCCACCTGAGTTAGTTACTCTGCTAAGAAGCAGAAGATTAAAGCTTTTATGGGACTGGATTGCACTTATACAAAGCAATGCTCAAGCTGATTAACAGCACAAAATAATTGTTTTATTATTACATATCAAACTTCTCCCCCTCTTTAGACATTAACAGGAATATCAGCAGCACCTGAGATTCAGCAAACCCCCCTGATAAGCCAAGACAACTGAAAGTCTCCTCTCAAAAAAAAAAAAAAAAAAGAAAAGAAACCCACCAAAATCACTTGTTGCCTTAGAGTAGACACTTAAATGTAGGTAGATGTGCTGGGGTGGTGATTACACTCCAGCTCAACACTGAGCCAGCCAGCTGTATAGAGAAGAAAAGCTATTAGCTGGATAAATTTGTGGTCACAGTAAATCTAACAATTTGGTTTAGGTACTAATTCCATATCAAAAACTTTTTGGCTACAGGATATAAAGTGCTGAGCCAGGATAATCTCACTCCAGCAATTTTAATGTGGTGGAAGTATTTGGAAGTATTAATTTCATACTGCTGGGGTTTCTGCCAAATTACATACTGTCTGCCTGCTTCATTCAAACTTTTGCTTTAAACTAGTGCCTGATCTCTCTCAGCCTACTACAACATTATCCAAAAATAAAGCTTGCATAAACTCTGTATAATGTACACAGCCTAATTCAACAGAAAAGCAGTCATGTATGTGTGCATTTCTATATGGGACATGTACCACTCCATGCTCCAGTGGGGGGTAGGTGTGATGCGATGAGTGTAGAACATCGACCTTATGTTTAACATGGGAAGTAAATGTGAGGAAATGTTTCCCCTTGATCTGAAACCAGCCTCGTGAATTCTCGCCCTGGTCTAAGCTACATATAATGTTAATCACTTACTAATAGTCTGTTCCCATGGTTATGGTAAGTGGGTTCCTTTGTATCTGTTCCTGCTGTGTTCTGATTCCCCGATTCACCTGTGATAACATAGCTGTAGCCAATCCAGGTCTATGAAGTCTGCTCCTTGTATTCCCCTCACTGTTACATTCAGCTTCTAAAAGCATGTATCTATCAAGTGCAGATTACCTGTGTAGTAAGTCTAAAACAAAACTAGCAAAATTATAAAGCTTTGGTCTTGTAGTTAAACCAAGGAAATAATTTCAGTTTCTTCCGAAATAATTTTTTCTCCATATTTTGTTGGAGGGGAAAGATTTTCCCTCTTTGCTTTATTCATGCTGCTTTGGACAGAACAAGACACAGTGAAAGAAAAGAACAATATACCCAAACAGTGTGGAACTAGATCAAGGTGAGTTGCAATATGCAAATTGAGATTTCTACAGCAAGCATTTACTTCTCCCTTGACTCTTTAAATGTTCTTGATTGACGATTTATACTTTTCTTATATGTGCAGAACCTGTCAAAGTTGTAGCTAGATAGTGAATAATGTTGGTTTAGGCTTCATGTTTTAGGCTGGGTTATTATATTGTAAACATTCCCATTTGCCTTTGCATCATATTTCCAGCATGTAGTTCTGCTATTACCACAAAAATTGAGACCTTGGCTCTGACTGCTTCAGGTCTTCCAAACAGGTGCTATTTCCCCAGTAGCTTAATTACACTCTTCCCTGGAGTGTGTACACAGAAGGCACTCTGCATTTATAATTTAACCCTTCAAAGACATACAATAGTAAATGACATGACACACAGAAACCTCACACAGACACTTTGCCTAAGATCTTAAACCCAATTATTCTGTTCCTATATAGCATGAAGAATTCAGATCTGGATACAGCAATAAAGTCTATACACATTTCATGCCTTAATTTTTGTGTTACTGCCAAAAGATCTTTTGGTTCAGGCCAGTCCTGAATCCCTTTTTCAACATAGCTTTCTGTTGGGATCACCGAGTCTCTCTTTTTATCTCTCTATTTTAAGTAAACCTGCTCTGTACCTAGTTGCTGCTTGATTTTAAAAGTCCCTACAACAAGGACATGTTCCTTTCACCCTCTCACTTGTCATGTGCTTCCAGTCTTGCTATGTGAGTTTCACACCCAATACTTTTGTTTCCCACAAGAGGTTTTGTATTCTGTAATTCCTACTCTCACAGAAAAATTATATGGATTACTTTCCTCACTTCAATGAGTTATTGTTTGGGTTTGCATTTCAATAGGAGACCACTGATGTTCGAAGGGTCATATTTTCTCAAGGCTGGTCAATACATGATACAGAACAGATAGTGTATGGTAGATCCTACTTACTCTGAAATGTTTGATGGTAGTGTAATTTCACCGTAAAATTAGAATTCATAAGCTGCAGATAGACGATTCCCAAATGTGCTTGTGGGTTCTAATACATTTAACATCACCTTGATAATGAAGCTAAACATCAGTTTGAATTAACAGTTTGAAGATGGTTAGGAAGAGAGAAAAGGGTGTATGTAGCTTGCCTGAAGTCACCGAGGCAGAGTCGTCTTCTGAGCCTCATTCTTCCATTTTAGTTACTATGGCTTACCTCTACTCCAGTAGCAGTTTAGCAAATTTAGGTTGGACTGCTGTTTCAGCAAAACATAGCTACCCATTAGTGGAATTAATATATAGCTCCAGCTCTCATTTTAACAAGATTTCTGTTAGGAACATGCAGCTGGGTGAACACAGTAGAGCTACTGCAGCAGTGGCTGAGACTAGGTGATTATTTTAACAATACTTTTCATATTGCTTTTTTTATTTCAAGAAAGGCATATTAAAAAAAATGCTCAGGTCTTATGCAAGAGCAGGATATGTGCAGAAAGTATTTGCTTGTTTCAATATATAAATAAAAGACTGAAAAACTCTAATGATGAGTAATAGGCTTTTCAAAAAATGACAAGGAGAAAATTGTGCCAAAGTGAATGCACAAAAAAGTGCCCCTTAAAAATGACTCTGTCATTACAATTTATCTATTGACTTGATATGCAGGACCTGAAGGGCACTTGCTATAGGAAGTTAAATAGATTTTAAAGTATCTTCTTCTTTGTTGTTTTACCAGAGGCTGTTCACAAAAGTAAGGTGTTTTTGCTCAGAATTTTATTTCAGGTCCTTCTAAAATAAGGAGGGGAATGCAAGACCACTGTATGTTCAAATCTTTGATGATGGTTTAAAACTTTCACTTTAGCTGATGATGACTTGCTTTTCAGCCAGTTGCTTCTGTGGAAAAGTATAACAGCCATTTTTCCAGACAAAATGGATTGCTTTTGAATATAGTTATATTTACATCTGAGGTGATCCAGCACCCCTTGCTGATGCTTAATGTACAGTTGTGCTTAACATCAAGTGTTCTCACCAATTTCTTCATGCAATTATTGATACAATTTTTACCAGAGTTCAAACTCCCATTGCTTTATGATCTTATAAGTCACATCTACAGTGTCTTTATCATTTACATAGGATCATGACTTGTGGCCAGGCAGTATGTTCAAGTTCTGATAGAGTCTGTCCTCTCCTTCCTACTTGGGTTCCCCAAAGCTTGGGTGTGAACTAGTATGTGTGCAGTGCTGGCAGTAACAGGACAAGGACACTGGTGAGAAACACAGTTCCATCAACTTAACAGCACAGTGTCATTATAGATACTTTTGGCTTTAAATGCATGGCAGCCTGGATGGTTGGGGACAGAGAATTCTCCAGTTCCACTTAAGGTATAGTTAATTAAAATACTAGCAATTTTTTTGGTTGGTATTGTTGACTATGAGCAATGTACATGGGTTTCTCCCTGGCAAGCAAGTCCTTCCTCTTTTGACCATCTTGTTGCTGTTACCATTCTTACCATCATCATTAGGCTTTTGCTTTTGAAATGGTGCTATGTAGATTAACAGAACATTTATAACTAAATTATGCAATACATGTCTGCGTGACAGTGCATTCTGTAACTGAAAAAGGCAATAAGAGTCCAATTCTCCGAGTTTGACAGTATTTTACATGTCAGTGCAAAGTAAGCTAAACTATTCCCAATATTGTTACCTTGCTGTTATCACTGGTGTAACTGCAACCATTATTAAGGGCCAGTATGAAGCATAGTCATACACATGGCCTCTGAATTGAAAATCAGCACTGTCTCTAAAACAACTTTGCTTGATATAAATTTAAACAGATTTCCACAGAAGCTTAACTTGCACATTTTTAGATGTCAGAAGACTTAAAAAATCTTGGTGCGTGGAGCCTCATAGCATCCTAATCAGATATCTTCTCCAGGATGGGTGGCAGAAAATACCTATATCTGCAAATGGCAATATTCCTGTTTTAGAGAAGGATAAATCTGCATTCAAACAGTGACTGAGTCAAATATGGTGACAAAGGAAATCTGCAGCAGAGGTGCTAACAGAACTCAGATCTCTTGTATTCATCACTGTGTTTTATCTGTCCAAAGATTTCCTCACTTCTGTACAGCCAGCATTCTGGAAATTCCTGTGATTGTTATTGTCCTGCTTTGATAATGTAAAATATCATGACACTTGTTGGGAATAGCTCCATAACAGGTTTCTTTTAGTCTTTTCTACCAAGTAGAGGAGAACAGATATCCTAGAGGATACTATCTTTACTTCGGCCAAGGAGAGTGAAAATACTTGGCCTTGATTAATTTGGTACTTGCTGCTCATTTCCCAGTCCTGGTATTAGTGGGGGTCTTTGTCAATTCATTGCAAATCTGTAGTCATATAATAAGAACAGCAGCAGTATCAGGGCAGGGCATTAATTGTAGATGGGATATACAGTTATTACCACCCTCTGTAGGTAAAAGAGTATGTGGTGATAACTTATAGTAGGAGATGACTGAGCACTGGGAGTAATTTACGCACCAATTTGATGCTGCAGTTAGTAATCAGGATATTCACAACATACATGATGTGCTTGAAACAAACGTAATTAGATTACCTTTATCTCATTAATAAATATATGCTTGCATGATGCACATCCATAAAACAAGCCACAGCATTTTAGGGGACGTTTACTGATGGGAAAAGCTATAGATAGTTATTTATTTTAAAATAAATAAGTAAGGTCTCCTGCATATTAGTGTGGCTTATTTAGCTCAGCACTTCAACTGGTTGTTTGCCATGTCATGCTGATCTAGGACTGTTCTTTTATCAATTCTAAAGCTTCTGAC
The DNA here is from genome assembly GCA_026212715.1 of Elanus axillaris. Taxonomy (NCBI): domain Eukaryota; kingdom Metazoa; phylum Chordata; class Aves; order Accipitriformes; family Accipitridae; genus Elanus; species Elanus axillaris. The sequence continues at coordinate 16,764,841 of JANZLQ010000030.1, forward strand.
ATCCTGCATTCAAGATCACTTTGGATTAGTAGGGATTCTAGTGCCTAAACTTTTGATCATTTGTGACACCTTTGTTCATTTGGTCCACAAGCATGTACCAAAGGATCATTTTATTTAAATTAAAAAATTCACTTCTTCTCCATCATCTTTAGGTTTATTTTTTGTCCCCCATCCCCATACTAGAAATATACACACGTAAGCACACATGTAGCCAGTAGGACTTATAGTCACACATCCACAGTGACACGATTCAATATCACTAACTGTAACAGGAGCAGAACAGTAACGCTCAGGTCCCTAAGTGGATGTGGCATTGTTTAAGCCTCAGGCATACAAATTAAAGCACCTACTAGCTGGCATAATTTGCTTGGTCAAATATCAAGACAATTCTTCCACTAGCTCCATCCTAAGAAAAAACCCCAAACTTTAAAACCAGCCTCTGCTTTCTTCTATTCCATGTATCCTGGAGCAGATTTGAAGACTGCAGAATACTTGCTGGTATTGGAAATAAACTGGCACTGGAAAATAAACAAAGTGTAACACTAGCAAGTCACAGAGGCCTTGACAAACTTCAGGTATGAGGACTTCTTCACTGCTCAGAAAAGACCATCCTTGGCAAAAAAAAGAAAAAAAAAATTGCCCAAGTAAACTTGGCCAAAAGTTACTGATGTAAAAAAAATGCTTTAGGGCCTTTAAAAAGCAGCTTTCTTATTGCAGTACAATTAGATAACTAACACAGCAGTTGAAATTCAGTGAGATTTGGTACTTAACTCCCTTAACTTGGCTTTCCTCAAGAATCTGCTATTCCCACTACCTAGGAATTTCAGTCTTTCTAATCACAAATCCAATTTATTGCAGCATCATTATTTAGGTTTCCCCTTATTCAGTTAATTTTTTGAACTGCAAAACATAAGCCTATTGCCAGCCAGAACCGTCCACTGGAGTAATACAAGCATTTACTTAGTTTGTTTTATACATTCGCTACATGAGTACATTGCTTATTCTCTCTGCTACACACAGAAGTGGTGACTCTGGCACGCATCCCCTGGAAGAGGTGGATTAGTTAAAATGTAAGGATCCTTTCTTCATTAGCTATTACCTCTAATCCCTAATAATAATTATCCTTCTAATATTATTGGTATTTGACTTCCCAGACAAGAGCAATGTGATCCGTTGTGCAACTGTGCTTCTCATTCCAGCTGGTACATACACTCATGTACAGTCAATGAAATCCATGGTAAGTCCTTTCAAGCAACTCTTTATAAAGTTGGATAAGCCATCTATTTGCCATTATCAGGTAAAGATTGGGAGGAGACTCCAGCAAGACACCAGTTTTATGACTGATTGTTTCTCAGAGAAGAAATGCGGTAAAATAAATTTGAGCTAATCCTAAATTGCTTACTAAGTTTCCTCTGTTTTTCCAGTTGAATTGTGACTGAACTCAATAGGAGTTTGCTTTGTAAACACCAAAGGCCAGACTTTAAAATGTATTTGAACAGCCAAAACAGAATTCAGTTAGGCTATAGATGCACAGGGTATAAAATACTCTGGAAAAACTGAGGAAAAAATGCTGAAATAACAACTCAGCAATTGTGCCGATGTTAACATTGCCTTTTTTGTTGTTTTCTCCCTTGTCAAGAGGATCTTCTGATAGCTTTGTTCTCAGACACATTTCTTCCAATGTGACGACCACAGTTGAACAACTGAGATACTTTGGAAAATTTTCTTGTAGTTTTACTGCAATATTTTCTTCATAAGAAGATAAGGAGACTGTTTCAAGAGGCTGTTTTGTGGCATTTAAAATTTTAAAGTTTATTTTAGTCCATATAATAAACATCAGGATGATGCTAAAGCTGATGGCACAGTCTGCTAAACAAAATAGGTAACTTTTTAGAAAAATCCCTGTGTTGTGGCAAGGGCTGAAACTATATATCCTCCAAGATCTTCAGCTTCAGGATTGTCATTATCCTTTATGCTCCATGGGTCATGTCAATTCAGAGCTCTCTTTTTTCTGGCTTCCTCCACAACCTGAAACCTTTTTCAAATCTCTCTGCCAAAAATTTCCAGTCCTGACCAACAGTAAAAATTATACATGTTGCAACAGATTTCTAAAATTCTTCCTGTGTCAGCCCGGTAAGATCAACTTGTTGTTGCATTGGTATAAATATAGGGTCTTCTGCTAGGAAATGCTGACAGCCTAGTGGGCAAGACAGAAACAGGGGTAGAGAGAGGTGAAGAAGTTTGCTCAGGCTCATCCAGCAGGTCAGGAGCAGAGGTAGAAGTTGCACTCCTGGTCCCTGGCCATGACCATAAGCAAGCTCAGCATCCCATGCCCCATCATACAGGGCTGGGAAGAAAGAGGTGAAAGTTTCACAAGGAACCTGAATGACACAAGACCAGAGTTTTAGGAGTGGAAACCACTTTCAAGTTGCTAGCTCTAAAAATCCAAGGCTCCTGTATCTCCTCATGTGACTCCTCAGTGTCCCAAGAGAAGGTCTATTTCCCAGCTCTGCCAGTTTTCCTCAGTACTGAAAAGATGTTGCCTCTCAGCAGGTTTAATCTTTGGCCTCTCCCACACAGAGGTTAACGAAGTGCCCTGCTGTGGGACACATATAAATGTCCACTGGGAAACTGTAGAAATGAATAAATTCATTTCAAGTATGCTAAACCAGAGTGACATGAATTCAGATCAGCTTTCACCTCCAGTCTCCTCATGGACTATCACAGACACCAAAATAAAATAGACAATATGTGTAGCATCCTAAACTCACTTCATTGTGAGCTGGCTACATAATTAACTGGGAAAAAAAGGCATATTGCTTTGGTCTACTTACAATAAGAATTTGACAAGCTGATTGCAGAACATTTTTTATGTTTTGGCAATATTTCTCAGTTTCTCCAACCCAAACCATTCTATGATTCTATGATTATTTTACTTGATACAGTGGAGCAGTCTGGCATATCATTTATACAAGCAACAACATACAAAGGGAAATTACGTTTTCTTGTTTCTGTACAAGGGTAATTTTTGAAAGCAAGAAGAGTTATTTAAATGACTAAATGTGAGTATGTGACAGAGCCTGGCTTCAGGTTCCTGATCTTAAAATCTTAAAATCATTTTTTAAAATTAATTTCAGAGACGCCTGTCACGCATAGTTGTAAGCCAAGCAGAGCAGCTTTTCACTGAAAGAATGGCCTTTCATTTGTGAAGAGGTGATGTGAGGAAGCTCTGAGCTCTGAGTCACAGAGGGAGCACTACCCTGCAATACAATATTATGTTTCAAGTTTAGAAAAAGCACTGGAAACTCTTGTGTTGTAAAGTTGCTTTTTGTGAAAGTAGAGAAATTATGTTCAAAGTACTAATAGATTTCTAATATATGTAGAGAAAAAAAAAGCAACTTAGGGAACACAATTAAGAAAATATTACATTTCATGGAAGCAGAACATATTAAAATACATTTTCCCCAGTTCAGCAACAAGCCATTTCTTCCTCCTGATTCCAGCATGATTTTTCCTCTATTGTGTTATTGTTACTATTCCTCTCCTATATAAACGTAAGAGTCATAATCCAGAGCTCCCTATACTGAACAAAAATAGAGCATAATGGTGGTCCAAGATAAGAGTTTGGAGCCATGTCATCGTGGCCAGGAAAGACTGAAATATGTCATTAAAATTTCACTGCACCACTTTGAGGTGTTAAGTAAACTGCTGCTATTTTTCAACCTGTCCATTAGTTTCATAAGTTGTTTACCTTCTAAAAGGTAAATTGTGAACTACAGGAGCAGAGATTGCCTTCTTTATATAGAGATTAGCACAATACACGCCCCAGTCCCTTCCAAACTGCATGTTTGGAAGTTTTGCTAATACAAAAGTACACTTTTAATATTAAAACACACAGTATATTGATAGTAACTGTTTTACCTTTTGTTTCAACTAAACACCAATACTGAGTCCTGAAACAGGAAAAAACCCAAGCAATCCAACTGAAATCAGTTCACTTCCAACTTTTAATGAAATTCAAAAATATCTGAAACACATATTGGGGTCTGAGTTATCTCTGTGACCAACTTGGGGTTAATTTTTTATATTTTTCCTATTTTCTAACCTTGACTAATGTTTTATAAATGTATGGTTTACAAAATATTATGGACAGAAGATGCATTGGATAAATTAAGCAATATTTCATTTATTTCTGTTCTTTTGGGCTTATCTTCATTAAAGTAATATCTCTTTTTATGTGTGGTCAGGGAACTTTTTGATGAAAGCCTATTTGATAAGTCAAGCTTTCCTAAACAAACCTCAGCTGAACTAACCCTTCTTCCCAAAACCAGAATTTGCTCCTTGGCATGAAATCCAAGACTGAAATGCTGATAAAGATTCCCAGTGAAATCTTCCAAACATTCTTCATAATATAATGTGTGATATGGTGACAAGCTATAAGTTTCCCTGGCACTGAGATTGAAAATGGACATGTTAAGTATAAATCTTTGTGGAAGTTTCAGTAATTTTTAATAATTTGTTCTTTTGTGGCATTCATATGTGAATGATATATTTGTCCTAGAGCAATGCGAATTCATTTCCCCACATCTATAATATCTGCAGTAAGCTAAATTAAAAATACATTTGTACTTGTACAGTTAAATGATCATATTTAATGAAATGTCGGAGATGAATCTTAGCAAATAGTCAGGAAATTATTTCAGAAAGAGCAGCATTTCATTACTGGCAGTCAGGGAAAAGCAAAGAGATTAACAAACGGTTTACTACTCCAAGATATCAGAGGAGGTGGGGGCAGTTCTGTGCAGGGGGTGGCTGTGAATATCAGACCTCAGGAGGGATTTTTACCTATGGGTGAGGAAGCATTTTTACTGCACGAGGCTGGCATGGCTGATGCTTGGTGATGAGAAAGAGCTATCGATCCCTGGGCCTGAAGAGGCTGTGGGTGTTGCACGGGTGCTGCATTTGGCTGCTGGGAAGCACGAAGGTTTCATACTTCTCAGTACTTGCAGCTGGCTGCTGCCATGGGTGCTGGTCCAAGGGAGCCCATCGGCTGTCTGCCAGGTTCCCAAGCAGCTCTGGAGCTGCACCCCCAGACTGGGTGAGCAGGGCTTCGTAAATATGAGAGCAATGGAATTAAAGCAGGTCTGACAAGGTCAAGGGGAATGGGGTGTGGGAGAAGGACTGCTCAGGAGCAAAAGAAGACTGGGCAAATTGTTTTTGCTGGGAACATTACATCAATAAGAAATAGTTGAAAGGTGAAGTGTGGGACCCAGTTTTTAAAGCCATCTAGCTACTTTATTTCCATGAGAATTAGGACTCTGTTGAACCCTCCCTTGGGGAGCTATTGGTATCTTTCACCAATCCTGTAACTTTAAAGAAATCTGTCCTCCAGCCCGGCAGGAAAACCTCTCTGCTGGGAGCACAGGTGCCCTTGGCTCCCTGTTTTATCGATGGAGAGCCACTCACAGAAGAGGCTCAGGACTCAGGTGGGCTGACCTGGCCTCTGCAGGGTTTTGTTTTTGTCTGTTGTCTGTGTAAGGAACAGACAGCAGTGAGGCACCTGGCTTAGCTGTGCTTCAGCTGGTTGTGCTGTGAATCCAGCACTCCATCCCTTTACCTGTGTTTGTAAACTAGGAACACTTCCCATGCTTCTCTCCCACCTTCCATCTCTTTTGATTATTTAAATTACAAGATCTTCAGGCTACAGACCATCACAGACCAAATCAGGTCTGTGTGGAAGATCTGGCCTAACAAATCTCTCTGTGCTACTCCAAAATGACTGCTGCTAATGCATGATACAAAATAAATCAACACCTACCAATAGGATCAACATTTTAACTAATTAATTTTCTCAAGTTCTATAAGAAGTCCTGTGGGAACACTGAACTCATCTCAATAACAGAATTAAATTCTAAACTAAAGGTACAAATATAATGAGAGATTATAGAAATGGCAGAAAATATGCTGATATTCTGAATTCTGCAGGCAATAAAGGGGAAAGAAGATGTAGGTATGAAAACTCTTTCTTGGCAAAAATTCTACATCACAAGAAAAAGTTTTGGGGACATGAAATAAATGAAATATCTGAACTGCAGCATTTAATTATTAATTGAGAGCAGTATATGCACATACACACATATATGTACATATAGCAGACAGCGCAAAGGTGATAAGGCTGTGAAGACCCAGGCAGTTTCAAGTCTCGCCCATCCAAGCATGCATACCTATAGGCTGCCATTTCTTCCTTTCTGATTTCTACCCTGTCTCGGGCCCTTCATCCACAATGTCTTTATGAAAGAGACCTGAGCTTCTTGCACCCCACTCTCCTTTTGTTTTTCTTTTGACTGCTTTTCTAGAAATAGCAAATTAAGAAAGTAGACAATATAAGTTATAGTTTAGTTTGTACATCTGTGCACATATTATGTTTAAAATAAACATCTGAATGCAGCAACCGACATAGAGGAATTTACTTGAGATTCTGATTTGCAAAGTGGAAAGAAAAGCCTGCTGGATTAGTTAAGCAATTAATCAGGTGTGCAAAGCCATCTGAATTCTCTGAACGACACATTGAGGAAGAACTCAGATCATGCATACAAAATTGAATCATGGAAAAATGGTTGAGGCACATCAGGTTTGAATGAGGAGAGTGTCAATCACTTCTATTTGTCAAGGTCTTTTGTGCTGCGAGTCATCAACCTTAAGGAGAGACAAAGGATCTGTGTAGGCATCAGCATCATTCTCTTATCTGCTCTGATTACCTTCAGGGTTATACATATAGAATTGCCACATATTTCTAAAAAGGTTCTTATTTTTGCAATCATCTCTTTTCTCATTTGGATTTCTTTTTGGTGTTTTTGTTGTCACTGCTCTTCAGGAAACCATTTTAGGCAGCAAATGCTGTCTTTAGTGCCCAGTCTTGTGAAGTGCCCACAATGCCACTAGGAAGGCTGAGGAAAGTGGGAGAGAAAGACTGGAAGCAGGTTCAAAACAGCTGCAAAATTTGGTCCATCATAACTTGTGACCATTCTTTGTTACCGAGCCTGAGGTCTGAGGAGACAAGAGAGGGCTTTCTACACAAGAAAGCTGTTAATAATCTCTTGCTTACTTGCTCCACTTACATAGTGGATTCTTCAAAACAAGATTTTTTCTCCTAATTGCTGCAAAATAGATATTCACCTACTAATCACTGCAACACAGAATGATACTGCTAAAACAGAATCAGACTGTCACCTTTCAATTCCATTGAATTCTGTTTGGATAAAGATGTGCTTCAAACCTATTTTGCACTTGCAAATTAAACTGGGTAGAATATGCCACAACAGTACAATTTATTTAAACATCAATATTTGCACATCAATACAATTTGGGATTTTTTTGGTACCACATTGTAAAAGGAAGCTATGCAAAATAAACACAAAGTACAATCTACGTGCCTAAATTCATAGGAATCTTGAATTCATTTCCAGGGTCTAAATATCCCAGGTGAAAACAAAAATAGACATACAAGAAAAACACATTTTCTTAAGTAGCAAATTTGCCTGGCTACTTCTGGTTTTAATAATATTTAGTGTAACAGCTGAGGCTTGCAATAAAGTTTTAAGCTTCACGTTCTGATTCAGCAAATAACTTAATCATCTGCATACATTTAATTAGATATTCTTAAATGTTCTACTGAACTGACTCACTAATACTGCTTATATTTGTCTCTCCCATCCTACTGTCCAATTGCTACTAATCCTCTACTGTGTGCTCACTTTCCCTTAGCTTTTCTTTCTTTAGACTTCTTAATCAGAAAAACATAGAGACACCTGAAGTATCAGGAGCAGCACAGCATTCCACATGTTAAGCAGCAGTTGCTGTGAAAATCTAGGACAGGAAGAAATCTTTCTTAAAGTGTGTTATATTAGAAGCATGGCAAAAAGTGATGAAGAATAGCTACTCAGGACAAGCAAGTTCAAATTGGAAGACAGTAGCAACAGCAGAAGTCAGAGTTGTGCTTCCCTAGGAGAAAAATGAGCTTGTGCATTGGATAAACCACAAGAACGCCTTAAGATTTCATCCCAGCTGCACTGGAACAGCGGGAATCAAAATACTTGTTAATGTTGTAATATGTTTGCTTTCAATCAGACAACAGAAGAATTCATTCCATTTGCTCAGTATTTTGCCCTCCTGAACTCCATCTCCACAATAGATTTACAAGCACATCTGAGCAATTCCACAGTGGGCTTTACATCCATGGTAAGTCATATCTGCTGTGCCAATATTCAGGACTTGTGTTTTACAGAGACTGCAATGAATGATTCTTCACGAAATTTGATTCTGTAAAAAGCTACTTGACTGCTCCAAGTAATCTTTTTTATTCTTCATCTTAGTTTACTCTTAAGGGTTTTTCGTTTCATCTTTTTCTGCTGTCCTAATGTACACAAATCACTTTTAGAGATAGTGTCATGCGTATGAAGGGTGCAATTTATCAATACAGACACCTCTTTGATGAAGGATGGTTTGTCTTTACAAGGCTGGACAGCCCCAACTGAATTTCAATTTGCTGTGGCATGCAAGGGATTTAGGGTATTAAGGTTGGTGAGAGGCTTTAAGCATCAACCAGCTTATTATTGCTGAAGGAATATATGATTTGAAAACCTTGCTTGTCTTGATTTTTTTGGTATGTGGGGGTGAGGTGGAGAGGGGTGAGTGAGAAAAGCAATAACCTACTTGATGATTTAACAGTGATTACTTTTCTTCTGCCTTTCAGTCACACACTGCCTATTTTTAATGGGACAAGTAGAGCTTATAGGGCCAGATCCAGTTGACACCAACTAAATATCTGGTTAATAGTATTTTACTACTACTAACAGATACAAAAACTTGTAATAAAGTTAAAGCTGTAGGGGAGGGAGAGAATGGAGAAGGCAAGAAATATAAGTATTTATGTAAATGAAGAGGTGGTGAACTGCTACAAATAAATATTGTTATGAACAAAGTGTATTATCTGCTCTTTAATACAAGGAAATTGCTAAGGAATAATATATTCTGATGAAAAAACATATTAAATATCTCACTCACCTTTCTTTGTTGGAATGGCAGAGTGGGAGGAAAACCAAAGGAATCTACTGGCTTAAAGCTATGTTAGTTACTTTGTTCACCACGATATTAATTAATTACTGATAAATATAAAAATACTGTGAATCAAGCACCATGAACTCTAACATTGAAGCAAGCACTACTATTTTTGTTGAATTCTGATTCTTTTAAGTAACTAAACCACTACAGGACTCATTTATGTGTTCCACTAACAAAGGGCCATTGTGGTTGATGTTGCACCACCATGAAGGTGAGTGCAGGGAAGAATTACAGCTTCCCAGGGCAAAATTCCCAGTTCTGCCAGGAATTAACTTCTGAGGATCTGATCTAGCTTCCACCAAAAAATATCTCTTTTCTTCAGAAGGATTTCAGATAGATCTATACTCAGATGGAGAGCAAAAGAAATTTGTGTGAAGCAGCTTTTCTCTTCCCCTTGCCTTCTTCTCTCACATCCTGTGCTGTCAGAGCTGGAGACTAAAGTCCTGCCTGCACCCTCAGAGCAGAACAGCACAGCAGACAGGAGATGACTATCTATCTATCTATCTATCTATCTATCTATCTATCTATCTATCTATCTATCTATCTATCTATCTATCTATTACAATGAGTTCCATTTCTTGGGAGGGTTTCCTGGTGAGCAGCTATCAGGTCATTCTCACACTCTCCTTGATGTGCTCTAATGAGCATTTAAGTGTTTCACAAGAAGTGCAAGCATTTCAGCAGGAGATAAAGCCTATTCTGAATACTCTGGGGAATATTCAGAGCCATTCCCAGGAGAGCTGAGATTTGAACTGGGATCTTTTCCAATCCAGGCACTCTATGGTGCACAAGAGAAGCAGAATAAAATTGTCCCAGTTCTGTGAATCTACAACATCCTTCTCAAAGAAAATTGATAGATGTTGCTACGATAAAATCTTCAAGTTGAAATAAGATCATTCCCTTCCCTTTCCAACATTTTAAGCCATATTAAAAATATGTATATTTTCCTCCTTTTTTTTTTAAAGCATTGATTAAATCACTGTCTATCCATACAATGCTGAATATAGGCTTCTCTATGTTCCCTTGTCACCATAATGCTCCTTCCCTCTACAGCATGGACCATAACAAAAGAGGATAGAACAGACTTCATAGCTGTGCTGTATTATCTCTTTGCTAAGGTTGTTAAAAAGGACTGCCGATTAACTATCATTAAACTGGTATCTTCTGAGCTGTGCATAGTTGTTGCCTCTGTGCTTTGCTAAGGATTTTGAGTCTGATTTTGTTTGCTGTAGACTTCAAGTTTTTGTTGTGTGTTTTTGGGGTTTTTTTATACAAGCTCTTCAAGGCTTGGCATAGCTTGAGTATGGAATCAGACACCTACTAGAAATCCCAGCACATTACTTATGTTCACTACATTATGAGAGAAAGATGGTCTGAAATGAGGATGCAGGGCTGTGAGGAGAGTTTAGACAACTCCTGGCAGCTTGAGCAATGCAAGATAGATTCTTCTGGATACAGATGGAAAAAAAGTATTTATGACAACAGGGAAATTTCAGAGGCATCCAAGATCCAGGTTTTCTTCCATCATGAATGAAATGCTCTTCTGCTCCCCTATGCTATAGTGTCCAGCCATCTGTGTCCAGCCATGCTACTTAGTCCAGAGGCAGGGAGGGTGCAGGTGTCAGACTTCTGTCTTCCAGCAGTTGGCCCATGTGCATGCACCAAGTCTGCTGCTCTCTGAAGCTGCACAGGGAAAGTATTACCCTGCTCTTACACAGCCCCAAGAAAGAAAGATGGCAGAGGAAGCTCAGTCATGACCTGGGCAGGATGGAGAGTGGAGACACCCAGTGAGGCTGGTCAAGGCCATTAAGGCCTATTAGTGCCCCCAGGACCCTGGAACCAATAACCCTTCCTGCACAATGACCTGTTCCAGGAGTTATGTGAGCAAGCAAGGGTCTGTAAACACTTCAATCCTCTTGCTTCTTATCTTAGAAAAAGGTTTGAAGCCTTTCCTTCTACTCAGGTTCAGAAATTACCTACCAGGGTATTTGAAATAGTGATGATCTGAGGATACAAGTTAATTTGATGACACAATTCGAGGCCTGAAATCTTGTGCTCTTTTTAACTTTATCAACTGGCATAATAAACAATACAACCTCTCCCTGCAATGCTTGTTTCCACTGGAGTGGAAAGGCATTGCGTACTGCACTGTTAATCCTCTGTGAAGTCATCCACAAGTTCCAGTCCTATTCACTGGACTGGTTTATTGCAATACATACATTGACTGTAGCCTCCACATGGTGGTATCCTTTAATATGCCACACTTTTACAGGGGTGATGATGCATTTTATGCTGTTTCATTCCCTTACCTTGACTTTCATGTACACCTGCATGGGTAGTTCAGCACAGATATATTTTTCTAAAGATGTCACTTGGTAAATCATCACAACATCCCATAATCAATACAACAGCTTTGGGAGAATACATACACTTACATATCTAGCAGCATAAATGAAATCTCTACCTTCTATTTCAGGCCAGGCAACAGGAGACAAATGGAAAAAAAAAAAGACAACCAAGAAAAATCAGATTTTCTATAATTATATAAATTACAGCAAGAATGACTGTAATCACCTAAAATGCCTCTGGGGAGTTGGATTAGCAGAAGACAATTTCTCATATCCACACTCCAGGGTTTAAACCTAGGGTTGATATTCAGAATTAGACTACCAAGCTAAAATAATTAACCCTTGGGAAGCTAAAATATGTAAATCAGAGGTGTCCTATCTGGCTAAAAGGGAGGAATATGTGATTGATGTTATTTTAAAATTCCTGTGGATCCTAATATTTGACCAGATCAGCCAGACCTCACACTTCAGTCCAAACTGTAAAGATATTTAAATCAAAATAACCTTCCCAGTTTCCCTTCTCTTGACATCCAATAAAAAAGCAACAATCACTCAAATATACCTTAAAACCAACAAGAGACTTCCTTCAGTAAAGTATGTCTATTGCTAAATATATGATGAAAACAGAGATACAGACAGAACAAGATACAGAACTAAAGCTGATTTGTAAGAAAGCAAGCTAAAATATTGTAAAGGAAATTAAAAAATTGGCTAGAAAAATAAGCAGGCTATGTGGTTAGGATATGAAAGTAGATATAAAGACAGAGAAATAAATAGGAATGCCTTCTTTTGCTTTATTTCCTTTAGATGAGTGAGAGGTAAAAGCTTCTTATCTGGCATATGGAGAATATCTGTAACATAAGAATTAAAACACTCCAAGGAGGTCTCCTCCACACTTTCTAGTTTCATGGTGGGGGCATGGATGAAGCAGTAGAGGAGGGCAGAGTGAGCAGGTCAGAGGTGACTCTTCCTCTATGTGGATGTTTCCCTGGGTGTGGACGGACAGTGTTTCTCAATGCCTCAGCTTGGATTTCATACCAGCGAGTGTCAAGAGTTTGACCCTAAGCAGAACTGTGAAGGCATAAAGTTGTATTAATGCTGTTGGAACCTTTTGCTTCTCTGCACTGCAATTTTTGTGCTTTGCCTGGAGTGTCATCATGTGATTTGAATCCAAAATACCACCACAAATATCTAAAAATTGAAGCTACTGAATCTGCTACTATTTGTGAATCCTAGACAAGATGTTACTGTCTAACAATGAAAACATCAATTATTCTCTTAATCATCATGAAATGTTTTTTCCATGTAGATATTGCTTTGAGAATAGAAGTTTGTATGAGCAACATCAATCAGGGAGCTCGCACAAATGAATAACTTACAGCCCCACTGGCAGCTAGTACTGAAGATTAATGCTGATAAACACTACATTCAAGATAAGATGTGATTTCTGAAAATAAATCAATTTATTGGATTCCCAGACATATGTATTTTGTAGTCAACCATTGATTACTGACTCAGCTGATTCTACTGTTCATTCATTACATGTGCTTATATAAAGGCCAAACTAGTCTCTTTCAGGACTTCATCTAATATATAGCACATTTACTTGTGAAGCAGTGCTGTCCCAGTTTAAAAAAATTACATTTGATAGCTGCACACTGAAATGGCTCCGTTTATGTAGCACAAACATGACAGACATACAGATATATTTTGTGGAGATAAGTATCGTGAATCAAAGAGGCACTGTTGCACCTTGAACAGTACTGAATGTTTTATACTGCATACCAAGGGTGACTCTTAACTATTTGAAGAGAGTGTGTTTATGGCATTAATTTTTTATTTATCAAACAATGACAATGTATCTCATGCTTGTAGAAAACAAGAAGGTAAAGCTCCTGTCTTCAATCCCTTACCTTTTAATTACCTTTAATTACAGCATATTTCCATTCTATCTACTCTTACATATGCCTCAATAATCCAGAGGAGTTGGCAAAAACAACAGGTCTGTAAGCAAATTAATGCAAAAGAAAGGATGGTAAATGGGCAAAGTACTTTGATGAGATTAATTTGTAGGAATGGCAGGATAACAACTCCCTAAAGTGTTGTCAAGTCTTTCTTCATTTTGTCTAAAAAGGCAGGCTTTTGTATTCAAGTCCTGATTTTGCAAATGTCCTTGAACAGGTGAAGGGTCTATGAACTTAAATTTGATGAGCTTCACACTTCACGTTAGGCATACACTTAAGACACAGCTGAACTAAGCATCAGTCCTGTTAAGTAAAAAAAAAGGAGCCTTGGTACATACTTTTGTATTACATTAATCTTACCATTACTGGTAGGCACTGGAGTCAATAATAAAATGCCTGGTGACACCTTGTACAAAGCACCATTTTATTACCAGCTATACCTAAAGTCACAGAAAACACTTGTATGATCAGCACTTTTGTCTTTCTGGGTGGAAAGTTGGTTGGTTATGCCATATTTTTGATAAATCTGGTGAAAGCATGCTGACAGGGATAAAAAGAATGCAGGCAATGAAAGCTGGAAGCAGTGGTACAGCTGAATAGTAGAGTTAGATCCAACTTCAGCAATTAGTTTTACAGTCTTCTAAGAGATGAAGGAAATTTTCTTTTCTTATTTCTTACCTGGTAACTTGTTTATCATTGGGAAAATATTTTTTGGTTTTGATTAATTTGTCACATGCTGGAGATTCCTTGATTCTGAAATTATCCTAGGTCTTCATTAGGAAAAGTATTAACCAAAATGCTTTGGAAGGAACGGTTAATCTAGCTAATCTAGCTGTGTGCACAAAGACTCATTTTCTTGTGCTTTCTCTAACCTTCCTCTCTAATATGCTTCTAACTCCAAGTTATCAGCAGATAAATATCATTAGCTTGATGTCCATCCCTGGAGGTTCCTCAGCAGATGTCATTCTCCTCCATGGAGTCAGCTGCGTTACCATCTTTACCAGTGGGTGCAGAATTCCCTGTGTCTGCTTTGTGTTTGTTTTCAGATTCACCAATGTTTGTTGTATACATTTAACTTCATTGTGCGTATACTTTAAATTCATTGTGCAAAGGCACCTTCTCTCAGCTGACCCCTTGCTGTGTTCACAGGAAGTAAAATACAGCTATCATGAAATATTGATTAGCAAAGCCTGCTGCTCTTCAGGAAGAGATGTGCATCATGCAATGCAAATTCAATGTAAGCATTATTATTATTTTTTTTATTATTATTATTCACACCAAGTATCTCATAGCTGTTTATGAAAGAGCCAGTATGATCAGCATGTTAGGGTCTACAGAACAACTTCATTCCCACTGGCATTGTAAGAAGGAACAAGACCCTGAAAAGAGCTTTCAGTTCTGCTTTGGAACTAACTAAATGCAATGGCTTTATAATATTGTATTACTAAAAGAAAGATAATCTTGTGAGTGCAATGCAAAGGAAGTCAAAGCCCAACACCCAAAGAGTTTTCTTTTAACAAGGGACCAATTAAGAGCCTTTGATCACCAGATCTGAATGTTCATGAAAGAGAATGTAAAATAAGTAAATTGAAGAACACAGCCATAAATGTTTTTGTGATTTAGATAAAGTTGTTTAAAAATCATAAGTAAAAATTGATCTCGATGGAAAATGATTGCTAGTCAGTCTAGAGGCATCATGATGAGAAAATATGCTGTTCTGAGAACACCTAGAAAAGAAATATGTGCAAACTTTTTAGTCTGGAAATAGAAGGAAAGATCCTGCTTAAGTTAACAGCTGCAAAACTTCTTCAGGAAGCAGGATGAAGCACAAATAAAGCAAGCAAGAAATAAATACATGAGCATTGTGCAAAATAAATAGGATTTCATTCTGAATAAAATAGTTCTGAGAACAGTAGAAGTAATGACACTCATTTCCACTATGGCTTTGTGTCTCATGGTTGAATTTACATCTGCACCAGACACACAAAACAATGTATCTAGAACAACCTTCGCCTGCCAATTTAATACTTCCTGTGGCTATTGGCTCCCATTTACTAATCTTTCTACAGTTAAGTAGTCAAACTGTCAGAAAGAAATGGAGAATGGGAAAATGATTTTGTTAAGATCTGCCAGAAAGCCCACAAGGACTGTAGGATCCTTGTCAGGATGGAAAAGAAGAAAGTCTGCACAAGCCATATTCCCTAAACATACAATCCAAGTCTACTGTGAGTCCAGTTATAATACTAGGACAGGTAGCACACTGGGGGCTGTCACTGCTTGCATTAATTTTTTGCCTTGCAAGGGAATGGGCTTCCAGTTAAATTGCACTTAATTATGTGTTACACTCTAAACATGTAACAATGGATGACTCAAAGTCAGTAGGAACTGCCAGTACTGCACTTGGTCCCATATGGCCAGTGGTGTCCTAAGAACAAATGCCATTATTTTGGCAATATCACAAGTATTCATGGAGTGCCCAATTCACCATTGTCTTCCCATGTACAGCTGGTCATTCCAATACAGGGTTCAAGGAAAGGGGATTTAGAGTCCTACAAAATGAGAACATTGATATCTTCCACACGTTCAACACAGTGTAATGTCTACATGTGAAGCAAGTCATCATAAATTGAGATGCAAATTTCTAATACTCAACTGGTCTAAAATAGTGCATTGACTTTAGTGGTGTTGCTATTCCATTTACAACAGCAGAGAACCCCTACAATGGCCTTTATTTAAAAAAGTAGATTTTTCTTGTAGTATATGGCAAATTTATTCTATTCTATTCTATTCTAGTCTAGTCTAGTCTATTCTAGGTAATTGTGTAATATATAGTAAACCTTATTATGTCTTTGAAAGTCTTTGCTTTCACTGGTATTATGAAAAATTTATAATTGCTTCACTGAACTGCCATCATACTGTCATGACAATAACAGAACTGCCATTGATTACTGACATTTTGTATACAGTCTTACTTTCACTCCTCTGTACAATCCAGGTTTCTTTTCTGTTGATTTAAACTAAGCCAATTGCAGAACTGACATGGTCTTCAAAGACAGCTTCATCAGTCTCCAACTATAACAACAATAACATCTTTAAATTAGCCTGAAGTTTTGCTTTCAAAATGGCTTTTACAATGAAGGCATCTCTCCTCTCTGTACTGCACTGCTTGCATGTTTATGACAACCTGACTGTAATTGCAGCTGAGAAATAATTTACGTTTAAAAGCTATTAGTCCCAGATGTACAATTGAATTCTAGTCTTCATTACAGAAAACATGGCAGACTGAAGAAAAGCAGACAAGGTCAGAGCTGTCCAAGGAGCAGTGAGAGGAAAAGGTGATTATCCTGGCAAAAGCCCACAGGTACATTGCCTTGTTGAGCTGTCTTTGACTGGGGAAAAGCTACTTCTTTAAGGAATGCTGCTGTCCTTTTAGAGGTATTGTGTGGAGACAAATGCCAGGGAGATTTATGTGGTTCATTCTCTGACCTGTGATAATGCATCATTGGAGCCCTCCGTGTTTTCCACCTTTGTGAACAAAGACTCATAACGGGGATGATTATGAAAAAAAAGAGAAGCTGCAGCAGTGGCAGCAGGGGAAGCATGGCTCAGGCACACAGAACTTCACTCAGAAGTTGAACAGAGATACCTTTTTTGCATTGTACCTTCACTTTATTCTAAGTTCTCCATCCCTCCCTGCTTATCTGTCCAAAGATCAGAATCCTTGACAGAATTAGAACATAAAACAAAGCCAAAACACACCCCTTCCCACACCACCCACCCATTCCCCTCCAGTTATCCTCCTTGTTTAACCCTTTGCTTTCTTGGTGAACATTATAATAAATTTAGAGGCGTAAGAAACTTATAGGGAGAGCTGAGGTCACTCATGATCCCCGGTGAGAGCTCTGTTGGGTCCTCTGAAGTGAAATGATAATGGCAAAAAATATTTCATGGCCCTGCGTACCTTTGCTTTTATCCTGACCCCAGGCAATCTTTTTATTTAGCTTGCTGAAATGCAGGGCTGCTGCTCTAGCTGACTGACTGGGGAATAAGTTTATATCTATTTAACCAAACCAGACTAGCATCCCCTCTTCTCTGGCCATGGATGGATATGGATTCAAGCAGTTGTAATGCTTTTTTGAGAACATTACTGAGACATTTTAATCACGGCTTACTGCACTGGTAGATTAGTACCCAAATGCAATGACCTTCTTTTTGCTGTGGACATGAACATGCCAGAAAACCAAACTGTACTATTCTTTGTTTTGATTCAATAAATAGGACTAAGTAAACAAGAGAGACAAGTGCGATGTACTTTGAAAATCCGAGTGCACCTGTTTTGTAGTGGAAAATTGGATGTTCTTTTTTTTCTCCCATAAAAATACCCCTGCCTGTGTTTGTCTCTTAGGGGACAACTCTATAACCAGAATTTACGCGTGGCTTCCTACATATTTTGAACTTGGAGATTATTAAGAAACAAAACAACAAAGAAAAATTGGTGTGTGTTAGGAGGTATTAGAATACATTAGCCTGACTGTCTGTCTCCTCCACTGCACTGAGGTCTGATTCCACAAATGTGCATGAGAAAGTGAGTTGTGGGGAGGCAGAAGCATTGAGGAAAGAGATACTGGAAAGCCTTTTAAACACATTTAAGAGCAACCATTATCCTGAGGTGCTAGGACCAAATGCTCCATTTCTTTGCACTGTTGTTTTGGCACTTCCATTGAGGAACAGAAAGCATCAGTTACTTCCACATCAAGATACATGTGATCTGCACCCACTTCGTATTAGTCTATGTGGATACGCAGAAAGAAAGGGGGGGCCTGATCCTGAAATGGAATATCAGGTCCCTCAAGCCAAGAATGTTTCAGAATACTCAGCCCAGGGTTTTCTCAATTTTACTTCCTTCTGCAAACATAATTAGATATGCTTTACACCATGGTGGAGGTTATGACAGCATGTATCAACAGATATAAAAGTGAGTATGTCCCTAGGCAGCTCTGCCTTCTTCCATGCCTTGGAAATGGTAAGAGGAGCATCTTCCAGCTTTGTGGAGAGGTGCAAGTGGATCTGTTATCCTTCTCAGCAGTGAAAAGGTGGTGAGCTGGGTATATTTTGTCACATTCCACCTGTAAGTAGCTGGTGTACCATCAGCAGTACTGTATTACAAATCAAGAGTCTCTGACTTTATCACCTAATGTTAACATCCAGATAGAAGCAGCAATGCGATGCTTACTTTCCATATTGAGTGGAGTCTCCTTTCACATGTGCAAGAAACTAGTTAAGTGTCAGAGGCAGTGGCATGTTCTGCACATGTTCACAATCATATTTCAAATAGGGACCACTGTGATCCAAAAAGAAATTGCTTTGCACAGAAAGCAAATGAGGAAGTCTTTATCTCTTTGTGCTTTTAGTGTGTTTTCTAGGCTGATCTCACCTGTTGGTTACTGTTTGCATGCTTCCTATGGTATGGAAAATAAATAATTCAAAACAAACAAACAAGAAAAACAACCAACCAACATAAAAAAGTGCCTATTTGATTTCGATGAGGCATAACAGATGTTTTGCTTAAGCACAGTTGTATAATACTTGCATAAAAAAGAAAGTGTTTTATTTCTCTTGTGTCCTGAAAGACATGTAGTAAAAACAATTTTATTACTGCCAGGTGTCTTCCTCAGGTGGTCAGGTGAAATTTTTTTTATAATGGTTATAAACCATTTTACAGTATCTTATTCACGCATGGTTAAAATTGAGATAGTACAGAAGTTTTTGATGCACAAGACAATTGCAAGGCCAAAAAGACTGAATTTCATACAGTTTTGTTCTATATATTAAATTCCATAAAAGCAGCTCTGCAGGTAGAAAGCTGTAGTTGCCTCCAAAATTATATATTCTTATATGGTTCCTTTTATGAAATGGCAACTGTCATCCCAGCACTTCACTACATCCTTGACTCAGCTAAGTGCTTAAGCATAAGGCTAAGTCCCACTGAAATAACTTGCTTGTGTAAAGTTAGTCATAGTTAAATCTATGGTTCAGTTGAGGTCTGCTCCAGTGAAATCTCTGATACTCCTGGCATGTGAATGTCTGTCTACTTATGCTCTGCCTATGCAGTCAGGTGCTCCTGTGGAGAAAGTGCCACTAGTCACTAAGGTTTTAGGCATCTTGTCATGCAGAACCCTACTTTAATCATATTACATGCTGTGGCACTGAGTATACAAGGGCTGCATGAAATTAATGCTCCCATTGCTTTTTGTCTTCCACTGTTGGAACTGCCATGTAGGTAGCAATGATGGAAAAAATCCTAACAGAGACACTAGCCAAGGATGCAGAATTATTGGGAAAGCTGGTGCTTTTCAATAAGCTGAAGAACCTGCTGTCCTGTGTTGCCAGTCAAGGTTCCAGATGATTCAAGCCTTAGATGAACTCTCCTAAAATGTCAAGTGATTTAGAGTCCTTTCCCATTTCTGCTGAGGACTTTGCTATTCCAAAAACTTTGATAGATGTTCATTTTTCCTCTCTCCCAAAACGTCTGCCTTCAGACAGTAAGCAGTTTCAGCAGAGGGTGGCAAATAAATATGAACTACTGCATTTCACTAGAAATTAAATACTTAGTAATCTCTGGTGTTCTTGAGCTTCACAGTGAGTAAGAATGTTGATAATAATTAATAACTATTAATAATTATTGATAATAATTAATAACTATTAATAATTATTAATAAAGAGGGATTATTATAAATAATATAAAAATGCTTTCTTAAACTGCATTTCAGCTGTATACCTAGCAGCACTCTGCAGGCGCAACATTCTCTCTCATTTTATAAATGCGAAAGCCAAAGTGAGATTGCAGCCTGGCAATAACTTTTATCGATATGTTTCTAAATAGAATTACATTACATCATTGAAACCAAAGATAGTCACCAGATCTCGTATAGTACAACACTGTAGGAAAAAAAAGTAAGATATTTGCTCAAAAACAGAAATGGAAGAGATGTCCTGAGTTTTGCACTCAGTAGGCACACCTTTTGTGGCACTGCCGTGGTGCAAGCAGCCAGGAATGTGTGGCTCACCTGCTGTTGTTCCTAGAAAAGCACTTGAATGACAAGGGCTTCTATGAAAGATCTATTTTTCGTAAACACTGTTTGTACTTTAACTCCAGTCCCTGTTTTTGATCACCATTTCTTTAAATATGAAGGGAAGCTAAGTGTTCATTGGGGATCCGTCTTTTTTTTTTTCCCCTCATTTAACCTTTCATTACTGCATTACTTCATTATGGAGCACAGCAGCAAGAGGCCAGAAACAAAATAATACAGGAAAAAAATGCAAGCACTATAGTGTGCTAGTGGTATAGGTGATATGCAGGAAGGAGAGAAATGAAGCTTTTCATTTGATAGCTTCAGTGGTGCGCAACTGTTTCAGGAAGAAGTTTCATGAAATATGTGGGAAAAGTATGTGGAACATTAGCTGGAGAAGTAAATTTGAAGGTCACTAAGTCAAAGGAAGTTAATGTATTATTCAAGGAGAGACGGAGTAGATGGAGACAAGGCAGAGGACAGCAGATTAATGAGAACAGTGATCATTGTGTGGGAAGGACAAAAGAGATATAGATGCAGGAGGGCTTGCATCACATGATAATAATCAGTTGCTGTGTTTGTAGTTGTCGAACTAAAAATACTGCTTTATAGGGGTGGATGCTCAGGGTATCCTCTACTGATCAAGAATTATAACCCTCTAGGTAAGGCAGCTTTAACATATACACTAATCTCAAACCGCTCACCATTCAAGCAGCATCAAGCCCTAACTACCTATCACCCTCTCACTTCACCGTTGCCTCCCCCCTGAAAAGAACATACCTTCTCCCTTCAGGACAACTCACTTGCACAGGTTTGGTATGGCCTCACTGGAAATATCAAGCAATGTAACAGCCGTAAGAAAAGGGGATTCATTCTAGGAGATCTTACAGAGCTATGAGATTGTGAACCTGTTCAGCACAAAGGAGCAAGGTCTGCTTTTCAGGTAACAAAAGCTACCTTCCTCCATTCTGCTTCACATTGCTTCTTTGTATTGCTGTGAGAGCTCCCTAAAACTGTAGTACCTTCACCCAGAAATGACTGACTTAGTGTCTGATGAGCAGCAGAATCAGAGACAGATCCATTTCTCTCAACACACACCACTGCTATCTGACTGTCCATTACATTAGCAGTACAAAAGTATTGCTTTTGTATTACAGACCATCAGCTTTAAGTGGGTCACACTCAGGGGTCCTGTGTCCCTGACTGGCCCTTTTAGTAACAACAAGAGGTGTGGTACGTAGTGTCAGGAATAAATTACACTCACCCCTTAGAATTACACTTGTTGATCCCACAGATACTGCATGCATGGGTGAACCCTACTGCTTTTCCAAACCCTAGTGCTGATGTATCTACACTTCAGAGCTTTTCAATGTGATAACAACTTGGAAAAAGAGGAAAGGATCTCTACCTAGTTACTTCATTAAGTAACAATGAAATATAGCAAGTGTTTTAAAAAATTTGTGATTAGGTTGCAAGATATCCTCCCATCCTCTTAAGTCATAACTATCCACTTCTCATGCAGAGAGGTCAAGTGAGTTTTCTAACATTGTACACTAGGATGGCAGTGGATCCAGGAATCTGCATTCACCACTCCAGTGAAAGCAAAACTTCCTCCTTGTGCAGTGCTGGAAAGCCTTGCAAAAGAGGCATATATATTTAAACTCCTGTAAATGATGTGAATACACCTCATTATTCACACACTTCTAGAATTAAAAAATTGTATCTATGTAGTCAGAGTTTAGAAAATAATGCTCCAAGAATTCCTAGTGTAAATCTTGACATTAAACCAATCTTACCCTTGTCTTGCCACTTGAATCATTTATTTAAGCGGTGATAATAAAAGGTGTCAGCAATTCAGTTGTAAGCTCTTGAAGATTTCTGTGCGCATTGACCTTTAAGTGTTTGCATCTTGACAGGTGAGCCATTCTTAACGTCTCCTATGAGATATGGTGGGGGCAAGGGGTCAGGCACGCTAATGATAAAATTACCATTTACCTTTTACCTCACCAGTCTCAGTGCCTGACATTATAAATGTAGGTAACCTTTCACCTGAAGGCTCTCTTTCTTCTGCACTGCTAGGGATTATGGAGAAATGAATGTGCTTGCAGCTGCAGAAGAGGCATCAGTCAGGGCAAAAAAAGGTGCTTTTGGTGATCCTTTCCCTTTACTGTTTGTTTTTGTTAATTTAAACGAAACTCATATTTTTAGAAGAAGCATGAAGAGCTCTACCCTGTTTTATTTTAACAAAGATATGGTTATCTGGCTATTTCTATTCCAGAATGCTATTTCTACTCAGGACTATTCTGTTCTTTCCTATTAAGATGAAAGCACTATTTGTTAATTGATTAATGCTACTGATATTGCAGCAGTCAGTGAGGTTTCTTTCAGGGATAAGTGGTCACATTAATGAGATTGTATTGATCATCTTCATTATTTGCCATAGCCCAATAGAGTCAACCTGTTCATATTTGCATCCTCATCCATGTTCTCCTGAGCTTCAGTAATTTTCAGGCTTGAGTCAAGATCCCTCTTCCAAAGGCAGTACCATTCAATCAGTGGTAATGGGTACACAATATGAGTTTTGAAGGTGTCAATATGAGTTGGAAGACTAAGGACTGCTGATCTCCCACTCACCTATGACATGCCTGATTGCTTAGAAGTAAACACTTACACAATCTGATATACTATGAAGCTTCAAGAAAAAGAGTGGGGAGTATTTAGTTTTCCATGTAAAACCATTTAGATTTCTAAAAGCCATGTGTATTGTGGATATGACAAGGAACACATCTAGGAGAAATGTTCAAGTTGGTGCTAGGTGCAGAGCCTGTATTTGGCTGATTCATGGGTGGGTGATTCGTATCCTGATTTGAAACATGTATTCTTCTTGCTAGATTTAAAGCATATGAGGGTGGAAAACATATGAAGAGACAGACACAGAAAATGAGATTCAGTTCATTTCACTGATCAAGAGCAAAATGATCACAAGCTTTAGTAGAATTACCTCCCAAGAAGAACAGCCCCTTTCTGATAAATGCAGTGATGCAACTGCTAGGGAATAAATCGTGCAAATGGAAGACTATAGTTCAAATATAAATCTTTATATTCAGTTTAATGAAATTTCGTACTGTGTGAACATTAATCATATCTATGAATCTTCAGGCACAAATCTCGTTGCATTTTATTCATGCAACAAGGATATATTAATTCAATGGATATCAGCCTTAATGAAATTGTACTCTGGGAAGTCTATAAAAATTGTTTCATCTTCTTCATATCAGAAAACCTGAGTAGACCTGTTTCTAGTTTTATCTGTTCATATACAGATAAAGAGTATGCACACTGAGTTCAAGCATCTAATAAATGAAAGGCATGACTTCATTACCATTTTAAGCTGGCAGAGTAAGGAAAAGACTTGGTTTGTACCATAATAAAAGGACAGCCAGGTTACAATGCTGAAAAAAACCCCAGAAGAAATATTGTCCCTTCAAGAAAAGTGCATAGCTCTTCTCTTACATCAGCCTGTACTGCTTCTACCGTCAGGGAGCCTGTGAAGAAGTGAAGCAGGACAAAAAGCACAGGAAAAGCCTTCATCTGGGAAGCTTGTGCTCAAATCAAAGGTGCTGAAAGGACACAGACAGGGATGTCATTCAGGCTGGATAGCCTGGCAGAGTCATTTCCAGGCTTATCAGATCATGTTCCACTTGTCTGAATACTCTTGTTTTACTTCTGTGAATCAACACAAACTCAGCCCCCAGCACCAAAACCAGATTCATTTCCACAGCACAAAGGGCTTAACTGTGCTTTTCAGCAGGTTTTCCTCCTACTCCTCTGCCCATCTTTCTCCAGGAACAGATTGCTGCTCCTACATTCAAATTCTGCATTTACAGTGGCATAACAATTTTCTAGTTATGGCTTAGACCATGGAGGCACACACAGTCTTATACGGATATGTAATATCTTTCAGAATAATATGAGAGGTTGCAGAGACACCACAGATGTAATATGAGTTGCTGGCAACATTTATAAATGGTTTTTACAGGTTTTGACATACTCCCATCCACTGATCCATTTTTCTGGGACTGGGACTGGGACTAATATTCCATGCTTCTGCAAAGTTTCAAGTATCAAATCTGTTGAGGAGAAAAAAAATCCTGCAATAAAATATTTCTTTCTCCTCCTTCAGACTGCAGCATGTTGAAGGACTGGTACCAGGCAGGCTCATTAAGTTCAGCAGTCAGTTTCTGATTCTGAGTTAGGGAACAGGAGTATTGTGACCACTTAAAGGGCAGATTCCTACATTGACAGAGAACACACATTTAGCCCTCACAAACCCTGCAGTGTTTCTCAGCTTGGATTAACATGATCCTTGCAGTATCATGCCAGTAAAATCCCTCAAATACTGGATTATGCTCTCCCTCATCCCCTTTGTGTTCACTGAATATATATGATGCTAGCTGGCTTGAAGGAATCTTTCTTTTGATTTCCCAAGGGATATCACTGAAGATTTGATCCTGCAATACACTGAATATGCTGAACATTTAAGGAAGCCAGAGGAATTTGAGAGCATCAAGCTATCTTCTGGCTAAAGACATTAAGAGGAGATGTGTTGCACCAGCTACGTCTTGTGCAATGACATGCAAAGTATTTCCAGGATGGCAAGACAAAACAGTGGTACTTCAAAAAAAGAAAAAAAGAGAGAGAAAAAAAATCTGATAAGAAACACACTTCCTGGAGTCATGGAGGGAACTCTTACCAGACACACCATGTTCCTGAATCTGAAAGGAGGATCTGGTTTCATGGCAAGGACCCAGTCAAATCAGAAGACCTTCTACGTGATCACTAGCCACACAGCTCACGCCTATTAAGTTCAACAAAAAAAATATTTTGCAGATTGACTAGAAAACTATGATAATAGGACACATTTAAAATACAGATGTGTCCACTTGAGAGTATATTTATTGATTCTTGAAGCTTTCAAAACAACATTAATCATGCAAAAAGGCAAAAAAATGTGACATGGTAGTTCAAGAATGAAAGAGAAGGGAACTGACTTTTTCATAGAAAGGTTTGTGTCAACATATTTCTGAAAATTAATCAATAGTTAAATAACTCCAGTGACGGATTAAGCATTTCAGCAGGGACTATAGGATATAATACATAATTTATTTTTTTTACAGTTTATGGAAAAATGTAGTTTGCTAATAGAAAAAGTAAGTAGATATGTCTTTTTATATTTCAGAAATGCATTCTCTTTTTCCAGTTAAAATAAAAATGGTAGCAGTGCTAATGGGAAAACTTACTTACAATTTAGCAACACTTTGAAATGTATTCAGTTTGGAAAAAAAATTATTAAAGTAGTTTGTCCCCAGTATTCAAAGCTTGTTCTGTTCTGGGGAAAGACTGGAACTGGCCTCAGAGAAAGACTTCAGTGGGCTCTGGATCTAGCCCTTATATGTGAAGCTACTTCGTGACTTTTACCTCTTGCTATGTTTTATACACCACCAAGCACACAGAAATTGCTTACAAATCAATAAATGGATTTTATTTTTTGTAAGTATCTATAGCAGGAGGGATTTTTTTAAATGAAAAAGGCATGCTTCATGTGTTTGCTTTCCAGATTCCTCATAATGGGTAAGACTTAATCAGAGGATGGTTAAATTTCTTACTTTTGGCACGGTATGCTGTACAAATGTTTCCCAAATGCAAAATAATTGAATGTGTATATGTGTGCGTACATACATACATATGTGTAAGTATGTATGCAGGTATAAATGTACATATTTATAAGCATGTGGAAGTGCATATCCATAGCAGCAACACAAAAAAATTGATGCATACTACATCTATATCCAGTATGTATTTTCCAAGTTAAGATCAAGACCTGTCAAACAAAGTCTGTATATAGGGCTGGCAATCCTCTGGGGAAAAATCCAGGAGAGTTGGTACTTAAGAGGTTCATTCACTGCTTCTTTCTTCTCTGGAAATGTTGAATGGGAAACTCAGGTGCAGAATCACCAAAGCCCTGCCCCAAGAGTGCTCCCACCTGTCAAGGAATGTAGTGGGAAAAGCCCTTCAACTGTCATGCAGACCCTTTGCCTCTGGCCAGCCTTCCTGCAACTGCCTGGAGAAAGATGTGGAGATCCTAGAATGGCTGTGATGTTTGTGGGCAGAATCCTCTTTACTAGCTGCATGAAAAAATCTTCTGATGAGAAAACCTGGAGAACAGCTAAAATCCCAGATGTGTTAAATCTCCATGGTTATCTTCTTATGTGTTTCCACTAAAGAATGTAGCGGGGGCTGGGGCTATCTGTGAGGACATAGTGCGGCTCCCTCTTCTTAGACATTTTGATTTCTTCCAGCCTGCTTTCCTATATCTTATTAGATTTATTACTGTGTGTTTATAGTACTGCAGTTGTACTTTGATGATTTTAAGGTGGCTGAGGCTGGAAGGGAATGGGACGACATTTCTAGTATAATTTGTTCTGCATAAAACCTGTTCTTTTTAATACTCAAGTACATTCTCTACTTGTGTAGCTACTGGACCAAATCAGCTTGTACCAACAGGCAAACTGTTGATGGCTCATGAAGATTTGCTGGTTGACATCAGCTAAGAATTTGGCTCCACAATTTGAGGGAGGGAGAGACAGAGATAAAAGAAGTGTGAATGTAAGGGTCAGATCATATTTCCAGTTACATCAGACCAAGTCTAGGGTAAGTTCATTTAAAGCAAGGAATTTTTTTGAGATTTTATTTGGTGTAACAGAAAAGAGTTTGTCCCTGAGCATTTATGTCTTTCAAAAATCTCAGTCAGTCAGAAAACACCTTTTAGTCAGTCTCTGAGATGCTAATGAAACCCAGAGTAACCCACTGATAGGCAAAGTACCACCTCTGTTAATGAATTTACACACACACACATATATCCATATATATATGTACACACGGTGTAACTGAAAAAAAATCTAAGCAAAAGAAAAAATCTCAGGACTAGATACAGTACCCTTTAAGTACAGAGCTGTTTAAAATATCAATCTCCTTATTGTAATTTGATGTGTGAAATTCAGGCGTGCATTTACAATTCAGATCCCATTCCTTAGGGATTCCCATTTAGGGCCTGTTCATATGATTTATTTAGTGCCTTTCTTCACTTACTTATGCTTGAGATTGTTAGGTATAATGCACATATATGCACAGGGATAAAATGTTTATCATCATTACTTCAATGAAGTCATTTGCTATCCTTGACACCCTCTAATGTCCCAAGTGCTTCAACCCACTGGCTCATTTGCCCAGCCTTGCTCTCTCTTCACTTTTTCATCTCAAATTCTCAATGTGTTCCCTTCATCAATCATGGATGTTTAGCAGGTAGCAGGAGGGAAGGCAGCAGAATAATTATCCAAATATAACAAAAGAAGGTCCCCTTTGTGTTACAGGAGGGACAGAGGTAAGGGGAGGGGGAACAGAGGAAGCATGAGTGTGTATTTCATGCTTCTTTGAAAACATTAATAATGTTTAATGGAAGCCAAAGAACCCACTAGAAGGCACTGTGGTGTCAAAACTGTCCCACATCACTAGTCTGAGGACCTGGTTCCCCCCACTGTGTGTCCTCTTGCTGCTCTGCCTCTCATTGCCCCAGGTTGCCAGCATTTCACCATCACTGATGTTTGCAGTCAGGAACCTCTCTGAATGTACCCTTTTGGGTCTATTTTTCAAAAAACAGGATCGAAATCACTGTGCTCTGACTACATTCAGCTAATTGGCCCTTGCTTTCAATGACGTCTGGTGGAGTGGGGATGAACAAATTGAAGCTGAAAGGGTGGGCTGGGGTGGGGGCAGGGGAAGTTAGCATGGCCTGGGGCACAGTGTCACACGAAACTGGGGAGAGGTGAGGAGGGTGTGGGGTCTGGGGCAGCCCCAGGTGTCTATGTGCAAGGTGACTTTTTCACTTTGAAAGAAAGTAGATTGGTCTTTCACATGTCTCTTGCCTCCCTCGTACAGACACCAACTGCAACATGGTACTTCTCTATGACATGAAAGCAGAAATATACAAAAAGCCTTGCGGAGTCTAATGCTGGGGAGACAGATCCTATAGATACTCACACTCAGGAAAATAAATGGTTTTAGGGGTGCTTCAGAGCTCAGTGAAATGGTGGTTGCTGATGTGTGCTAGGTCTGGGAGGAAGCAGGTTGGTCCAGCTTTCAGTCAAATGCTAAACATACCATTGTGAGTTGCCCTACTTGGGAGTCCAGAAAAATAAATTTGATACAATGATAGCCCAGAGCGGGGACAAATTAAAAAAGAAAAGTCTCCCACAAAATCAACATAGAATAAAAAGCAATCCTCTTGAAACAGAGTCAAACAAGACAGGATGAAAATGAACAACAATTCATCTAGTTCTTCTTTTTCCCAGTGTGTCCGTGCTGGGCGTTGATCACTTACTCAAGCATTAATATTTGCCACACTCAAAATTCAATCAGTAGTGACAAATACCAGAAAGAAAATACAGGTTCCTGAATGCTACCTGACACTTCAAAGCATGTGAATAAATAAATAAATATCCCTAGCAAAAGCTTTATTTTTCTTTCAGTGCACTCTTCTCGCTTTCCCTAAATATGAAGAACTTTGTTTGCCATGCACTTAGCAGATGAGGCTGACATAATGAGGGAGACACATTACAAAGGGGATTAATGTGTTCTCAACAGAAAATGCATTTACAATGGTTGTCTCTGATTAAACATAGGAGATTCTGGCCTTGAATACATCTACTGTGCCAGCTGATAGAGGCAGATGTCCTACCAAGGAATTCCCAAGCTATTTGTTTGTCCACAGCTATAGGGAAAGAAAGGGAAGATGAACTAATGGTACTGGAATAATGGCTAAAATCTATGCCTCTACAGAAAACTAAATTGTCTTAATTGTCTGTTTTAGCAAAAAGTATAAACCCATATATAACCTGAGATACTCATAATCTCTAGTTCTAAAGTATGTGATCTAGAGATTGCATCTGGTCCGCTAATGGACCTTTCCCACAGGGACTTCTCCAATCTTTTTTGAATACATCTAACCTTTTAGTCTCCACAACATCTGATGGTAAAGAGTTCCACAGTTTAATGAGACATTATATGAGAAGAAAATAATGGACTTTTCTAGATCTTTGATAGAGATTTGTCATTTCTGCCCTCCTGAAAGTGAGAAGTGTGCTGTTTTTCTTAGCCATTTTTCATGCCATTTCTTAGCACATCAAAACCAAAATATAAGAGCCACTCTTCCATGGCTGGCTTCTCAGAATTGTATGTTGGGACGATTTTCTGCTTTTTATAAATGGTCACTTCCAGCTTAACAAACATTCAACATTTATTCACTCATTTTTCCTGCTAAGTGGTTTGGCCTCTTTTCTTCTCCTTTCTGAGCCTTCAGGAAGAGTTGATTAGAAAGACTATTCTTGAAGATGATTATGAAAGAGATAACAGGTTATCATGACTGCTTTGATCCTTACAGCTGAAAGAGGGCTTGAGCCACAACCTTAGCAAGTGATGGTTTTGTTAAAAAATTTTTTTCTTTTTTTTCTACTCTGAAATATAAAAATAGTGCACTGTAGCACAGAAATTAATTATAAAGCTATGGAGAAAATGAAGAAAGTAAATTCCTCCAAAGGCAAAATGAATCAGCATTCTTTCCAGGGGAATGGATAGACATGTCAAGAAACATACAGGCAGAGTACTCATCTATGGCATTTACTTTTTGTTAAGACTCTAAAGCAATACTTGGAGTGATTTAAGCACCTGTTTTTATGTCCACCATGTAATTTGTTGTCCTGTATGTCAGGACTGGTAAGCATCAAAAAAAAAAGACATTTCATCAAAAACTACTCAGAATGCTACTCATGCCCTGGAAATAATCAAAAGGAATTTAAAAGGGTTTCTTTGGTTTTGTGTTTTGTTTTTTTCTTTTTTTTTTTCTTTTTAATCTGATGTAAAATGTCCTGGATTCATGGACTATCAAATATCCATCCTGCAGCATTACTTTCTTTTCCAGCTGGGACTTACAGTTCATGGCATCTGATCTGTATCTTTTACTCTCTGCATGCTTTTCCAAAAGTAGGTAGCATGCATCTCAATGTATTGAAGCCATACAAGACCATGACTCACATTTTCTCCATGTCAGACCCAGCTCTTCTGGATGAAATGTGCTGTATAAATAACAGGTAGAGGAGCAATAACAGGTAGAGGAGCAATAACAGCTCAGAAAGTATTCCATGTTTAAAAGCTGGATGCTCCATCTACTTTTTCTGAGTGACTGGCCTCACTCTATCCTGTTGGTGTAAAACTGATGCAATGACCCTGAAAACAGAGGTGTTTTGGATGGTATACATCGAAATACTTTTTATTATTAGCCTTGCCAGCAACTCTGGCATCCATTCAGCTACCTAATTTATGTAACCAGGGACAGCTTTAGATATAGGTGAAACAGATGTTTGCTGAAGATGGGAGAACATCAGGTGCAGCAGTTTCCCCTTGCAATGCTGGTTATTGGGCAAAGCCAGAGGCCTGGCAATGCTGCTGTCTTTGGCTCCAGCTGAGCCATGGGAGAGCTGGCAGATCACAGACAAGTGCTGATGGAGGTGGTGGGAGCTACACTGCTGAAGGGCAGGTACGCATGGTCTCTCCCCACAACAGCAGGCAAGGCTTCCTCTGTGCTTGAGGTCCTGGCTGGGGCAGCAGCAGTGACTCTGCCTAGTTCCCTGGCCCTTTCCTTCCAAAGGCAGGAATTATATGTCCCAGGCCCTTCTTTCTTGAAGAAACAATGTTTATCTCTACCTGTGCTTCTGGGGGCATCATGAGTCAGCTCTGCTAAGTCCATTTCATACAAGATGGTCCACACCTCAAAAACTTCACAGTCCAAACACAGGAGTTTAAATATTCAGAAGCTCCAGACACAGTACTGTAGTCCTGTTTTCTGTACTCCTCGCTGTCATATTGTCTCTGCACTGTCTTAATATCACATTTAGAAAGTGCCAGGATATTTTCTTTCCATAAATGTCCCTCGTCTATGCTCAGTGAAACCTGTTCTCTGTGAAACAGATTTTCCCCCTTCTTGGGATTCAGAAGTTACAGCAATAAAACTCCTCTTTACTGGCATGCCAAAAGAATAAATACAGCCTTGCAGGGCTCCTGGCTGAATCAGGATGTTAATGAGTAGGGAAACAGCAGTGAAGATGATGGCTAACCAATCAATAATGACTGAATTACAGCTTAAAACCTGGATGTGTTAGATAGTTATTAACAGTGTAATTATTCATAAATGTGCCTAATTATTCATAATTATTCAGAAACCTTATTACTTCCCTGATTGTCATAAGTGATCTCCGAGGCCAATTATTATTTGATTATGGCCACAGGACTCTATGTTGGTATTACTTCTTTTGTCCTAGAAAAGTACAGAGAAAGCTAGTGAAGTGAAATTCATGGAGGACTATTGGCATTGAGTAGTCCTTTAAGAACAAGAAGTCTGTGATTTGAAAGCCTCTGTTGTCTTTCCTCTTAGCTCTTTCTTCAGATTTCTTTGATTCCTTTATTACAGAAGCTGCTGCTGCCTAATTAGAGTTTTCTTGTTGTAATTGCTGCATTTGATATCTTAATAGCGTTACAGTGAGTGTGAGGGAGGAAGGGGGAAAGGGGCAGAGGGACTATCAATGCACATGTTTGTGGAGAAACCGAAAGCTCCCCAGGCTGTATGACTGAACCAGAAAGGCCCAGGAGCCAAATCCCAACTAGTTCAGGTATCTTGTAACTCAGTGGGGAGCTCTGTCAGATGCAGATACAGTACTTGTTAGTGCCTGACAGTAAGAGTGACAGTGCTGTCTTTTCCTTTAAACAAACAGTTGAGCTTGATTAGAATCACTTCGACAAAAGGAAGGTAAGAAAAATGTATTTTACATTTACTTAACTCACTGATACTTAACTCACAGGAATGTAAACTCAAACCTAACTGCAAGCTTGGTCAAACGCTGAAGCAGATGTAGTCAGGGTGCTGATGCAATCAGACCTTATCATCAGAAAATCTGGGATTTTTGTCAGAAGGCACCACACTAATCAAACAGGAGCATCAGCTTCTTTCCACTTTCCTCCCCTGAAAACATTAGAGCCATTATATTGTGGGGCGGTGGCGTTAGTCACGTTAAATTAGCATATAGATGAGTTCTGGGGGTAGGAAGGAGGGGGAGATAGGTTATGGTAACCTGATGCTGTAATGCAGAAATCTTTTGGCTTATATACCAAGCCCCAGAGTCCTGAGCTTGTTGCACAGGGGAAAATTGCAGTTTCCCAACAGGGATGCAACCAGCTTCTATTGTGTAATTTTACTGACAGTGTTTAGTAAGAAAATACACACCCAAGCACTGAAGAATCATGAACCAGGCTCCACAATCATGCGATTGTCTTAAAAATCATGAGATTTAAAACCCCTTTCAGGTTTTCTGTTTTCTTTCTGGTTTCTGAACCAGAAGGGCTGGAGATCTTTTCTTTGAACTGATAGCTAACATTGTCCTTTTAATGATTTGAAGGGGTATAAAGAAAAGCATTAGACACTGCAAGGGCTGTCAGGACCATTAGTGGCTCACAACCACTATGGTGTGAAAAGAAGGGCTGCCCAGCTGTGTGGTCATTTCAGCATCCCATGATCCAGAGTGTACGTGTCATAGCGGGGGGGGGGGGAGGTCAAATGGAAGTACTGTGGTTCCTCTAACTCTTCCTCATCCCATTATCACAAAGTCTGTGACCAGGTACTGTCATGCATGTATATCTGAGTGCTGTCTTCACTTCAGTGGACAGGGCCAGATTCTGATCACAGTTACAGCTCTGGACCCCCGGAGCTGTTTCACTGATGGCAGTAGAATCTAGGAAATGAGATCACTGTCCTCTGATGGTACTCTCACAGCTGAAGATATGGCACAAAATAGTTTCATGCTGAGAGAGGGCTACCAAACGTAGGAAATGTAATAGCTGAGCAGCAGCTGAAATGTGTATGTGCATAGTTCTTTTTTTAAAATCCCCTGGAAAGGTTAACAGGGGCATTTATTCTTTTCTTCAATGTGATATGAACATTTAAATACTGAAAACCGTCTTCTTTTGCAACATTCTCTACAATTTCTGTGATGGGGAATAAAAACATGCAACAAAAATGCATGTGCAGGGTGCAGTCACTTCTGAGCACTTTTTGAAATTAGAACTACTTGATCTTTTGTTGAAGGCTTCAATTCATGGCAGTAGGTCTCAAATAGCACAAGTTACTGTGCTGAACAGTAACATGAAAGCAATATACTTGATTTTTCAAGGTATTCCGTGTGGGAATAAGAGTTTTGCAAGAAGCATGTTTAGAGTCTGGGTTCTTGCAAAAAAGTACAGAGGAACAGAAGGTTTATATTTTCTGTAGAATATATAACCAAAAATAGGAACATACTAGTAGTCTGCCAAAGACTGAAGACCATTCCCTCCTTCAACAGTCTTTATTTCACTGTGAAAGTGAAACTTCTTTAGCCACACTTACATGTCTTTCATCTTTTCCAATCAAAATCATATAGCAGTTCAATTTCTACAAGTGCTATGGGGAAATCAGTGCTCAGTTTGCACACTGGGGATACTTCCAGGGAAATGCAACATGGCTTGACACAGCAGGACTGAACTCTTAAAAAACTGTTCGGCAAGATCTGGCAGAATGAAAATCAGGAATCTTATTTTGCCACATTTCAATCCAAATTAGCCTCTATCATTTTACAGGATCCAGGTTGCAGTGAGTCAGATTAGGATGTAGCTTCAGATTTTGCAAATAGGATTGTGCATGGAACCACCTAGTTATTTTGTATTATTAACATAAATTGATCTCTGCTTCTGTCCACCTAATAAATATTACTGCAGCTAAGACCTGCTGCAGGTCTCCTTGGAAAGTCAACTCAGTCTAGGCCCAGAAGTGCAAAGTTATGGTAGCTGCTAGAATCACTTCACTAGGCATATCTGATCAGAGATTAAAAAGAGTTCACATATGTAAACAGTTTCATTGAACTTTTTTGACTACTGACAATGCACTGTTTCTCATCAACCCAGAGAGGAGGATGAATGTGTAAAAAATGTTTCACATTTAATAATACAGCATAATTGCTAAAGCAGGACAGAATATCTTACATATACCTTTTTAAATATGGCTGCAGCTTTCTGACTTGTAACACAAGCTACAGCTGCCACACTGTCTTCTGCCTCCCTGACTTTCAGTGAAGTACATTTCACTGTATGCTAAAGGATAAGGCTTAGACTGTTCTTAACTCACATGGGATGACAGCCCAATTTTTCAGAGCCCCAGTGCCTGAAGAATTAAGAAGGTGCTTCCTTTCCACGAGTCTGAAAACCTAAGGCTGCTTTTTCACAAAGCACAACAGCCAGCCATCAGGTATCCTAGCAATGAATTTTAAGTCCTTTAAGCAAAGTTAAGTAAAGCTGTAAGCAAACCCTCACAGGCAACACAAGCTACAGCCCCACTTAAAAAAAAAAAAAACACAAGAGAAAATGGTTTTAAGTGTGTGTGTTATTTGTTCCCCCTCCCCTTGTGGCTTCAAAGGGTGAAAATGGAAGAATGTGACTGCAGAGCATAATGGGTCAACACTGCAGCTCTGATCGCTGGAGCATACACTCTAAATTTCACGCTACATTAGGTAGATTTTTAAACCTAATCTGCTCCTACGAATCTTTTATTGGTAATTCTATGAAGGTACAGATTGCTTGACAACACTGGGGACATGAGAGAGGTACCTGGTAACCCACAACTTTGTAACACCCCAATGACCTAGCACTCCAGCACATCCGATGCACCTTGGCTCAAGGGGTTGCACCGTAACAAGCCTCCTTTCAGGTTTCATTCCCATCTGCTGTGACAGTGAAGGCCATTCATTTAACCAATTACATTTTTTTCCTTAGCGTCCACAGAACTCTGATGTATTGATCCAGTAAGAGTGTATTCTGCACTGAATGGTTAACAGATTGGCATCATTTGAAAACCAACTCCTGTGTTCAGCCAAAAACTATTTGGGGGACTGAGAAAGTTTCAGCTAACTCTGCCAGAGGGCTGTTAAAATGCTGTGCTACTGTAATACTCACTTTTTTCCTCCCCAATTTAAATTTCTCCAATTTAAAATAAACCTTGGCCAGAGTGCTGTATTCACTAAGCTAGAGAGCTATGCTTACTTTTTTCTTGCCTGGCTCCAATAGCCTTTAAATATTCTACTAAAAACAGAGCAGCAGCAACAAAAGCGACTGGAACTACAACACAATGGCACCATATGCTGAACCAGGTCAGTTCTTTGACTGCCTCTTCCTATAGCCCCAGACGCACACCCCCACTGCCACCCTTGAGTTGGTTCCACAGCTTGTTTGATATTTCCATGAAACGCTTCAGGGAAGTAAACCAGCTAAGAACTCTTTACTTTGGTTTTGTATGGCTACTTTTTGATTGGTTTAGCTCCTTGGATTGGCTTGTGCCAGATCAGATCTGTGCCAGGACCAGTACAAGAGAGGAGGCAGGAACATGTGGCTGGCAGAGCAGGGAGAAAAAGGGCCCACATCTGCCTTCACTGGCAGCAGCAACCTTATAGATTAGCTCCATCACTCGTGGAGCTCCAGCCTTGTGCCCTGGGAGTCCAACCTCCTACAGCCTCATGACTAGAGTGCTGCCTTCAGGGCTATGCACAAGTCACCCCGTAGACAGATGGGACTGTACCCATGTCTCCTGCTGAACCCACTGCCTTGGAGCTACTATGCAGAAAGAGCAGAGAATTGGGGTGGCATATCTTCTGAATGCGCTTGTTGTGTGAAGCCTGATCATTGTCTTGCTCTCATCAGAGCTCTTACAAGTGAAGGGGAGGAATTTGCTGTTTGCAAAGCTGTGCAGCGGTGTCATGAGTAAAACACTTCTGCTCTTGCCAGGAGACAGACCTGTTGGTGGTGAGTAAGCTTTATTGCTGAAAACTACGGGACTGGAGGTTTTGGGTGCTACAAGAGTCAGCTGGAAGTTTGGCAGGCGGCTTTGGGATCAAATGTGGTATTAGGCAACTAAAGTGAGGAAATTATAATACTCATGAATATCTCCACGACTAAATCGAGACAAACCTACCCACAGCATTTAAGTTATCTTGTTTGAGAAGTTAACCAGTGATCCTTTCTAATAAAAGTGGGGATGGCAGGATTGAACCCTTATTCAGTAAACCTTCCGTGAAATTTTTAGCATGCTTTGCAAGCCTCCTCTTCCTATTCCATGCTCATTGTAACCCCAGCTCTCCTATAATAGCATAATTCTTATGGACAAACTTTAATTTACAGTGCTCTTAGTTTATCTTTTTTTTATTGTAATAATTGTTTTACAGGTGTATTACGAATAATCAGGGTCCTGGACATTACAAACAACTGCACAGAGGCCCAGATTGAATAGTCAGGTTGTAATTCAGTCTGCAGGCTGAGAGGTTTGCTACCATATCCAAACCCTTAAGCTATATTCTTCAGTGTGGGACATTAGCAGGATCCCTCGATTGAATTACAGCATTGTATTCCATCTGGGACTCAGTATTGTAGTGTACTTAACATTGTACTACACAGGGAGGCATGAGAGTAATGGAATTTTACAGTAATAAGATTTTTTTTTATTAAATGAAAAGTAGGCATATAAGATACCCAACTATGGAGCATTAGCAGAGTTAGAAATAAAGACCCTGTAACAACATACCTGAAAAATAAGCATTTGTTTTATTTCTAAATATTGTAATGTGCTGTTAATATACAATAGACCTCTTAAAGCACTAAAGCTTTCTCAAAATGTGTAAGTTGCTATGAAATTTTAGATGGATTTTTATCACAACAATTACAACATATTGGTAACTGATTTTCAAAATGAAGCTCCCCCCACAATTCAGTAAAATATTTTGGCATATGCTTCAATTCATCCTTATCATCACTAAGCTCATGTATGTTTTGGATACTTTACATCAGATATATCAGATACTTTTAAAATGCTTTCTGAAATCAGTGCTGAAAGTTGTTTTTTTCTTTTACATTCTGCTTAACCAATCTATATATCAGAGATAGGATGGTGGAATAGCACTGACAAGAAAGTAAAAGAAGTGCTAACATCAGTTCAAAATCCTCTGCTTCTCTGCACTGACTTGGGTAACATCATATCATGTAGTAATAAGAAACAAACTAGAAAAGCTCAAATTTTTATAGGAAGACAAGGAGACATAAAAAACAGGCAGACACAACAGAAATAACTCCCTATCATATATTTTTCTTTTTAATTAATATTTCATGATCAGTTAACCAGCAGTCTGTTATCTTCCTAATAAAGTAAAGGTATTATAACCAATAAAAAATATTTATTGCCACAATTTATGTTTTAATCAAGGGCGAACCCCTCAACATATTCTTTTTGAGCTCCTTCACATGGTGAATGATTAAGTAAAAAAAATCGCCATTTATGCTAGAAAGAAAATGGTATGCATTGATTAGTTAATTAAGACAGCGTCCT
This sequence comes from Elanus axillaris, assembly GCA_026212715.1. Classification (NCBI taxonomy): domain Eukaryota; kingdom Metazoa; phylum Chordata; class Aves; order Accipitriformes; family Accipitridae; genus Elanus; species Elanus axillaris. Next base: position 16,802,900 of record JANZLQ010000030.1, read on the forward strand.
TTGGAAGTGCAATAAATCTGGGAAAGGAGGAAGAAATAGAAATAATAACCTGAAAGATACGGTGTGCAACTGAAGTTCTGATTTCACTGTGCTAGTATCAGTTTTGTTGTTGGCTTCAGGGGGCAGAGTTTTTCCCTTAGTCCTTATGGCAGAGACAGAGAGTGTTACAGGATCTCAGAAATCCCTGGGGAAGTGCTGGGACTTGAGGTTTCCAACAACACAAACAAGATAAAGTACAAGTGGAAGCAATATGGGCTTTATTGGTCAAAATAAAATCTTAATGAGCCCCTAACGTGCAGTGGGACAAATTTCCAGTTACTGGTGGGTGATAACTGGGCAAATTGAAGTAAGCATACAACTCCAATCAGTTCAGACTTGAATTTGGATCCTGCTCTAAGCTAAAATAACTAATGTGTTTTAAGTGGCCTTTATTTCATTTTCTCCTTCATTGTTACCATCTCTCTGGTTAGTATTCAACTAACCAGTTTTTACCATTTTCTCAAAATCCCCAACATTTTAACTTTTAGGCATGGACAAGGTATATTTATTTTACTACTGCTACTACTACTACTACTACTGCTACTGCTGCTACTACTACTGCTGCTGTTGATGTTAATCATTACATGAATAAATATTTCTAAAAAGCAAGAAATCTACTTTGAATAATGTTTTGGCAAAAGTCTTAAGAGAGACTTGGTCCCTGTTTCACAGAAATACAGTGGGCAAGTTTCCTGGTCTTCCAGGAAGAATTTAATTGAGAAGGAGCTCAGAAATCATGCTCAGTATAGAGGTCTTCATGTGACTAGGATCCCAAATACCATGACAGACTAAAGGATAAGACAAAGGTAAGGATTAGGTTAAAGGTGAAAATATGAGAGACATGATATTGCAAATGTTCTGGTTTCCTGAGGGAGATTAACAGATGTAGTTTGCAAATCTTGCCATCCAAAAATATTAGTGCTTCCTTCTTCCACTTTATGCACTAGATCGTCACTGTGTTGCACAGCCAAGAGAATGACATGCACCTGCACCTCAAGATTAATCGTGGACCATCGAAGGGGAGTGATTATGGAGAGGCTTACACGTTCTGTTCTGTGGCCACAGATATGGGGCAGCAACTTCTGGTAGAGGGATGGCATGTGTGGCAAAGGGCAGAGATGTCTTACACTCCACTAACTACATCTATCAGTTGCTCTGTCAGGAGTTCCTACGTAGGATGGTAGTGAAGCCACAGCCAATTCAAGTAGAAGGATTTTATCCACTTCTAGCTTGGATAAGACAGAGTTGATAATTTTGGCTGGTACAGGTATATCCCCATTATTTGCTACTACCTACTTAGAATCATTGCTCAAAATACATTTTCTTAAAAAAACCCCTCATAATCTGGTTTGGTCCTATCTAAAGTGGTCAGAAGATTGTGTACCTGTCTTATATGATGCTCAGCAACCCACAAGAATTCCTGTATGTTCCAGTTTCCCAGTGAATGATATGGTGGGAAAAGGACAAGATATATTGTACCACAAATCTCTTACATATGTCTGTGTTTACAATATGCAAGTTTATTTCCTTAAGATTTGTAACTAAATGCTAATCTGTCCTGTTGTTTCAGGGGTTTCTTCTTCTCCCACATTAAAGATTTTAAATCTTACAGATTAGTATCTGATTTAATAGATTCTAGAGTTAAAATAACAATGATAAAGCTGAATGATTAGTTAGGATCATGCTAAAGCCAGACTAAACTTTCTTGTAGTGCTGAGTAAGTGTAAGAATTTTATTTTGAAAGGAAGATTTCTTCCTTTTTTGGTCACACTTCATGTTATTCTTCCAGCTATAAGAAATGTAGAAAGGCTTACTAAATTATTTGCAGCTGTTTTAATAAATGGACTCTAGCAGCCCAATAACTTATAACCAACTACAGTTCCACACACTGATATGCATCTATTGCATACACTGATCATATCTGAAATGTGCTTATAATATCCATTAATTATTTTTAACCCTTTATAAACTGCTTAAAAGTGAAATATTAATATTGAGTATAATCTTGTGGGAATGAGGGATAATTTTTCCCAGCAGATAAGTGGTACTCTCAGCCTGATTGTGTGACAACTCTATCTCATGGAGAAGAGTACTGAGAGAATCCATGTATTTTTGTACATTCCAGGAACTAAATTAAGTCCCAGCTTACTGCATACCTTAGTTATAGCTTCATTTAAAGATGTGGCTTGGGGAGTGTAGCCATTTTGTACTTAGAGGTGTTGCTGTAGAATTCAAAACCTTATTCATATGAGTCCTATTATAAAAATAATACTTCTTTTCCAACATGTTATAAAGTTTCCAGGACTCTGAATATTCAATATAAAGCTCTGTTTGCTCTGAAAAAAAGCTGTCATTGGCAAAGGCTTTTATCTTTTTTTATTTCTCTGTCTGGGGATTTTTGAGTCACTTTGCTCTGACATCTGAAGTACAGAGGTGTTAGCAGATATTATTAGTTGTGAGAAAGCAGGAAGTGGACCAGAAGAAAACTGAATGTCATTAATGACTTCTTAAAGATACATCTTGCTTTATGATATTTGCACTATCAGGGCTGAAAGTCAGAAAAGAGTTTTTCCAACAGCTTCTATCTTCCTCTCCTCTCCGAAATTTAAAAATTTTTTTAAAAACAAAAGCCAGCTCTGATTGTGTTCATTATTAATTTTACTAACATTCCCTTCCCAGCTGGAAAGCATAAGCCATAGGGTTTTAAACACACAGCACTTGTCTAACAGTGTTCCCCTTTAAACAAAGATAAAATTCACTACTGAATTTAAAGAACCAAAGACCAAGCACTGAAGTTCTTCTGACAATCCTTCCTGCAGGAAATCAACCTTTCCTCCTTTATTTTGGATTATCAGCTCACAAACTACTGTAATCAATACCAGTGACTGCATACTGGGCTCTGCACACCACACTGCTGATCTCAGGAGCTACACTTTGTGATCAGGCCCATGGTTTATCTCAGCAAGAGCAACTCACATTTAAGGTGTGTCATCCATAACTGTTTTTTAAAAACTACCTACAGTGAAATTAATTCAAGCTGAAATTCATTCTGATGCTTAAAGAGCATGTATTACATATACACTATTTGCTTTTGCATTCAAGCCTGGTGCAAGCTATCTGTGCAGGACTGACAGCATCCTTGTTATCATCTAAAGGACAGTCCTCAGCAGTCAATCAGAAACCCAAGGTTGAAAGAAGCTGACATAATGCCCATCAAAATCTTCTCACTAAAACTGATTTCAGATTGTAAGTTGACTCTCCTTGACCAGAATGACTCTGTGGATGTTCATGTAGTGTATAAGGCATTGATCAGACAGTTGGTAGCCTGAGCAGCAAATTGCACAACATTCCGTATGTCCAGAGGGTCAGATGAATTCTCCTTCATAGGATGTTCCTTGCAGGTCTTCTGGGACCAAATGTCTGGTCTTCAGTTGTTTCTGTTTTATTAATTAATAAGGGTGATATTTAAGTGCCTCTGAGATATCATTGGTAAGGATGAGTTCTACATTAGCTGACTGGCTCTTGGGTTATAAATCCTCACTGCTACAACCTCTCCCGCTACATATATTTTTCTTTTTCTTATCTTTTTTCTTAATGTTATTCTCACCTCTTTCAAAAATAATCCTACATCCTTGAAGTCAGGGTGTCTTGCCAGTGGATCCTTCTGTAGACTGTACTACACAGCAGTGCACAATATTCTTTGTTTGGCACATCATACTTGCTCCCACTATTTAGTACAACTAATCTGTCAAGTCTTTCTGGCAATGCATTTTTGGTTTGTAACAGAAAAAGTATCGTGTTAGTTTTAGTTTTTGCTTCTCATTTTTTCAGAATTGCTTTTCTTTCCATGAGATTGAATCAATAATTTCCTTAAAAAAACAAACCAGCTTGTTTGGAGGGAAAGGACAATAATAACAGAACTACACTAATCCTACAATGTACAGGATGGACTTAAAGAATCTCAACCCTCTAAACATCTGTGTATTTCCTTTGCTGGTTGCATTATGACGTTGTAGTTATAAAGCTGTAGTTCACCCCTTGGAATGTCATTTTCCAATCTCAAAAACAGAGAATTTGCTGAAATTAGGCAACTTTTGTGCCACCTAGTGGCTCCTCCTCTCTAAGAGATGTGTCTGGAGTTCCCTTGTCTAAAATTCTGTATGCCTCTGGTCTTTAAGTATGCAGGAAACTCCAGTAGTAGTAAATTGTGAACTAAGGAGTCAGAAATCCCTACTTTAACTATCAAGGTTATCCATTGCTATCTTTTCTTACAGTTTTATTTGGCTGTTTACCCCTTATCTCTCCAGGCACTTGTCCTTGCCCAGCCTCTGCCATGCAGAGAGGATTATTACAATTGTTAACCTTTTTATTACTAAAGTTTCTTTCTGGGGTGAAATCTTGTCATTTCCAGTCACTTTTCCCTCACATATTTTGATGCTCTCAAGAGGTCCTCAGTTCACCCTTATTCTGTTGTAGAAAATGGAACAAATTGCTACCACTCTTGTAACTCAGTATACTTACGTCAGTATATAACAGGAAAGGTGATGAACCTACTGTTAGCTGTACTAGCCACAGTTTTTTTGACCCTTTCTGCCTGAAATCAGTCACCTCCATCTATATTTGGACACAAAACCAGCAGTAGAGTTAACAAGTTCCCAGAGGCTGCAAGGATGGGCAGACCCCATTGGCTTCAGAAGGAATTTGAGATGCTGAAAATGCTAGCCCATCCCACACCTATTTCAAGATAACTATTCTGATGGTCCTAAAAATGTATTGTGTCTCTGTGGTTGCACTGATACATTTCAGACACTAAACTCCAGTATTCAGTCTAGTCAGGCTGGCTCTTATTTGGGCGCACTCTTTAGGTAAGAGGCATTAAATGTAAGCCTAAGGCTAAGTGCAGACTGCTTTCTTAAGTAGCAACGAATAATGAACAGGGGCTGCCAAGCAGTGAGAAAATGTCTTGAGCTGTGTATGAAAGATTGTGCACTTCAGTGACATCATCCCATAATGACACTGAGTTTCACAGATCTGCTGAGGACCAACATATATGAGTGACCTCCTGCTGGACATGGGCAGTCTGACATGTCTATTCACATCACTAGCCAGGTTTTCTCCTGCAGTCTGTATCGCAGTGTCATCTGGACACAACTCAAAAATTCAGCATCTAACTCTGCTTTAGTCAGGAAGAACCAGATCATGAGCTTTTTTTTGTAGCTGTCCTTCTAGCATTCACCTGACAGAGTCCGATGGGTACTCTCTCCAGACTGGGACTGCAATATTTACTTGAATTAGAAGATCTATCTGCTTCTTCTTCAAGTCTCCACTGTACCCTGGGATACTCTGTTTGAAAAGGGACTTTATTATGATGATATTAATTTACAAAGACCACTGGTTTGAGAAATGGCCCAAATAATAAGTGTTGTCAGAATAATTACAAGACCATGAGGCTAGCAGTGGTGATGTTTGCTCTGCTAATTGCACTTAATTTACTGTGAAGTTTTTCAGTGGCTCCTGTAGCTTCGAGCGCAGTGAGTTGTGGTGCTGCTCTGTATACCAGGGGGAGAAGATTACCAGTTAGGTAGCCCAGTGAGAACCATTACTGAAATGATCCTACGTGGCAGGCTTTCCAGTGCCCTTTTTACTTAGCTGAAGGTGTGGGTAGCTACAGTGCTTCAGGTTGGCATGTGAAGTGAGTCCTCTGCCTGGAGCTCTTGGGACTACAGCTGCTACTCATAAGGTGCGATGGGGAAGCCAGCAAGCTCCAAACTGCCGCTGAGTGCAAGTGTGAAGACTTTGTTCTGTTTCCTTCCTTATGTAAGGTCTTAAACTGGTCTTTCTGATCACGGTAGTTTATGGATGTGTTTGCCAGGGTCAGAACTGGATGTCTGTTTGCAACGGACGCTGACAGGCAACAATTCTAGGACAGTCACATATCTATAGGCCACCAGGATGCAATGAATACATTCTCCATTTTTAACTGAGTCGTATAGTTGCCTGTTACATGGGAAATTCTCTCAGGGGAGCTCATGGGAGTTCTTCAAAAGGGAAGAGCCAATCTTCAGGCAAAGAAAAGAAAATTATTTTTTAAAAAAGAAAAAAGAAGAGGGATAAAAGAAAACTTAGAAAGAAAAAATGGACAACACACTGAACCACAAGTCCAGCTGCCACTGTCTGATTTTCAGGCTGCTTGCCAAAGGATAAGCTCATGGCATAATTTTCTATCTCTTCGTGTGCATGTGTGTATATCTTTCCCTCCTCGGTAAATTTTTAGTCTATTTACCAATATCAGCAGAATTTCACGGAACAGTAGAGATCTCTGAGAGATTAAGCACCTTTTATGATGGCAGGCTGGAGGAGAAAGATCCTACTGATATTCCACTTCAGGGAAAATACTTAAATCAGAGCTTACACCTTCTCAGACAGTGAAGCTAAAAGATACATATCTGTAGACAGTCAGTTGTAGTGCTCATGGCTTTATTAAAATTTTTTAATTTGGGAGCTATCCTTTTGTCCTTTAAAACCACGGTAGGACCACAGTGAGTGTGGCAAGACTCAGCTTCCTGAAATCATCATCGCTATTTTGATTTAGATCAGCAGAGCTGACAGAGGCTGAACTCTCTTTACCTCCCTGCTCCTTCTCCAGTTAGAACAATGGACCCAAGATATCCAGGAGGTCAACAATGTTGAAAGATTTTAATGGATGGACTCATGACCATCAAGCTCATCTGACATCTGAGTGTGGGCTGGACAAAATCCAGTGTTGTGACATGTGCCAATTTGAAGGCAGCTGTTAAAGAAGCTCCTCTCAAATCGCAAGGCAGATGACAGGAGCTATTGCAGTGGTTAAACCCTCTCCTCTTTGTCTCTTCTGCGTGTTACCTGTTTTGCATTAGTGAAGCTGACAAGACCCATAATAAGATCACCTGCTTGTTTTTCTTTCCCCTCCTCCCCCCACTAGATAGAGATCAGTGCAGGCAAGGGGAAGAAAGAGGATTGATTTAGATGGACCTAAGAAAGGCATTCTCAGCTGAAACCAGGTGTTCCTAATGCCTGCCATAAGATTTACTGCAGTCTGCATCAGGCAGCCCATGCTGAGCATTCCTAAGTAATTGGGATTCAGTATCCTGCCATCTGATGGGCACTGACCTCTCCTTACAAGCTCACTTAAGTGTCTTAGCCTCTTTATTCCAGCTTCCATCCCCCAACCTACCTCTTCTGTCATATCCCAGCAGATACTTTATGACATGTTGCCATGCCAGGAAGTCGGCATGAACAATATTACACTGCACCCAGCCTGGGGCTAATGTGAGAAATGGTCAAGTATCTGAAGTTTAAGCTAAATAGTATGGTCTTAATGAGATCATGGGGGCTACAGATCAAAAGCATAACCAAAAGGTTAAAAGTTCAATCAGCTTTTTCTGTGTGCAATAAGAGTGACCACAGCAACTTTCCACTGAGTCCTTCTGCAAGGTTACCAGAGAAAAAGTACCTCAAAGGGATAGGGCAGAAGAAAATAATTCTCTTGAGCAGTTTTGACCTCAAATTAATGCAGGAAAAGTTTTATCCACTGCTATATAAATGAACCCAACCGATGCTGTGCAGGTACTGACTATTCTGTTGACTAGACCAGGAGTCCAACATTTCTTTACTCGCTGTAGTTTTCATCAGAAAATTTACTTTTATTTTTAATCTTTTTTTGGTACTTTTGTGCACTTGTTGATTTCCCTAAGCTGCTGTTTCAAATGAAACTAAGATGCCCTGTGTGTTAAAACCACTGATTATTGGCTTGTGACAATAATAGTATAACTCAGTTCAACTGGTTCACTGGCTTCAGTTCAGCTGATCACTGGCTCTCATTGATTATCTTTTCAAGAATTTCTGTTCCAATCCTGCAGGTCTAGGACCATTCCAGTAGATACCAGTCATTCCTCTCATTCCAGAAATCAAGGTAAGGGAGAGTGGCTAGAACTTCTCCAACTTCAGATCACCAGTTTTCCAAACTGTATAGAAAACCCAGAATCAGTCATGAGGATTCTTTCTACAACTGTCTCTTCCTGACAGACTTGAAGACTAACAGAATTTGCACATATATGTGAAGAAGTTAGCTTAGGTACTGCTATACTTTGGTTTTCATAATGCTCTATTCCACATAAAACCGTCATTTATTTGGGCTAAACAAGTGCATTGCTAAAAAGTCAGAATTTAAAAGGTCAGTATTTGGCATGATAGGCAAAAGCACTAGAGTTTTTGTTCTATAGCAAATGGCTTTCATTTAACTAGTGAGTGAATATTTGAGAAAATCAGGTTTTGCACAACAGAGTTTGTGCAGTATTTTATTCTTTTTGTTATTTTTTTAACTGTTGGAGAAATGATGCACTGCTTTTTTGTACCTTAGTAGTTCAGTAATCATTAAATGCCCAAGTTCTTCTAAAATGTTCCTATTTTTCACAGGTATTTTTTTAAGTTTCACAGCTTGTGTTCAGTGGCCTGGGTTGGGGTGGCCATATTCCAGGCTGTGTCTGGTCAAATATTATCCACATAAGGACTCATGTATACAGAAGTCAAAGAACCCTGAAATTTGTGAGCTATTTTCCTTTTTCTTCCCACTATGCCTTTTCTTAAAATAGAAAATCACAGAAAAATAATAGTAAGAGCAATGACAAAACCTGTATGATCAAATTCCATAGTTAAAGGCTTTACTATCAATTGTTAGTGAATCTTAGCTTTTGAATTGTAAATTCAATATTATTTCAGTTGTTTACTTGCATATTATTTTTCAAATGCTAATGTAGTTTGATGGCAGATATTTTATTGCTATAACTTTACAAACATGTTTGTAGAATCTTCCTATGCTCTGCATTATGCTGTATATGCCCATGAAAACCATTTCCACAGCAGTCCTAAGAAACTGAACATATAAAAGTATGAAGGCATAAAAAGGATGGGAAATTATTGGCTTAAATAAATATTTAGAATTAATTCTCAGATTTAGTTTTTTTCCAGTAAACAGAAATCTGTCAGTGGTACTGCAGAATCCTGGAAGAACCCCTGAGTTAATGATCATAACCAAGGACTGATTTAAGAGAAATAAATCCTTTTAAGGGTTTTCTGTGAGATTTTTTTGCAGTAGGCATGATACAATTCCCCCTTCTGAATAAGGAAAAAAAAATGCACCTTTTCCTCTTTATAAAATCACGTGAATTTCTAACGTGTCATTAGTAACAATACTCTGCTGCTGTGTATCAGTACCCAGACTAGGAAAACATTTTATCCTTCTTCAAGATAAGAGGGGATTTAAATGTAGCACTCCTCTGAGAGATCACCTGAAACCCCTTTTGTAAAAATCAGTCTGCACCTGTGAACACACAAAATTGGTTTAACTCAGTGGGAAAATTGAAGATATACCTGGGAATGCTCGCCTGTGATACTTCCCAACTTTTCAGACTTGAACTTCACCATCATGGTAAACTAACATCTGCAGAGCCAAATAATCTGCAGAACCTTATAAGAGTTTACCACTGAGATGAAAAAGGAAGCATACCACTCTGGCAGCTGCTAGAACTGAAATGTGGGCTTAGCATAGCTCCAGTTCATGGTATCATTAATCACCGTTTAAAGGCACAATCATGCATGTTTTGCCATATTTATGCTATCGGTTTCCATTGGTCTTTCTGTGTCCAAGCCAGAAGTGTACTTGGGCTTTGTATTAGAAGTCACATTTTGCTGAGTGGTTTACTGCTAATCTATCTACAGCAGTAAAAGAATGGTTTTGCTGAGAAGTTTTATGCAGGACACCTGGATGAAAGAAGCAACAGGAAGGCTATGCGTGTTGTATAACTACATTTACACTAACACTTCTACCCACCTAGCTATGTCACTTTCACTTCATTGAAAGTCATGCTTTCACAAAACTCTTAAGTGTAGGCCAGTTTTAAATTCATCAAGTCTATCTGGTCATCTTTGATATCAATGAATGCCAAAAGCATTTAACTCTGAAGACTAATAGATATTTAATACCCTATCTTGGTTTAGAGACAGAGCCTGACATGCTGATTTACCTGTTACAACTGATTAAAATTTTGATGTTCAGGAAGATATTAGAAGGCTAAACTCAATTAGCCAAAAGGAATTCTACTAAGGCTGATCTTTTGTTCATGGCAAACATCCTGCTGATCTTATTTAAAATCAACAGTAAGAGCAAACAACAACTGTGCAAATCCCTAAGTTCCTGGCATACAACTGTTAAATATTATCAAACTAAAGGCATCCCTAGACACAGTGTGTGCAGACATTTAAATTTTTATACAAGTGGAGCTGGTTTCAGGAGACTATTAGTAATGTCTATGACATCCATTATCACAGTTCTTAAATGGATTTTCCTGGTTTAATGTATTTTCCTCGTTAAATGTATTGTGTAGACAACATGCTCCAACTTCATATCACAAGCAAAGACTAATGCTTAATCACTTAGTCCTGTACAGTTCCTATGTGATGCACAGTTTTCTCCAATCAGTGATAACTCTATTTTGGAAGTTAGTACACAAGTGTGAGCACCAAAATACGGCATCCACATCCTATGCTTGCGTACTAAGATTAGAAAACAACACAGAGATGCCCATTTTAACTGCTGATCTGGAGAACAATAGACTGGATATTTTGGTCAATTTGTTAGAAACATAACCGATGTGAAAGAGAGAGCATGGTATATATATTAATACAGTGAGAGCCTGCTGGGCATTACTGCCTAGAACATGTTCTTAAAATCCTCTCATATTCTAGACAATTTGCAATCACAGCAACGCTTCTGCCATTTCTAGCTGCAAATCAGTTCACTGTCCCTTTTTCCTCACATTAAAACACTGTTAATTGGGAAAAATAAATAAAAAAAAAAAGAGGCAAATAGTCAAGGATCACAAAACGCTGAAAGCAGGATAACAACCCTGGCTTTCAGGGGAGCAGAGATGTTGACTTCTTTAGGCATGTGCTTTGAAAAATCCTATGGGAAATGGCCCTGGAGAGAAGATGGGTCCAGGAGAGCTAGTTAATTTTCAGGGATCACCTCCTCCCAGCTCCAGAATGATCCATCCCAATAAGCAGGAAATCAAGCAAAGGTGGCTGGACAAACAAGGAGCTTCTGACAAAATTCAGGCATAAAAAGGAAGTGTACAGGAGGTAGAAGCAGAGGCAGGTGACCCAGGAGGAATATATGGACACTGTCTGAGTATGCAAAGATGAGGTAAGAAAAACCAAAGCCCATGGAATTGAATATGGTAAGGGATGTGAAGGGCAACAAGAAGATCTTCTGCTGGTACACCACCAGCAAAAGAAAGACTAGGGAAAATGCAAGCCTTCTGAAGAATGAGGCAGTTGATCTGGTGACAAAGAACAGCAAATAGGCCAAGGTACTCAATCCTTCTTCACCTTGGTCTTTACTGGTAAGACTGGCCTTAAGGAGTTCCAGGTTCCTCAGACCAGTGAGAAAGTCCCAGAGCAAGGAAGATGCCCTCGATGGAAGAGGTCTGGGTTAGGGAACATTTTAAAAAATGGACATACACAAGTCCATGGGATCTGATGAGATGCACCCATAAGGCTGGTCAGCCTCACTTCAATCCCTGGGAAGGTGAAGGAGCAAATCTTCCTGCAAACCATTTCTGAAAACACCCATTTATGAAGCAGAAATCATACTTCACCAACCTGATTGCATTCTATGATGAAATGACTACCTTGGCAGATGAGGGGGGAGCAGTGGTTGTTTATTTTGGCTTTAGTAAGGCTTTCGACACTGTGTCCCATAACATCTTCACAGACAAATTGCTGAAGTACAAGTTAGATGAGTGGACAGTGGGGTGGGCTCATTAACTGGCTGGAATGCAAGGCTTGAAGGATTGGGATCAGTGGTACAAAGTCCACTTGGAGGCCAGTCATTAGTGGGGTATCCCAGAGGTCTATATTGGGGCCAATACTGTTTAACTTCTTCATTAATGACTTAAATAATGATACCCAGTGCACCCCCAGCAAGTGTGATGATACAAAACTGGGAGTGACTGATACACCAGGTACATGTGCTGCCATTCAGAGGTACAGGACAGGACCGGCAGGAACTTTTTAAAGCTCAACAAAGAGAACTGTGAAGTCCTGCCACCTGGGAAGGAATAATCCCAGGCACCAGTACACGCTGGAGGCTGACCAGCTGGAAAGCAGCTTTGCAGAAAAGGACTTGTGGGTCCTGGTGAACACTGAGTTGACCATGAGTCAGCAGTGTAGTCTTGGAGCAAAGAAGGCCAAAAGCCCTGAGGGCTGCATTAAGTAGAGCATTGCCACCAAGTTGAGGGATGTGATCCTTCCCCTCTGCTCAGCCTCAGTTGCACACATTTGGAGCACTGGATGAAGTTCTGGGCTTCTCAGTACAAACAATGCTGGATCAATTCCAGTGTAGGACCACCAGGATGATTCAGGGATTAGAGCACCTGTCATATGAGGAGAGGCTGGCAGAGCTGGGACTGTTCAACCTCAAGAAGAGAAGATGCAAGAGAATCTTATCCAGGGGGCTTGGACTAGATGATCTCCAGAGGCCACTTCCAACCTCCCTGATTCCATGATTCTGTGAAGAGCTTCAATACAACTACTTCTGTTGTCAAGTAGTAACAGTGAAAGAAAGTTAAAAGACACTAGGGAAGGTCTAGACAACTATTTAAAGTAAGACTGTAAATAAAGAAAATTCAAAAAATCTCCTTATTGTGCCCCACATTTAACATTAAATTTAACCATAACTGATTTTTGTGAGAGGAAAATACTGACTTTTGTTTTACATTAAATACTTTTTTCACTGAGAACCATGCAGTTATTTACATTACCAGTGATACAATAGGAACCTCCAATCTTACATTTAGGCTGGGAAAAGATTAGTGTTAAGGTACAGTGGAATTCATGAGGCCATTTGTCATTTTTGTTGATGATTATTTGGGAATAAAACACAGATTTCCTGACTCCAGCACTAGGATTCCTCTTTGGGAGAAACCTGCAGTGAACATTTGGCTACTCTCATGTACAAGGATTTTGATTTCTGGCAGAGAATCACTCTGGTTCCATGGCCTTTATTAAAGTTTAAAAGAAGTGTTGACTTTTTCCTGTATTTCATGCTGAGGAGGGAAGAAACAAACTTCTCTCTGAGCTGACCTTTAGGAGATGTTGTGTTGCCTCAAGCCCTGTCATTAAATATAGTAGCTAGCAGTCATGTTTATGATAGAATGTTTAAAAAGGATCTAGACAGTAGGAACCCCTCTTTACTTTTCTGCTGCACCCTGCTGTCCTAAAAATATAAGTGTTATCCAGGCTCACTTAGTATTTTGCATGTATGCATATATATTATGCACATAGAAGAATCATATGAATTATTTGTAAATATCTATGGATGTTCTAAAAATCAAAAGCAACTCATCAGGACTGGTATCAAGCAGGAACATGTGCCTGTGGTTTCAGTACTGTTTTGCTGGTCTGTTTAGGTCAGTAAAACTTCAGACCCTGCTTTCCCTTTTGCTCTGCATTACAAGCAACAGCACGGAGTAAAAAAAGGATAGAAAAAATACTTTCTTCTGCCAAATATCTGCTGCCTTCATAAGATCACATCTTCTGGTTTTTTTCTTAACTATTCTTTTTCTTTTGGTGCTTTTAAGGCCTGAAAGCAGTGACCCTGTTGCTAAGCAACTGAGATGCTTAGGCCTCAGCCCTGGTGGTTGAGATGAAAAAAGGTCAATTAATGTGGCAGGCCTGTCCTTATCAATATGCTACTGTGGCACCAACTTTTATTTCTTTACAGTAATATATCATAATAAGTTTTGTAGGTCTTTATACTGCGGTTCTGCTTTTGAATAAAAGCATAACTAAGACTTGAGGGTATGTCTGATATAACAGAAAATGTAACCATAAAAAAAAGAAACCCAGAATAGAAATCATCTGACTGCTGACTATCCTGCTGTGTTGCCTGAGGCAGTTACACATTTCCATTGAGTTATTTTATGATCAGGCCAGTATGTTATTGAAATATTATCTCTTTAGCCTTTCTCATTCTGATAAGAAATGACAGGCTCTCAGAACAGTAATATACATGGAGAACAAAATGTGGAGCTGTGGAGAAAATTTAGTTGGGCTAAGGAACAGCAGCTCAAGCATATTCCTATTAAAACTTCCTCACCACTCTTGTGTTGGATTTTAAATAACTGTCTGGTTTTTATCTAAAGTGAGCATTAGAAACCTTTACTACTAGCGCTACTACTACTAGTACTACTACTAAAAAAATTTGTCAAATAATTTAGCAGTATGAACTACTTGCTATATGGAAAATCTTCCTCATTTGGAAACACTGTTATTTTAAAAGGCAGTCAACCGCCCATCATTGGATTTTTAAAGCATTTAGAGAAGTAACCTAAAATCCATTGACTGCTCCTACTGTCCTCATCTGCCCGTTGATCAGGCTCCTGCCTGTAAAGGTCTCCCCCTCAGGAAATTATCAAAGGTAAACAGTTGCACAGGCTTCTAAGGAGGAGGTTGCTGGCAGTGGCTCTGGTCATTTGGGGATCAGTGAGATATCAAGCCAGCCACCTGCCTCTCTTCCAGGGTGCATGGTGTCTGCGCTAGTGTCAGCAGAGGCCTCCTCCTTTCCCATGTACTGAATGTGGGATTGAAGAAGCAGTCTGGTTGCCCCTGGAACTGGCAGTTTCTAATTTGGCAGCACCCTCTGCACTATGAAGGCACTGCCAGCAGGGTAAAGTGTGTGGGGGTCATACTGCCATTGATTAGCTGGTACTGGGACAATCAGTGCTCAGACTAACTGCCATAAGAAGAAACTGATTTTTACATGGTGATTTGAAAACAGAATGCTTTGCCTGCATTACTTATCATTCTTATTTTCCAAGTGCTATTAGGGTTACAAGAAAGCTTAGTCTTCCTTATTTTTGAGTCTTGTCCACCCAGACATTGCGCTATTAAAAGTGAAGCTCAGTGCAGATGCTGATGGACTGGGAGTGCCATTTCTTGCCTGCTCTTTGTCCTTCCTTCCTTCAAGCTTATCCTGTTGCCCATGGCAGGAAAAAAAGGTCTAAGAAAGGTCCAAGTGCTTAATTATGTATTCATTACAGCAGTAAACAAGGATTGCATCTAGTTAATGATGGTGATTTCCATGAGTGATCCTTATGGGTGAGATAGTGGGGGAGAGGTTTGGTAAGGCTCTTTCTAAGACCTATTAGCATCCTTTCAAACTATCCTGTTCTGCAGAAAATAGAAGTTAAATGCCAGAAAAGGCACCTTGCTCTTAATCCTATAGCTACTCCAGAGACACAGCCTCTAGAAGACTGTTTTGTTGCCGTCAGACGAAAGAAATTTAAACTGCAGCCTTTTATATCTTATCTGCAGTCACTTCATGATTTCAGGTACATAAATGCTACCTTGTTAATTACTGTTTATAGATAAGAATAAAACTAAAGGTCTCACTCCCTGTTTTGAAAGCATGACTATCCCTTCTATTCTCCACACCTCTTACCCAAGCTAAATAATTTGCTTTCACGAAATTCCTTCTGACTTTACATTAATGTCAGACTAGACTCAAGGCCTGCACTCTGTCACTCTGCTTCAGGGAGTGGGATTTCGTACTCCCTCTTATGTTCTTATAGCCCATGTACATAATGGCATAAACTGACCTCCAACTAATTTGGAGCGAGGACTCTCAGCTGTTCAGCCCGGTTCCCCTGCAGTTATGATGCTCATGTGTGTTTTACTTCCTTGTTTTATAGCATTAATGGAGAAGCAGATGTTGCCTTCCTCCCTGCAAATGCTATACAGTGAATCATCTTAGCCTCTCTGTAAAATTTTAACTTAATGGAGTCCTGGCATTTGTGATGAGCTGAGGAACTTAATTTTATAGAACAACCTATTGAACAAGCTGTTCTTGGACATTCCCATCTCAACTAAATGTTAAAAGTATTAAAATTCACATTAGCACAAGAGGAAATTTTGCATGGGTAATCCTTTAATACAGTGTTTTATGGCTCTATTAGCTGCACAGCAGCTGGTGACATGATGAATTTAATCCATTAAAAAATTCAGTAAGAGGTTTAAAAGTCAGCTTTTTAAAACATAATCTTGCTGCAAGGAAAGAGAACTCCTCAGGGCCAGAGACATGGTGAGTTCACACTGTGGCAGGTATACGAAATACACCTGCATGACAAGCTTTCATATGCTTATGGTTTCACACCTAGCAGAGAGCTTATGGTGATGAAAAAGAACTCAGGAGCACAAGGGAATTCTTAAGGAGCATATTTAAGTAATGCATCTGTCCAGCTTTCTCTCCATCTCTTTATTTTTTTCTGTTAAAGGATTTAATACTATAGAGTTAAAAGTTTGCCTATCTGCTTCTTATATATGTATTCCAAACAAACACCATAGCACAGGAACTATTTACTTCTCTCTTGAAGACTTACTACCTGACAAAGCCAGGTAGAACTAGAAAATTCCTGTGTTTGCTACATGAAGAAAAATTACAGAATTCTGAAAAGCCCTTTCTTTTTCTTGTTTTCGATACAAAGATAGAAGTTAACATGTTTGTATGTCATGTATGTTTTATAAATGTGTATGAGCACAGTCTTGCCAAGTCATTATTTTACCATGATATTTAATAGCCTTCTTGAGCAAGCTCCTACAGGCACATAGATTTAGTACAAATCTGAGCTTCCATTCAATAGCTTTGCTTAAAAGTTTCTTTGCAGATGCAAAGAACCCCCTGAAAACATGACTTAAATTCCTACAGGCTTACAACCTAAAAAGTTAATAAAAAGTACCTAAAAATTAATTATTATTATTTTAAGCTGCATGACTTTTAGGACATGTTAATTATTTTAGGAGCCCTCTTCCAACACTGTTGGCGGTGTTATTATCATATATTTTTGCTCCTTGCCAGTTCTCTGGAATCAGCCCTTTATGAGATTAGACTGCTTAAAACTAATTTACCTTGACTGTGCAGTTGTTTCAATCATGATTTCCCCATACAAATACTTCACCAATATATACATTCTGCTGGATGACTTATTTTACCAGGTGCAGATACATTCTAGCTTCCCTTCCCAAACATTCACCTTGCTAGTTTTCCCTGAGGAAACACTAAATGTGCTTTAAATCAGGGTAAGCACATTTCTTTATGTAATCCCATTTGTAAATTTTATTTATTGTACATCTGATTATGATCTATGATGTACTGTTGCAGATCATGAAACAATAAAGGACACTTTACTAAATAATTAATCTGGTCTTTAGCCAATCCAACTATGCCAAGCAAGATGCCACCGAACTTCAGTAATGTTGCCCTTTAAAATCTTTATCAAGTTTAGGAAAAAGTCCAATGGCATAAATTGCTTTTCTTCTGTGTATCCTGCTCCCTCTTCCCTCTGCCTTCGGAAAGGGTTGAGGTGTAAGAAAGAAAGGACTGTACAGAGACAATGTACTCCAACTGACTGAAAGCAAAACTGAGAGAAACATTTTTTGTTCACTGTAGTTGATATTACTCAATGTAATTTTATCTGATTTTCCTCTAATTGACTTTGTGCTTCTTACATTTCATCTGGGTACATATAAAGGTAAGCTTCATTACAAAATGAAGTTGATAGAAAGAAGCTCCTGAAGAATTTGCATTCACCAAAAAAAACCACCCCAAACCCAACAGGAATATGTATTCTAATTTGAGCTAAGTAAAGGCATATCTACACACTGAAGTGCCTGCTGTTATGCATTAGCTATGCCCATACTCAAAAAGAATTCATGACTTAGAGTCTAAGAACATCCAGAGATAAAATGTAACTGCTATCTGTAGATATGTGCTAACTAAAGGTTAAGGAGATTCATTCATAGAAAGCAATTATAGTATTCAACTTCCTTTTACCTTGTTTCTGGGGGATTTTTCATCATGTACTTTCTGATCACTTGGAGACCGCATTTCACTGAAGAAATCTCATGTAGATGCTCTGTTTTGCAACTGCTGCACACATCCACTGTACTAAGATAGGTACTATGACAGTGTCTTTCTAACATTTCGGGAGAACCGTTTGACATGAAGGTATGTATGATGCTGCATTACAGTACCCTACCTCCCTCCTCCTTCATGAAGTCTAAATTGGGGGGTGTGTGCATAGGGGAGTTACATATTAGACTCCATCCTGGCTCTACACTTCTTTTGCATATATTTTTGTGGCTATGCCTGACATAATTTCTCCATTGGTATTGGCTGTCTTTTACTTCATCACATCTTTTGAAAAGCTGCCCTCAGTGCAGTGAGTTGGGTGGGTCAATGTGGAGGACTGTCTCTTGCATTAAACTGACTGTTATCTTGATGTGTACATCTAACCTCCAGAGTACACTATCAGGGTGGTATATTTAATAATCACAAACCACCTCCTTGGCTGTCCGTAACAAAATCCCTAGATTTTGCAAAGGACAAAGATAATCTAAAAAAAAGAGAGAGATCAAAATAGCAAGCAAAAACCTGTTTAGAAGCACACATGCTGCTAAAGATCTCTGCCATGCTTTTCCTTAAAACCTATTCCTGGATAAATTGGTGTGAAGGTTACAACACTAGCTGAGAGAACGCATTGTCCTTTTCCCCTCAAGTGCTCTGGCTGTTTAGAATGTATCAATTTGCATGGCTTTTTTTGTTTGTTGATTACAGTAGTGTGCAAAGCAATTAATATTTCCAAAATCCCACAGTGAGCTTCCTTGAGATGATTGTAATTACCACAGAAGTAAAGATCTAAATTCAAACTATACTAAATCACCACATACAGTGCAATTAGTAAAGAGAGAAATAACTTATTTGCCCTTTTAGAGTTATGAAACTTGTTATAACACACCTTAATAATACATTATATTTAAAAATTGCATTTGTCAGAGTAGCATTTACTGACAAACTTGATTCCTTTTTCCTTGTTACAGTGTGTATCGCAGGTGGCTGATTTATAGATATTCAAATAATTGACTATATTTCACACTTTCAGTACAACAATTTTTAAAATAAGATTTTGATGCAGGGAAGCAAAGAGTGAAGAAAGATTTAGAACAGACAGAATAATACATTCACGTAATGCTTTGCATATATATATGTGTATATATACACATACATTCATACATACATGCATACATAAATTCTTTGCCTTTAAGAACTGTGAAAACTTGATAAAACATCAATTAATAAAAGCTCATATCACCTCTCTGAAGTAGGCATTGTTATTACGCTCAACATACATAAATAACAGGGAAGAGCTTATCAAGTGTAAATGGGAGGTTCTTCAAGTTTTTATTTTTTAGACACACAGTTTAAAGTGTTTACTGTATAGCATAATAGTATGTGCCTATAGGCAATTTCTGAAAGTATGCATTCTGCTTATTATAATAATAAAATATTACAACCTTTATTTTATTACTGGAAACTGATATAGAGAAAAGCATTTTAAAGACTTCTTAGACTTCTTTGCTAATGTCATTTAACTTTCTTTTAAGTTTATGCTGCACATTCTTTCACATTTTTCATTTGAACCATGTTCTAATTCAGTGTGACAGTTTTGCCTGTTTGGCAGCTCCATTTTGTGGAAGAAAACAGTAAGAATATTGTGATATAAGTTAGTGGCACAATTTTAGATATCTCTTGTTTGCCATTTAGCCAGTTGTTGAAAAACCTTCCTAACTTTAAGAACATAAATTATCCCTATAAACTTTAAGTAAAAACAAAGTAATGGATTTCATTTGATAAAAATAATTGCCTGAATCATCTCTGTGAACTAAATTAAAAGGAGAACTCTGAAAGCTGAGACAAACATGACTATTGACACTTTGTGCTAGCAACTTCTCAAGTGGACCAGAAAAAAAAAATACTAGATTCATAAGAAAAAATCCCAAAATGTCTAGAAAAGACAATTTTATTAGTATATGTTCCAGTGTAGTCTAGTCTTATACAGGAAGACACCTCAGCAATGGGATGTCTTTATCAGGTATAATTATTTATGCCTATGATTGTAGAAATAAAATCTGGATTTAAAAAAGCCTCAAAATTAATCAAAATAATTTAATTATTATAAAACCTAGTTACATTAGATCAGAGCAACTTGATATTTTCAAAGTTTACATTTATTGTAAGTGTCTGCTTCTCATTTATGATGTCATGTTGACATCCTTTACAAAGGTAAAAGTAGTGCAAAAAGCCACATATGAAAGGAGAAGCAAGGCTTAAAAGTTATTTAAATTACTGTGTTTCTGTTTTAATTCCATCACCTCAGGTTAATAGTTAAGTATGTGCAGCCATCATATGCGATTTGAACAGTACCTGCCCATTGTCTCTGATATTATTGAACTCTTTACTGCAAGTGACCAAACGTGAGTAACATGGTCAGGAATATTTTTTTTATTTCTTTTAGCCTTCAGGATCACTTGTCTGGCAACAGTTATTCCTTGTAAGTTAACTCTTTAGGTTGTCTTCCCTAGAACCAACTTTCAAGACCACTGAGCAGCTACCAGTGTCACGGTCAGAGGCTGCCTGCCTTTACAAAGGACAAACTGACAAGAACATGTTTCTATAATCTCTGCTTCCTGCCATTTCACTTCCAGAGGAGAGAAGAGGCAGTGAAGAATGATTTGCATAGCCTTCTCATCAATGCCCCATCACATATAACACTACTTACTTAGAGTACTGCAGACAAAAAGCCTAAGCTAAAGCACGTGGAAGGTAGGTGCTAGTTTTGCCATCTGTAAAATTAGGATGTTAATATTTAGCAATAACACAATTTTTTTAATGATGAAACAAACAGTACTTTAAATGTTTTTAAAAGAGATAAGAGCCTATAAAAGTATTCTTTACTGTTACTAAACAAGCATTCTGACGTGAGCAGCTTCCATATGCATTACGTCAAAAACATTTAGCAACGACTTATCTACAGTCGCTGGAAGAGTATCATTTGTAAAGAAGGCACAGAAATAGTTTACTATGGCTAGCTAATGAGGCCTCTAAAAAGCTGTTTTTCTTTGTGAAGAACTGCAAACCATCAGTGACAAAAAGGGTCTTTTAAGTTGTCAAGAAAGGCCACAAAAGTATTGCAGGAAAAAAAGAACCACCCTGAAAATGGCTCAAAAAAGAGGATGTGGAATCTCCCACCTGTGAAGGAGCAAAGAAAGAAAGCAGTGGCAAAATGAGAGCTGACATGTGTCTCATATGTGAAGAAGACAGAGTGGATAACAAGAACTGACATGTAGAAAGATGCCTTTGTCAAATCTCCAGAAGTTCCAGAGCTGGGGACACCTTGCTAAAGGCAGATGAGGTTGGGAAAGATGAATGCACCATGCCACCTTTCAAAGGTCAAGACTACACAACGGCATCGATGAAACACTGCCACAGCTGCCAAACAGTCTAGGTAGAGAAAGAAAACTTTTATTCCTTCCTACAACACAAAAATTGAAGGGAAATCTAATAATTAGCCTATTACAGGATAGTCAATCATTTAACTATGGAAAATCAGGGGAGACATATTCTAATCTCATTTCACTTGAGAAATCCTGTTGCCTTTATTGGCAGAATTTGTGCCACTGATGGGAAATCTCTCATTCTGACTTCAAGAGCAGTTGTTCTCTTGCGGCCTGATTCATTAAGTTAATGGGACACTTTCTCTTGAGTCCTCTGAGAATAAGATCTATGCACTGATAAATCTCAGTAGTTTCAGAAGTTCATCTAATCAAAGGTGATCTGAATGTCTTCCATCCAATTACTGCACCAGAGACAATCAGTTTCGTAATACTTCCAGATACTGCTTTTTCAGCTGGGCCCATCAAGCCAGGAAAAACAATTCCTTGCACTTCATTGTACATGTGTATCCTTGCCTATAGCTCCTGCCAACCCAGAAAGAAAAAGAGCAGGCTGCAGTGAAGGGGAAGGGTAGAATTGTACCTTTTATGCAAGCCCAAAGATGTGGTTTTAAGAGTTTAGGAAAGATTCAGGGTTTCATATCATTTTGTCTAAATTGCTACAACCATTCCTGGATTTTGAACCCCAAAGTGCCAAATCGCTTTCTGTGAAAATTCAATATTTTCTCCTTTTCCATGCTATCTTCCTCCTAGACTTTGGTCTGGTCACTCTTTCCTCACAATTTTTACCTTTTTACCCTTCACACCCCTGTTTTTCCCCAATAACTAATATATGTGGCAGTTTCTTCTGTTTGTTAATTCATTTCCTTTATCAGGGATGCTGTCTTCTCTGTACACTTACACTACCCATGACTGCCAGATTTAGACAGCTACACATATCTGAGGCACTCTCTCTTGACTAGAAAAAGGTCAAACTGATCTTTTCCTGTGATACACAATAATTCATTGTCCCTACATTCCAAACTATGACCAAGACACTACATTTTGCTATGTATTTTATGATGTTTAATGTACCCACGTGATATTCAGGAAAGGTCTTGCAATAAAAGCAGTAATCCCCATTTTACCAATAGAATTTAAATCAGGAAAACCCACCTGCTTTATACTTTCCTAGCATTGGTGATTAGATTATATTATGTACACAGCAGTGTAGGGGAAATAGGCTAGTTGAAATTGATATATAAGCAGTCACACTGTTTGTAGGAACTCAATGCAGACTTCATGGTTCTTTGTCATGCCGTCTCAGATTGCTTGTCTTTATCTGCAGCGCTGTGCAGTTCTGTTTTTCTTGAGAAGCACTGGAAACTAGGTATTGCACACTGGAAACTAGGTATTGCACAAAAACAAAGAGAGGGTGGCTTGCTTCAAATTTGGCCATTCTGACTGTACAGAGTTGGTGGGGGTGAAGAAGGTCGTACAAAAGGCAATATAAAAAAACCATCATACAGCACTGGTCTCCTTCCGCACTGACTGCCTGCTAATCTTTCACATTTCAGTGCACCTAATGGAGATGAGAGATGGAACAGCTAAGCTAGTCTCAATTACAATAGGTAGCCTCACTGGGGTCATGTGTTTGGTCTGAGTAATTGTCAATGTGTTAACAAGGCCTGTATTTAAAGGAAGAGAGAACAAAAGGGGTAAAAGCCAAAATTTATCTGCCTATACTATCCATTCTTATTAGGGACCAACTAAAGCAAATGTTCCTGGTTCCATCAAGGGCATTTCTTGTGTTTAATGAGCACATAGGGAAGAGAGACATTGTTCAAGTACAAGGGTTCAGTTTGTAGCAAGCCACAAATCACATTTCATTTATCAGGCCTACAGATGACAGGATATCATCAAATCCCTGGAGAGTCATATTCATTAAAAAGAAATCTTAAGTAATTACAACAATTAATTGACTTGAAACAGTTTCGGGTGGAGAAGGTTTACATAATTCATTTGCCAGACAAAACAAGCCTTATGAAGTCAGGGCAACATATTATTTAGAAGCATCCTCCCCTTCCTGTCATCTTGAAAAGCACAGAATAACACCAAACACCTGGAGACAACTGACATGGCCAAACAAACAAACAAAAGACAGAAAAAGCATCTCAACTTTTATAAATTTATGAAAGGGATAATGCTTCACTGCCCTGGTCATATCATGACTTCAAAAACCTTGTGTTTATTCTAAATAGGCAGAGGATTTCTAAGGATTAATTATGTAATAGCAAATTCAGGAAAAAAAGACAAACTAAAATGCTTCACACAGCCTCTGTACAATGCAACATCATGTGTATCTATTTGCAAATTCAGCCTGAAGTTTCCTCCAGGTTGTGAAGTGTGCAGACATATTTTGCTACTTCTTGTTGACTGCTCCTGAACTTATAGATATCAGAATGCCATTCTCACATCCCTACCAGCAGTGAACAGAAAGATTCCTCAGATGACTCCTATTATGCTACCCAATATTTTCTTGTGTTCTCTAATTTTCCTGTTTCTCTGTTTTACTTCTTTGCTTTATACTCATTTTACAAATTGAGGCAGAGGTTTTTCTCTTCTATGTGTGTTTGGTCTCTAATAGAGTATGGTATTAATCTATGAGCAGGACCTCTAGGTATTACTAGAAAACAGGTATAGCACTGAGATTTCCACAGTAATTCCAGCTTCTTGAGTTGAGAAAGTTCTCTCAGTGCTCAGACTTTATTTTAATACGTTATTGTTTCCCTTGGTGGCCCCAGTTGGAATTCCACTTCTTTGCACATACATATCAATATCTTTGGGGAAATGAAGGAAAAGAATAGTCATGCTTCACAAAATGTATTTGCCAGAATAACAGCCACAGAAAAATAAGCACCAGAAATGCTCTGGGATGCTTTTAAAAGCATTTAAATTCAATGTGTAGGTATGCAACTCATTTATCATATAGTTTCACTTGAAGAACAAGGCAAATATTATTGTGAGACTTAAAAACTAGTTTCCTACATCATTAACTAAGACAAATCTGCAACTCTACCTAAAAATTAGGAAATAACTGATTCAAGTGATTAATGATACACAGTGTCAGTGAACAGGTTGACAAAAATCAGAGCCCATATTTGACAAGGAACAATGCCATTTTTTTTTAACTTGACTGTTAAAGACCATATCTGTTCATGAGTTTCTGGCCTCTACTAGCTGCTGCTACGTCCTGTCACTAGGAGAGACATTTGTCTCATTTCAAAGCTCTTCCCATGATGTCCATAGAAAAGAAAAAAAAAAAAAATTCTCATTTCTGGTAGTGCCATACACTGAGAGGATATATCAAGAAATTCCTATTTTTTCTGCCTACCTATAATTTCAGGACACTAAATTCTGATATGTTCTGTCTAATTTCCAGATACTCTGAATATTCTTCAGGTCACCATTGCCTTACTTTGAAGTGGGTAGTTTGAGCTGCCTGCCATGGTGAAAAAGCCCTCACATTTATGAGTTTAATATGGCATATTTTCCACATGGGCAAACTTATAATTTAAAAAAACCTGGTTTATGTGAATTCTAGCCCTCTGATAAAATGCAAGTAGTGCAAGTCATTTTGTTTTTCTTAACTCATCAACTAGTTAGTCTCTATCCATCAAAATAAGGTAACATAGATGAGTCACATTTCCCTAAAATTTTTGTATGCTTTGTAGGTTCAGTCTGCAATTCACAAAGACAATTTTGCTGCTGTGTGCTGGTAGGACCAAGGGAGGGTTTCAAATACAAACATTGTGTTTCCCTCTGATTCTGACCATAGTAGGCAGTGTAAAAAAAGAACAGAATATATCAAGGCATTATACATGTTATTTCTGAACATTTCATACAAAACCTGTTACAAATAAAACATCATGACTGCAACAATGATTAGTGAGATGCTAAGTCTAAGTAGAAAATATTATTGTTTTCTGCCTAAGCATGCAATCATAATAGTCTGTAAATATTTTTCAATATTGCACACAGTTCACATGTGCTGGAGCCTACATAGCAGAAGGGATGCATTTAACTAGCATACATAATCCACATACTAAGTTTCAGCCCATTACAACTGAAGACAACCAAGGAAGAAAACCTACTAAACCTTTGATTAGGCAAGCAAACAAAGTAAAAATCTTACCAACAGAAGTGAACTGGAGCTTGACGGCTGATTGCAGATCACGGGCAGCATTGGGGCTGATTCCTGCTGCAGATCCCACCGAGGCAGGTCCCACCTAGAACAGCAAGGTGCACCTCAGCACAGGGTCATGCCTTTGTCTGCCAGAGCCCACTTTAAAAAAAGAAACTCTACCCTATGCCCTTAAACTATCTCACTAAGTCTAAATCCAGATATACCTTGGAGGGGAGAAGAGGCTCAACCCTTGTGTTTCCCGCTGACCCCCAGGGCTGGGGCTGTCCCCTCACTGCAGCTCCAAGAGACACTCTCAAGATGGAGGCAACTCCCCAAGGGGCCTGTCACATATGCATAGCAGGTCCCTCAGGCACCTGCAGGGAGCAGGGGTGCTGCTCAGGAAGATGTCACTGCATCCAGAATATTTCTTCTTACAGGTTTATTTTCCCCAAGGCATCCTCAGCCCCCGTGGCACTACAGCTGGCCCCAAGTGCAGACCATGTGCTGCCTCCACACTTCTAAGGGGGCTGTTATGGAGACCAAGTCCTGCTGGCACTAGTACAAAAAGCAGGGAACTACACCACTGTGCAACCCTCCTGCTGTAATACTTTTTGCCTTTTTTGTTAAGAAACAATTTATGCGGCATGGGGTTTAAGCCCTAAGCCTCCAGCTACTGCCATCTTGGGCCCTTTCCTTACTCCTCAGAGAGCCGCCCCTCTTGCTGCTGCTGCTTCCTCCACAGGCCTTTGCCCCTGGCAAGGGCAGGTGTTGACAAGATTCATGGCAGCAGCTGCTCTGTAGGCTCAGGTGGTGGGACAGGGCTCTTCCTCCCAGCTGCCACCATGATGCTTTCCCCCTCACAAAGTGTTGTGGGAGCCAGAGAGGCCTGGGCAGGTGGCAGCCCTCTGACGGCGGGAGCTGCTTCCCTCCCTGACTTGCCACCTCACCTCTCCCACCAGCACAGCCAAGAGCGTCTGTTGTATCCTTTTCCATGTGAACTTGTGAAAAACTTGTGAGTGTGTTTGTGAGGCCATGAGCAGACAACACTTCGAGGCAGCCAGTCTGGGAGGGATGGCAGCCGGGCAGCGCCACCATCACCTCCCATCCGTATCCCCTGAGGGTGTAGCTGGGGGCCAGGCAGCCCTGGGGCCCTGGAGGTTTTACTGTTTCTGTCTGCAGTGAAGTAGGAGACTCGTTGCTAAATGGGCAAAGCTGCGGTTCAAGGTCTTACCATCCCTTTGTTACATTCATCTTTTATTCAAATTTGTGCTTTTTTTCTTTCAAATTTCTCTGCAATACTCATGAGGTAGAAGGAACATTACTATTTTTAAAGAATTACACCTATTTTAAAATATAGTTTGCTTTGTGTTACAAAATAAGGAGAGAGTGTCCTAACTGGTGTGATCCAGTCTCTTCAGTCACACAAGTGCAGATCAAAAAGAAATTCAGAGCAGCAGAGGCCTTTGTTTAATTAGGTATCACTGGGTGATGCTGGTGATAAGTGTTTATCTACTGTCTGTGAAACGGATAAAATCCATTTTGTGTCTGTATAATTGCATTCATTGTGTACTGTTTGACCTCAGCAGACATTAACTCACTAGCTTTCTTGACTTCTTTTTCTTCTCAGTCACACTTACCATTTTCCCACTTTCTTGCACAACCAGAAACACTGGAGGAATGCCACTGAAGAGGGTATGTGGAAGGTAAAATATGCATAAGAGAAACCTCTCTTTTGCCATTTATGCTCATTTCTTACAAATGTATACATCTCACTACACAAAAGAGGAATGTAAAATAACAAGGATTGAATTGAAAATGTTCATTTATGTATTCAGTATTAGAAATACAGAAATTTAAAAATGACATTGATATAACATCTGCATGCTTAACATTTGTGTGCATATCAGGTATCAGCATTAGGAGATGAGTTAAATGTGGGCAATGGATGTTGTTGACTAGCTCTTTGGCTGCAATAAATCAGTTAACCATACTAAGGTCAATGGACCTATGCTGATTTACACCGTCTAAGAATCTAGCTGGTGGTTGCATATGGCAGAGAAAATGCTGGCAATTCTCAACTTCAAAAATGTAACCAGACCCATTCACCTATGCACACCTGGTAGGAATATAGACTGTGCTTTGTAGAAAATCTATGGAAATGCATTTAGTCTTCTTCTTGTAGAGAGGAAAATTCTTTTCAGCTTGAGCTGTTAAGACATTTACAAATTAAAGTGAAGAAAATGAGAAAAGTTTTCTTTGGAGGCTTCAGTTTTAAAGCAAAACAAAATAGAACAAAGGCATGGACCAGATAGGATCTTTTTGCAGAGAAAACCCCAGGTCATAAGCCATTTCGGGTTTATGGGAAAAAACAGCAATATGAATTCTAGACTGCAGGTTCAGAAGTAGTTTAACTCCCATTGAAAGCATGTGGGATATACTCCTCCCTTGTTAAGGAAACAAAAAGTTTTTAGAAATGTATGTAAGCCAAATAACACAACAAATCAAAGTAATACAGAAAGAAAAAGAACTCCTTGGTGTGAATCACCTTTGCCAAGTACATAAGCCTGATCAAAGGGGCAGCTTTTCAGGGGTGTAAATCATTGTGATTCTATTGACTTCAGTAAAGCTGCACTGTCAGGGGATATGACCCTCTTTGTATTTCTTCCCAAGGTACAGAAATAATGACTAAAAATGTATAAAATTACCTAGAGATTTTCACATTTTTAAGATTGTGCTGCATTAATCCATTGAACTCAATAGGAGATTTTAATTGAATCTATAGGTTTTGGATTGCCATTTTCAAGCTAAGCATGAACCTACAGCCATGTTACAGACTCTAAAAAAAATGGTGTTTGTAATGGAATTGCTGACAGATCCTTAACCATAGTGGTGCTAGCGGGAGTCACTATAATATTGTAAATAAGGTGAATAGGCTCTTCTTATCTCATTTCACAGCTGAGCAGTGTATTGCCAGATAAATCAAATCAGGGTAAACGGCTTCATCTAATAAACTGGGTCAACATATAATGTATTTGTTCAGGTTTGCACTTTCATTGATTCTCATTTGATTTAAGAAGAGATATTTCAGTTTGTGTTTACAACATTTTTAAATATCTCTTTTCCCCCTTCTCTAGAGAACAAGCAAGCAAGGGAGAGAGTATACCAGCTGGTACCATCACAAAAATGTCAAGTTTTCTGTTTTCTCTAAGTTCTGCTTTCCATTTTTATGCATCTGTGAGAGAGTGGGGGTGGGGAATGAGGGAGTTACTATCTCTTATCTGCATTTTCTCAATAATGTTTTAGTGATGTTTGCTAATGTATCATTCATTAACCATCAGACACTATAAAAAACATAATCTATCTCACAAAGTGGACATTATTATCGCATTAAATCATTTCACAATATACCTGAACGGTTCCACATGAGGGGCCTGGCCTGACTGAGCTCAAATGCCTTGGGGGCAAACTCTTCAGTAGTAATGAGATACGAGGTCTGTCTGTGATGAATATGATATTACTCGTGTCAGTGGCTGTGGACTGCACCCAGAATATTTCTTCTTACATTTTTTTTTCCCTATTGCAAAGGAACTCAGGCAAAGCACTATTAACCCAGTAAATGAAGCTCTAAAGATCACAGAGTGTGCCCATTAGTCGACAAGATTGTGACTAATCCAATTTTTCTTGCAGGGAGCAATTCTAATGCTTCTGTAACATCTGGGGATGGCAGGGCTTGCATTACTGTTGAACCTGGGTACTTTTTCTTCTACCTTTTTCTTCATCGAAGAACAATTATTACACTCACTTATTCCACTGCTTCTCCTCCCTCCCCCGCATTTTGCCCCTGACTCCTGCTATGATGACCTCTTTGAAGATGGTTAAAATAATATTCCAGACTGACAGAAGAACCAGAAAGTTTGAGGTCCGTGAAGGAGGCTGAAAAAGAAACCCATTGTGTTTGTAGGAGTGTGGACAGAAAATGTGCTTGTTCACTATGGGAAAAGCATTAGGTTCCCCCAAAACAAGCAGAAAAAGGAGCTAGAACATTTTATTATCAGCCATCATTAAAGTTGTGCTGTCTTAAATTGTCCCAGGGTTGGAAGAGAATGTCCTCTTGCTTCTACTTACTCTGTTAAAAGCATTACGTGTTAATTTTTCTGTGGCAGAGTTACACATCAGGATTAGTAAAGTCCTGCTTTTCTGATTTATTTATTGTAGTTATGGAATTTCATTCTAATATAAACTGCCACTTAGGACAGGCTCAAGCAATTTAATTTAAATGGAACTCAAAAAATGTTTTACGATAGTAAAAAATCTATTGAATACTGATGGCTAACATATGTAGATTTTACAGGTTGATTTTTCTGTGTTCAGAAGCAAATCTTACCTTCACCTGTTCAAAGATGCAAAAGATGCTAAGTACTGATAGAGCTGTGTTCATATGGGTAGGGAACAATGCAATAAGGTAGAGGAAGAAGGGATTAAATCCACTTTACTGTAACTTCATTTGCAGTGTTGCAATGTGGGAAGAAGTTTAGGGATAGAAAATAAGTCAGGGAATTCTGCATCTAGTTGCATAAATCTTTGCATGAAGGAAATTATTGTTGTTCTCATAAATCAAGTGCAAGCCTATGAATTTTAGTAGTAGTTATATTGGCATTTCATGCTTAATCTGTCTTGTATATCTCTCATGCAAGACTATTTTATCGTGTATCATACTAAGAATTAAAGTTTGTCCAACATTCAGAACATCTGAGGTAGAACTCTACCTCTCTCAACAGTTGCTATTTAATTTTTATTATTTTGTTATTTTATTACAGTGCTCACACTGTGGCAGTATCTCTGCAGAAAATAATGGCTATTTAACATAACCCAAGTAGTCTGGGTTCTAGAAACAGAAACACCTTTTTCACAACATATTTTTATTTCTGCTTCTAACTGAAATCAAAATACACAGTTGTATGTGAACAAGAAAGACAGACATATGAGTTTAGACTACAACTTTTCTTCCTTTCTTTTATAGAGTCTGATGATAAGATGACAATTCTGTTAGCTGTCAGTAAAAATTCTGCAGTGGCTCTTGAGTTTTTATGAAATAAATCTGGAGAATGTCACTAGATAACTTCAGCAAGAGTCCTTGAAGAGCTGGTGCTATTCAATATGAGAAAGAATAATAAAAAAAGTGATAGGCTGAGACCAACATTTGGTATTGTTTGTAACTGTGTAAGTGTAGCAAGTAGGAAGGAAAAAGGTAAGAGATCTGAAGGTATTTTAAGCACCTGGGTGCCTGGGCCATTAAATAGAAATACAAGTTAATTTAGAGAATTAGAATAAAGTCAGAGGTGCTGTGAACTAGACATTGGAGTATTTATTATGTAGAACAGTCATGTGAGGTAGCGACAAAGGAAAGGATCAAGGCAAGAACTATCTTTGATGCTATCAGGTCCAGCTGAAATACTAAAACCTGGCAATCCAGACAGTGGCTTTCATCAGCAGGAAATGGAGAGAAAAGCAACATAGAGGGAATGCCATTACTGCCTTTAAGAAGCTGTAGTTTAGTTTCACATGGAACAATCATGTTTAATTTGAGGCACTATTTATCATTCAACAAGAAAGCAAATGATGAACTATGCAGTGGTTTGTCATGCAGTTAAGAAAGAATGTAGCAAAAATATGCATTTTTGTACAAATCCTTCTGTCAGATCTTAGCCTAAGTAAATAAGATATATTTTGAACTCTTCTTTAATTACCTGTGTAGACTGGAAAAACTCTGTTTCTCTGGTTTGAGATTACAGGGAGGATTAAGCCAGATACAGCTGAGATGCATACATTATGTATAACAAATACTAATAGCTGGAGTTATTGAATGAAATTCCGTCCACTCCAAGTCAGCAACAAAACTGCTATTGGACCCACTGAGCCAAGATTTTATACACAGATTCATTTTGGCATTTGTAAATGTGTTCATCTAATCTGTTGCTCTTTGGATTTTCACTGATACAACTAAAAGAGAATTCACCCAGTGATGTTAGGAGATGATATGTAGAGTCAGAATATTGCTGTGCCACTTTCCAGACCAGATTAGCTAGGAAATTGGCCAAATATGTTTTACATGCCGTTTCTGACAGCTGTATGCGTATAGTATTGAAAAAGAATCTGCAAGACAGAAAACACTTGTGCTTGTGACTGACGTGATTAACTATGCAGGTGTTTGTTGGATTAGGCCTTTAAAGTGGATCTTGCCTAACAGCTGTAACTGTTGTGAATCTAAGTCATGAATCAAATGGAGTTAGTTGATGTATGATAATGTTACAATGCTGGATGACGAGAGGTACTTATTTTTGCCTTTGAGTCAGTAACAATCACCATAAATTTTAATGTCAACTTTTGCTATTACTGTCTCAGCAATTTAGTTCTATTTAAATTGTTTCTTCTTTTTTTGTTATTCATCAGGAGCCACCTTTGACTTACTTTCGAATAGCTGAATCTTGTAAGCTGTCAGCTGACCTGTGTGAAACTGCAGCAAAACTGCTGTTGACTTCAGTGGTATCAGGTTTTCACTCACAGTTTCCCGCATATTTTGAACTGACATGCAAATCCAAATTCAGCTATAAGGTGACAGCAAAAGTATATTTTCCACCTACAGATTCCTAAAATGCCTGAAGGGTGCTACTTCCTTACATATTACATGTCTGTAGAAATGTTTTGAGAACCCATGTGCTTCGTTGTGCCTGGGTAACTCCACCAGTGATAGAAACTGAGAATAATCCTTGCACAAGGTGTTTGTTACAATTTATATAATTGCAAAACACAGCCTTGAATGGTGCTTTGGTAGGGGGTTGTTAAAAATTGACCAGTGGTACAATTCAATAATTGTGAAATGAATTTTTTCCTCTGATATTGTTGATACCTGATACATTTTTGCTGTATCAAACCTGACAATTGAGCTTTCTCTCTTAAATTCCAAGAGAACTGTTGCAATTCACTTTGATATTGACTCCAGATCCTAATGTTACATTTTATATGTCCAAGCCTTGAATTATTTTCCTGATAATTAAATTAGCAGCAAAACCCAGCCACTGCAGGGTCCTGAACAGAACCTACAGAGTCACTGACTACTAGTTTGTTTAGATATTGAACTAGTAGATATTGAACCTTACTTGTAGTCAGTTTATTACTGAAGAATGTTATTTTACTGCTTCTAAAAAAAGCCTCAGGTATTTGGGTGTAAACTGTGTCCTAGCTATTTAGATACAAGAGTATGCCTAAAGACAGTTGTTAGGCAAAGTTGGTAGCATGTAGCTGGAAATAAAAACTGAGCAGCGCTAAGGCCGTCTAGTTCCATCTGACACCTTATATATCATCTACCTTTTCAGTTATGCTAACTTTTGTCAGGTGACTTTGTTAGGGTGTCCATCCTAGAAATAGGGAGCTGCATGGGCAATCTGAGCTTTTTAGCCTTTTTTGAATTGGCCTGATAACAGTGTAGCTACAGTTATTGTTACAGGTAAGTGGGTGTGCAGAATTTTTGTGCTTTAGCCTCAGCAGCATTAAGCAATTCATTTCAGAAGCTACACTTAAGAAAAACACAGAACTAGGATATTTCCTGCTTGACTTCAGTGGGAATCTTTTTTCCCTGAAAAAAAAGATACACTGTATTTTGTTGCCTAATACTGAAAAAGGCACTTCATTTTTGTTAGAGGCATTGAAAGTTGGAATAGAAGTCACAGGACAGCAGGCAGAAGGGAACATTTATGAAGGGTGTTATCCTGATTTACAGGCAAATGTATTTTGAGGTGTTATGGCCATGAGTGTAAAGCAACAATCCATTTGAAAATGTTCTTAAAGGAGGAAACAACAGGTACGTAAGAGGAAAACAGTCAAACTTACGGGATGCAGTTGTGCTAATCTAAAGGGAGCTTCATCCCTTGGTTCAGGAATAACTACAGTTCTCACAGTGTCATCTCAGAAGATGACTGAATGAAGTTTGTGCCTAATACTGACAGGACTAATGGGAAAAGAGGTGAGCAACATATTTTTAAATGATAGTACAGTAAGCGGAAGTGGACCTGCTCATGTAGTAATCCTCTATTAATTAAGATCATCAGGAGGCATTAGGAAGGAGAAGTCGAAGAGCCGGAAATGTTTAAAAAAATTATTTGAGATATTATTTATGAGCTCTATTTCTAGGACTGCAGCTAGTCTGGTACCTCTCTCAAAAATAAATGATGGGGACTGATGCTGCATAATAGGACAATTTACAAATAGAAATGAAAGAAATGTTTATAATTTTGACCTTAGTGACTCCAGTAAGATCAGTCCTTTACTGGTTTAATATTGTTTCACAGTTTGTGCTGTTAAATCAAAAGGTTATCTATAATACATCTGGCACTATTAATGCAAAGGATCAGGGGTATTCAACAGACATTTATTCATTATTAATATAGATAATAAAGGATCATTTATGAGGCTACAGATGAGATTTTTATCATCAAAAGCTTAAAAAGGGAAATTTATTTTTGCTCCAGGACAGAGATGAAAAGAGTCAGTAATGGGAAATGTGAGAGTCAACACAAAACTGTCAAATTCATTCTTTTCCTGAAGACAGCTAGGACTTGATAGCAACAGATTAAAAACAAAACAAAATTAAATGTTTTTGCTGTAAATCCTCTTTATTGACAGGGAGGGGCTTTCAGTGCCAGTGTGGTTTGCTCTGGTTTTGTCCTTTAACAAGACAGTTGTCAGTGCTTTTCCCTCATTCAGCCGTGCTTTCCTATGCCTTATAAGAAGACCTAGAGTGGGAGAATGTATCATTGTCTCAAGAATTTCTGGGAGTTGTTTGAAATTGAACTTGACAAGAGAGAAAGTCAGCTCCAGGGACTCTTCATTGTTGGGTGCAGACATCACACTCGTGTATTTTGTGTTCTAGCAATGTAACTCTGTGCCGTATAATGGTATAACTGCAATTAGTAATAGAAGGATGTGCACACGTGAAACAGAAGTAACAACTAGAGTAAAATATTGAATTTTTTGCTGTCTCATAATTGCTGGCATTTACAGAGGGAGAACAATCCTGCAGTGCTACAGAGGATGCTTATAAAGTGGCAGACCTTGATTCATTGAAGCCAGTGGAGACTTCTTAAAATCACAGGACCCATAATATTTGTTGAGACTGCCCCCTGCATTCCCAAGACGGCAGTCACCTAGTAAAGTATCACCTGTATGAATGGTGAATGCCAGGATATTCAGAGTTAAGGCTAAAACTCTCTCCTCATTTCACCTATCAGTCTTATCTAGGGCACTTGCTTGAATCAGCTTCTAGGGTTCTCAGAACATTCAATTATCTTGTTTCCCATATGATCTGCAATACCCAAGGGTGGATTTAGAATTTGATGAAGTTGTTTCTGATCTGAGGGTATGGACTGACCAGTCTGCTTGAGATGACCTCAAATCCTCACTAGGAACAGCTGTAGTAGTAAAATAGAAATAGATGAATTGGAAAATCAATTTAATTACTTAGATACTGTCCTTGCATTGTCTAGAGTTTGGGTACAATTCTGAAAATCCTCATTTACAGCCCCTTTTCCCCTCATTTCATTGCAAAAAAAAAAAATATTCTAAGGAACTGGAAAAAAAGCCCTTTCTGAAACTTAATCCAAGAGCGAAAAACCCACAGGGTCATATCTGGATGTGAAAAATTGGATCCCTTTTCCTTTCCCTCCAAACAGAATAGGGTTTGAATGTTTTGAATTTGAAACTGTGAATAACCCTTGAAAATAAATATTTTATAAGCAAACAAATTAATTTTCCCTGAAGGTGGAGAATGGGGGATGGTCCCTGGATGGACTTGAGAACTCAGATTCTTCATCACATGTCAGAATTTGTTGCAAAATGGTGTATCACAGGGGGTCAATGAGAAACAGAGCAGACCACAATGGGAATTTCTATGTCAAACTTCCTTTCAGTTGCCATTCCAGCCTCTAACTCAAGCATGATGACAGGTAAGCCCTGACTAATCTAGCTGAGCCTAATAAGTTACCTCCCCAGCTGTCTGCTTCAACCTTTTACAGATACTACTGTTATCACAAAGAGTTAGCAGGATTTAATGTGCACATGCCTCACTCATATGCTTTCCTGCAAAGTCCACTGAGCTAAATTGCTAGTCTTTGTGGGAAAGCAGCTGTAGAGTGACCATTCTTCTGGCTCTGCTGAGGTCATCTCTGGTGTAATAAACAGCTGGGCATAGCAGCATCTTATAGCTGTCTGCTAGGCAAAGTTATTTAAAACCCTGTTAAGTAAATCCCAGGCAACAGTAAGTCCCATCACTCAGGTAGACCACAACACCCAGACAGACTACAGACTTCTCTTGAAACCAGTGGAAAGAACAGTCTACACAGAACGACATATGGGGTTTGGACCATAATAATAAAAGAAAAAATGTTCAAGTAACTTTGCAGAGGCTAGGTCTGCTCGTTACATGGATTTTTAATCCTTACCTAAGTTCCTTGTAAAACCTTGTTAGTTTGGACTTCCTTCAACGTATGACACAGGAGAAAAAGACTGTAAATAAACTTTTGGCTACAGGACAGCCTCTGTATTGCAGATGTGGTTTAACTTTTGATTAGCTATCAGAGTTTATATTGAAAAGGTAGCATTTTGAATAACAGTTTAATTTAGAAAATTTGTCAAGTTTTATAAATTCCTTCTCTCCTTGTGTCTCTAACAGGAATAGTTTAATATATTACATAAAGCCGTTGTTAGTCCCAGGTGCAGAATATTCTGCCAATGAACAGCTACATATCTAATTAAAGAAATCACCTTAGCAACATCTGTAGTCATTTCTGGATCCTGATGGAGACCTGTGAACATGCACTGATGACCTTCAAGCTGCAGAAGACTTGAGAGGGCATCAGAAAGACAAAAAGCAAAGCAGCTGGTAAGTTTGAAAACAACATGGGCTATTTTTTTAGCTGGGCAATGCCCTTTATTTCAATCACAAAAGATTGAATCCTATGTGACATGCGATACAGATGCCAAGGTCTTTTCTATCAGAGAAGCTTCTTAAAATTCATGAGAAGCAATCAGAAAGACTTTAGATGTGTAGAAAGTGAGGAGAAAGTGATTGATACATTAGACAAATACATACCTGCCCAAGTCATTAACATGAGGGAGGGAGGAAGGATACCATGGTTAATGCACAGAGAAAATGCAGTATATAGAAATACCTCTGAAAGCATCCAGCTAATTAAAGGCCTGAAACAGGAAAGTATTACTCACATGAGTAGTCAAAATGGTAATCAAACCACCACTGTAAGGACAACTCATGAGTAAAGGTTTGCTGTCAAGGCCTGAATGAAGTAAATGCATGATAAGCCTGCACTGATGATTAAATCCTGTGCTTGTTAAAATGTAATAATTCCAGTGACAGGGAAGAGATTTGATTAGTGTGCTTGGACAGGAAGGCATTATTATGAAGGAGTGATTTATGGTATAGAGCAGCACAAAATTTTTAGGTTTTTTTGTACATGTTCAACCAGAATCCAAGGTATTTTTTTCACAGAGTATGGCAATGTGCAATTAAGAGCGTTCATAAATTTTACTAAAGTGGACAGGTACTTCTATCATTTTTTAGTAAAAAAAACCCCAACTTTTTCTCATTTCTAAATGTTGGGTTGGTGGTTTGGTAGTGGTTTTTTTTACATATTAAACAAAGACCAAAAAACCTTTGATCTTGTATAATAGATTCCATGCAGATAGGTGGCGTAAGATCTGTGTCAGACTTATGCCTTGTGCTGCAGATTGTAAAGAATAATAGTACCTGTTAACTGATTGTATGTTTCATGAAATATCAGATATAGTCAACTGAAATCACTGGGAATCTTTCTGCTGATGTGGTGGACTTTAGACCAAGCCAATAGAGCTGTTAGGTTTTCACACAATACTTTTCTTCTACATTTAAAAGCAAATTAATAAGGATTTACTCTGTTCTGGGATGACTGAGAATAAGCAACAGAGCTACACTGCAAGCCTTCTGTGACTGGCTATGTAGTGCTCCTGTGGTTTGTACAGCAAGTTGCCTTCTCAGCTAATATGAATTCATATACTTTCATAGTCTTGAACACAGCTGTGATGGTTAATACCAGATAAGGGTCAGGGCCTGCTGTTGCTTCTACTAATGAGCCACTAACTTTTTCCCAGAGCTCTTATTCCATGCCCGTTTGTTAACAAGGATGAAACACTTGTTCGGGGGTCCAGGGGCCCTGTGAGACTGCTTTGAAGTATAAATAATAAACATGGCCCTGTAATTATCTGTGAGACTGCATCTTGAGCACTGTGTCCAGTTTTGGTCTTCCCACTATAAGAAAGACATCAATACACTGAGACAAGTCCAGTGGAGGGCCATCAAGGTGGTCTGAGGTGGAAGCACATGATATATGAGGAGTGGCTGAGGAAAGTGGGTCATTTCACTTGGAAAGAGGAGGCTTTGGGGAAGATCTTATTCCTGTCTTCTACCACCCAAGAGACCATAAAGATGGTAGGACCCCATCTCTTTTCAAAAGTCCATAGTGAAAGGGTGATAGGCAGTGGGCCCAAGCTCAATAAGAAAAATTCTGATTGGATATTAGGAAACAAATTTTCACAATGATAGCAGTTGAATAATGGAACACTTTGCCAGAAGGGCTGCATCTCCATCCTTGGTGTACTGGTTTTAGCTGGGGTAGAGTTAGTTAATTTTCTTTCTAGTAGCTGGTATAGTGTTGTGTTTTGGATTCAGTATGAGAAGAATGTTGATAACACACTGATGTTTTCAGTTGTTGCTGGGTAGTGTTTAGACTAAGTCAAGGATTTTTCAGCTTTTCATGCCCAGCCAGTAGGAAGGCTGGAGGGGCACAAGAAGCTGGCACAAGACACAGCCAGGACAGCTGACTCAAACTGGCCAACGGGGTATTCCATGTGATGTCATGCCCAGTATATAAATCGGGGGGAGTTGGCCTGGGGGGATCGCTGCTCAGGAACTAACTGGGCATCAGTTGGCGAGTGGTGAGCAATTGCATTGTGCATCACTTGTTTTGTATACCAGTTCTTTTATCATTATTTTCATTTTATTGTTGTTATTATCATTATTATTTTCTTCCTTTCTGTCCTATTAAACTGTTCTTATCTCAACCCACGAATTTTACCTTTTTCCTTCAGATTCTCTCCCCCATCCCACTGGGTGAGGGGGGAGTGAGTGAGTGGCTGTGTGGTGCTTAGTTGCTGGCTGGGGTTAAACCACAACACTTGGAGATATTCCAAACTTGCCAGGCCAAGGGTCTGAGCAACTAGTTGGACCTGCTTTGAGCTGGGGTTGAACCATTTAAATTATTCTATGGTTCTGTGTAAGTACTTCTCATCTTACAAGCAGAGATTTGTTACAACTGAAATTTTCACACCACTTCCATATATTATCATGCATTGAAAGAACAACAGATGTTCATCTGGTGGGTTTTCACTAGATTCAAGTTCTGTTTAACTATTCTTTATGGTATTTTCTTCTCAACAGTAGTTGGTATTGTAATTAAGTGTTGCCATTCATTTTGTACTGTGCCATAAGCAATTTGAGAGTATAAGATGTGCATTGCTAACTGTTGTGTATTTTTCTCATGCACAACAAAAGTGATTCAAATAAAGCATGTAGTGTACATACAAGGTTAAGCTATGTATTATGCAAAACAAAGCCATGTTAAAAGTTAAGGCTATGGAATGAAGTGCTCTAGAGTTAAAAATACTGGAATCGATATGGCTTGTGCAGAATGAAAATTAAGACCATAATCAGGTTCATGTGAAAGGGAGATGAAATTCAGGGTAGGTACATGTCACTGGCACGTGGGGAAAAAAGCAATCCCAGACTTGTACATAAATTATGTGCTCTAGGCTGCTCATTACCTCTAAAGAACCAGATATTATGACAAAAAAAAAAAAGGTATTTACGTGAAAACACAAAAACATTTCCCAAACGGTCAGGAAAGAAACTAAACAGCATTAGAAAAAGTTAGACATGAAACCATAAAATGTCAATAGACGTCTGCAGGTTTGTATCTTGAATACTGTGTACAGACCTGGTCTCTACTGTCTCTACTTTCAAAAAAATCCAACAGAGCTGGAGGTTCTCCAGAGGAGGACAACAAGGGTGACCAGTTATGGGATGGAAAGGCCATACAAGGAACATTAAAGGCCCGTTTGTTTGCCTGCACATAAGTATCCAGCAGCAGTTGAGGTATCTTGGAAAATCCAACATGTTCACACACTGCTGGTAGATCTAATGAAGAGCTTGCTGCGTATGCCCTTTCACTGTGACAGCTAGGGTATGAATACTAGGGTATCTCAGATTCCATTAGAAGTCAATGTGAGGGTAACTGAGTCAAGCCCAAGATTATTGGTCCAGGAACTCCATTTAAACTCAGGGCAGTCCCTTCCTGAAGTACATCATAGATTTACCTCTCTTCAGTCCAGTCTCTGAGCTTCTTTCCTGCATGAACCTCAGACTGACATTTGTAGCATTATCTCCAGTTTCATATCTGGCCCCATCTGCTGCTTCTGCCTGGAACCCCCTAGTAGGACCCTGGCTGGACCCTGGACATGACTTATGACTTTGGGCTTGTCTGGGACTGTCAATAGAACTTGTCACTGCCACCCTGGTCTACCCATCCCATCCTCCAGCCCTGTGGGACTGCACCCTTGTTGGTGAGAGCATTGCCTGGGCTCTGGTCACCCTCATCTCCCAGCTCATTCCTTGTTGTGGAGCAGCCCGGCTCTTGCTGCTCTCCAACAAAAAATTTTCCCCAGGAGGATAGCCAAACAGTGGAGCAGGTTACCCAGAGAGCCTTTGTAGTCTTCTTCCTCAAAGCTTTTCCAGAACAGACCGGATGAAGCCTTGACTAGCCTGGCCTCACCCTGCTTTGAGGAAGAGGTTGGTCTAGATGTTGTTCAAAGGGCACCTCCAATATGAATTGTTATTAATACAAATTGGCTAGAGGCTGACTGTTCACTTCATCTTCCAAAACAAGAGCTATTGGGGTATTGAAGGAATTGAAATAAATTCAAAACAAAGGAAAGAGGGATTTTCATAGAACTTCTTGCTATAAGATAGCATGGAAGCTTGTGGTTTACATGGAGTCAAGGACTGGGCAAGCTCATGGAGGAGAAATCCGGTGAGGATTTCATAAACAGAAACCATCTCTGACTCTGGAAGTCCCAGAGTTGCAAATTTTCAGAAACCTGAAGGATATTCAAGGGTACTATTTTTTATACTTACTTTACCTTTATACTTCTTACGCATCTACTGTCGCCATCAGAAACAGGCTATTAGGTTAGATGAACTTTTGATCTGACTCAGTATAGCTGTTCTTTTGGTCTTTTCTCCTTTTCCGGTACGTTGAGAGAATTTTTTTCTTCTCCCCTGGAGCTCTTGGCTAGAGAATGCCCAGGCCTCTGGGAGTGGTGCACGTGCACCTCGGTCAGTGTGTACGGCTGCTTAATGCAGTCAGGCTCTTCAGAGACTTCAGCTGTCAAAATCTTTCCACTTCTTGACAGCAGACTTCACAGAGGGTTTATAGAGATTTGAGATTTGATCAAATTTGTGCTAAAGGCATATATCTAGTATCTTCTTCCCACTTTCAAATTTTTGCACTAGAGCATAAAATGTGGGGCATATTATCAAGGAATACCTGCCAGATTCTTTTATTAGAACAACACAGTTTCTCTCAAAAAATGTCTAGTTCTTTTTGCTTTAAAACAACCAGTGAGACACGGATGCTTGCCCTCAAAAACTATTTCACTCCAATTAGTTAATTAATTAATTTAAAAGGTAATGAGCAAATGGAAAAAAGGTGTCATACTGGAAATTATTGGACAGGTTTAATATGAGGTGTCACTTACGTATACCGTCACTCTGGGTTCTGCTGGCTTCTAAACCAGACAAGTTAGTGTGGATTTCCAGGGCTCACAGACTGTAAAACAATGCAGTTTAAATCCAATTTAATTTAGTAAGCAAGAAACAGAACTGCACCAAGGCACTGGGGTGAAGAAGCTATGGAGGAAGAAAGAAGAAAAATAAGGAAAACAAGCTTACAAGCCCATGCTGTTGGTGACTATCCAATAACTTGAATCATGGCCAGTTTCAGACACACCTAGCAGAGGTACACATAGAGATACTCCCATGTTAGTTCTATGTAATAACTGCCTGGGAGCTGGGGCTGAGTGGAGGAAAGTAGACTTCATAAACCCTCTGAAGCCATTTTTTGGGACTACTTGCTGTTGAGACGCTGAACACTTTGTAGGCTAGCCCAGAGCCAGCAAATACTAACTAACTTGCCACTCGGTATACCTGGTCTGACCACCAGTCTGCACCCCACAGGTTCATGCTCCCCGCAGAAAAATAGATTATTTTCTGGCCTGCTGACCAAGCAATGGGAGGTGGAGCAACAAGCAAGGGCTGCAGTTATTGCAGCCACACGACATGACACAGTGTCATAGGAAACCAGGCTTCGTTACAGCTGTGAATTGTGAAACTGCTTGCTGCTAGCACACCTCAACAGGGTCCTGGAGTTTATGGTTAAATCCCTGGCTCTTTGAGAGGGATCCTGTGTCTATAACATGCAAGAATGCTAATAATAAATTTCTCTTAGTCCTTCTCTTTGCCAATCTAGCTTTTGGCAGGAACTATTTCTCAATGGATATTCATGTAGTGTGTATCACATTATGATTATGATTTCACATATGGCCTTTATATAAAACAAAAATCCAAGTAAACTTGCAACTGTATGATGCAGGTAGTATGTTTTGAGTAGGTAAGAAGGTGGCAAATAAAATGTGCAGATCTGATATTATTTATTCAAATGTTTTCTGCTGGGAGACATCTCTGTGCAGTCACTGTGGCCTAATCTAGCCTGTTCTCTGTGAAAAGCTATTAAAACTAATGGTGGTTCAATCCAGTTCATGTAGGCAAACAGGTTGCAGAACCTGGCACAGTTACAAACTAACTGTTTCTAACACAGGAGAAAATCAGCCTTGTGGGGAAACAAAAATTTCTCTTATACTTTGGGTTTGATTCTGATAACAGATAAAATGAGAACCGATTTTGTAAACTACAGTAGTGCCCTACTGTGATACACATAAAATTAATGAGAAAAACAGTCACTCAGTTAGTTCAGTTTTCTTTTCTCTTCACCTCTGGATCTGTTTCCATTTTCAAAGAAAGAACCTCCTTTTGGTCCACAAACCAAAAAGAAATTGGACAAATTACACCACATTGGAATAAGTCTTTGTCACAAAGAGATGTTCAAAGCACAATGAAGTGAGAAATACATTACAACTGGTATATCCAACATGTCCATGTGCATTCCTGAGATATATATCTATATATTTTTTATTATTAATACTAATAAAGGCAGGGCACGGGTGCAGCAGGCCTTAGTTTCTGTCTTTGGGGACTTTCATCTTTAATATAGTCTCTTAAAAATACATGCATTGCTACATTTTTCATTACCCTTAATTTTTTCATCAATCACGTTAATTTATACAGGGGGCACTTAATAATAGCTAATTAACACTTATGACTTTTTAAATTAAAAGACCTTTGGAGAGATTGCTACTGATTGCGAAAAGGTTTTTGTTCCTCCCATTAAAAAAAGAAAGAAAGAGAGACTGAAGATCTGGCTCGGGCATATGAGGGGAACTTCTCTCTTGCTTCACCGATCACACAACAAATGAAAACAGCGAAGGCCTGCACAAAGGCAATACTGCTATTAGCCTACACTCCTGAAAAGTGCCATTATTTTAACTGATTATTAAGCAGCATATATATTATTCAGAGTGACCTTTAAATAGCTTAAAATTAAATTATAATTTACTGGGGAGATATCTAAAACCATGTAGCTATTATTACCAGAAAAAGGATTGTGAGCTCATACAATCTCCTGAAAATATATTTTTATTATTAACAAATGCAGTGAAGAGAGAAAAAGCATTGAATTCTGACAATAAGAGAGCCTTTATGGATATAAATCATGTTTTTTAATACTCCCCCACCCTGTTCTTACGGTGAGAACTTGCCCATGTTTAATTTTTGACTGAGTTCACTTTGGATATATCAGGAAGCTGTTGGGATTCACACAAATTTAACTCTCTAAAAACAACAGTATGATTCCTTCCTTTAAAAAAATGCATTTCTCGTCATTGAGTATATGTGCTAAACATTTCTAGTGTCTCTAAATCTCTATGATCTGTCCATATGACTTTGTTTTAAAGCAACAGTGAGGATTCTTTGTTGGTTTTCATAAAATCATAGAATAATTTAAGTTGGAAAAGACCTTCAAGATCATGGAGTCCACCCATCAACGATGCCCACTAAACCATGTCCTGGAGTGCCTTGTCTACGTGCTTTTTTAATACCTCCAGGGATGGTGACTCAACCACTTCCCTGGGCAGCCTGTTTCAATGCTTGACAACCTTTTTGGTGAAGAAATTTTTTTCTAATATCCAACCTAAACTTCCCTTGGCACAACTTGAGGCCATTTCCTCTTGTCCTATCAGTTGTTACCTGGGAGAAGAGACCAGCCCCCACCTCACTACAACCCCCTTTCAGGTAGCTGTAGAGAGCGATCAGGTCTCCCCTCAGCCTCCTTTTCTCCAGGCTAAACAGCCCCAGTTCCCTCAGCCACTCCTCATCAGACTTGTGCTCCAGGCCCCTCACCAGCTTGGTTGCCCTTGTTTTGTGATTGTTACTATCACTATTATAATAATTATTACTATAATAATAATATTTTAAGAAGAATAACTTCTTCCTCTTCTTCTTCTTCTTCTGTCCCACCAGGAGATGTCTCCATTTCCTTACTCAGCATCCATAACATCCCTAAGGTCTTACATCAGTTTGGTGATGAGAGGAGGGAATCCAGTTTAGAAGGACAGTATTCCACACCTGAAGTAACCTCTAACCACCTCCTTTGCCAGTGGCTTCCCTTCAGTGGATGAAGGGCCTGAGGGGAGTCTGTCTCACACACTTGATCCTTCCTCCTGCATTCACCCAAGGCCATGATGCTTCTGCTCTTTACCAATGAGAATGTATGCCTGCCAGTAGCAAATGCTGTTTATGGATATCTTCTCTAGATAATAGGAAGGCAGGCTCATGCAGTGTAAAAAGACCAACTTCATTTCTGTTTAAGAGCTGCTCGCTCTTTTTTTAGGTACATAGCAATGTGGCACCTTGGCAACTGCATTTTGTAGTCCACATCTCACATTAAGGCCTGTGTTTCACAGGGTCTGCCTATCATGAATTTAAATCATACAGGACAGTTTTCTGCTACTCATCAGACTCAGTAAAAATGGAATCTACAAACATACTGATGCGATGGA
The DNA here is from genome assembly GCA_026212715.1 of Elanus axillaris. NCBI lineage: Eukaryota > Metazoa > Chordata > Aves > Accipitriformes > Accipitridae > Elanus > Elanus axillaris. The sequence continues at coordinate 16,847,877 of JANZLQ010000030.1, forward strand.
TTAAAAGATCCAAGTGCATTAATGAAGTTGATGGGATGTAACAGTCTCTGCTTAATAACCTTCTATGAATTTTGGAGGGCTTTGGGGTATCATTTCAGCAGTTAAATACAACTGCACAAGATCATACACTACCATCAGAGATATCAAAGTCTACATGTAGAGTTGGTCTATAGCACTAATAATCATAAATTGGCAGGAGCAATTAAGAAAATAAAAAAATATAGCCATCCTGGATATACATGTCTTCCTCCCCAAAATTAGTAAAATAGTCAACTTTTTTAACTGGAAATGTGAGAACAACTAAATTTCAAACTGAAAATGCTTTTTCACTCAGGATATATCCACTTTTGCTTTCAAATGAGTGCATTGTTTTCATGTAAGAGACTTGTCTTCTGGAAAAGCACAGTGGAATTGATTAAAATAAAAATCTTCTCTTTTAAAAACTTATTATAAGATAGTTTAAATATTCAATATCGAATCTTAGAGTAATTTCCATTGCATTCCATTAAATTATGTAGCAAGTCTGTAATAAAAATCCTAAAAACAAATGGGATAACAGAGAGTGTAGTTTCTTTTTCATTATCAGAACAATCTCCATCACAATCTTCCAATCCACAGTCATCTTATCATTAAACATGGAAGTGATCTTGCTGATTCTGTAGGACTATTTGTGGGTTTGAACTAAAAGTACAGCCAGGGCTAATCTTATCTCTAATTCTTGAAGAACACCTAGCCTTTAAAAGTCCAGTTGTGTGGCTCATAAAAAAAGAAAGAGCTGAAACAAGCAGTGATATATTTTATTGATGAAACACAATTTATAATTACAGTATAAATATAGGATATATATGCACATTCTGAGAGAATGCATAGGTACAACATTTTAAATATATTAGGTTTTTAATGAGATATTTTCCCATTTAGGACAGAAGGGTTGGCTCTAAAAGCACAATGGACAGGATTCACCTCAAGAGACACCTTCAAACAATACTAGAAAGAAATCTTTAGACTAGCCAAATCTGCTGTATGGTTTCTCCTTTCTCTGAATACCACAGAACTCAGCTTGTGCATGGTGGTCATTTTTCTGTCACACGACTAATGGCTCTTCCAGATGCCTGTGATGTTGCTCAAAGAAGCAAAGTGATGTTGTCAAAAAGATGTTAATGTTCGTAATCATCTGAATAGTTGGTCAAAATGAAACAGCATGTTGTATTGCATGAGAGTGATACAGGTGAAGTTGAGTAGGTTTGCGTGACTGAATGACAAAGAACTTGGTAGGTTTTTATTCTACTTTTGTTTTTCTATTACCTCCAGAGAACTTTGGATAAGGTCCTGCAGGCTGACCATCCCAGCGAATCATGCTACGTGTGATATTCACTGCTTACCTGGAACAACTAACAATTGTACTTTAAAGCCCTTTGTAAGGACTCTTTTTTGTGACTCTCTTAACTTTTGCTATATGAGTTGATGTCTCAGTTCTCTGACAGCTGCAAACAGGAGAAAGAAGCCAGCCCACAAGGGTGCCAGTTCTGAACATTGCATGCCCCTGTTCTGCCCTTTCAGTTAAGATTTTCTGCAGTAAAGAAATTCTAAGCCACCAAACCACATACGGGAAAATTGGTCTCAGATGTCAAGACAGTCTTAGAGCTGGGGCAGCAGGAGCAAGCAGCAGTGTTATCAGAGGCAATGTTTGCCAGCATGGCTGTGTGATGGGACTTGAAATGCAGTGAGGGCATCTGCTCACTTCTCGTCAGAGAAAGGAGGCCAGTTCATATCAGGAATCAAAGCAGTATAATCGAAGAAACTCCTTCAAGTGGGTAGCAAGGCAGTGCAGTATGGCTTTGAAATTGCTTAACATCCTCATGAACTGGAGCAGGATTTACATATAAACGATGTCATACAAGCATATTCTCCATAATGCTTTGCCAGTAACCACATCAGCATTATTCATTTTGATATCGCCCCACGCTGTGAAAACATGCATGAACCAAAAGAATTTTAGTGTGTTCTACAGGGTAGAAAAAAAAAAATAAATAAAACCAAAAAGCAAATACTCATTATTATATATTGGCAATTTACTTGATAATGGCCCACATAGTTACAACCAACATCCCTCATGTTAGAGTCTCATGCTACAAGTGCCTTCACAGTTTAAAATAAAATGGCTGTGGTATACTGTGAATTACCAACTATGTGAATAGTAATAATAAAAAAGGAATTTGAAAAAGCTAAGATTCAATTTACAATGATTTTCAATTGAACACAGAAATTTTTAAATCTCTTGCACTCTGTAATCCACATTTCCAGAAGGTTCCTGATTTTTTCTCTCCTCAGCAGCAAACATTTTTGCATCACTATCAGTAAGAGCACCAGTGATTCATACTTACTTTACTCTCTCAGAAGACCTCAAATGCTCTGCAGATTGTAGTGTATGAAATCCTGATCCTGCAAATAACAATAGGCAGGGGAAATACTGTCCCTAAAGATTAGGAAGAGGGACACATGTTTAATCCCTTGATTTTCTACTATGAGAACAGTAATAGCAATACCTCACATAACTGGAGACAACAAAAATGCAAGGGAAGATGGAATTCATGGGAAGTGGTAGTGTGCTTGCAGAGGAGGGATTTTTTCCCCATAGAATCTTTATAAGTAAACAGCAGAACCACTTTACCACCCAATTCATCTCTCTGCTTATCTATTCAACAATTTTAAGTCATCATCCATTGTTTTTCATATGACAGCAGTAGAAATGGTGAAACCCCTGGTGGTGGATTTCATTAAGTCTTTGGAAAGTCTTCCCTTTTTGGGATTAAATTTCTTTGGTTCTTTTTGGGAAGTGAGTGGATGTATAAGGTTCAGAGTGGGTAGACAGTTAAGGTTCAGGGGCTTAAACTACATGTTTGACTCAAAGTGGAGTTTCTCAGAAGGCTTGACTGTTTTCCCTGGAGACTTAACATCTGTTTGATCTCTACTGGAAGACTGCCCACTGTGAGATCTCCTTAACTGAAGATGTCCCCAGCATTTATATGCTACTTCTGGGACTTTGTGAACTGCCTTGTCCCATTGCTATCATGGCAGTGCATAAATCAGAACTGGAACTTTGATGTAAATAGGGCTGAATCCATTAATTGCTTTAAAAGTCTTTGTGATTTGCATTGTCCCAGAGGACATGCAGTTATAGTAGTTCAAAGATCATACCACGCTTTGATGTTGCCAGGGCTGGTTTCATTATTGCCTGAAATTGTAAGAACAAAGCTTTACATGGACACTTGAATATAGCTGGGAGCCAGCACAGGGATGTGATCCATGCTATTTCCTTCTCCAAGCTTAATGAGCCTTAGAAGACCCAGCACTTTCTTGGTACACCAGAGTTTGTTTTTGGCAGCTGGGGACACAACACTTTGGCCGGCGCTTTGAAAGCTGCTTGAGCTCAGCTACAGCCAGCTGCCTCATCCTGGAGCTAGCTTCTTGGAGTTGTTCAGACATTTTATAAATGCTGGACTGGGGTATTGCTAGCAGTTTGTCTGTGGAAAAATGGCACATGTCTTGTTTACCAGAGTGTGTGGCTGCTGTTGTGGTCAAATGGGCTCCCAAACTTAACAGGCACTGCTAGACACCCCCAATTATAGAGGTTTATATTATACTGTCAGGCCCTGTGTCCCACAGGAAAACTGTATGGGACGGGGTCTTGCACTGTTTTGGTTATGATTTCCTGTTGCTTTTCTGGATTATTGTCAGCCTGGTTTGCAAAGTATCAGGATAACAGCTGGTGCGCAAGTCTGATTTACTGGACACATGAGGTAGCCTCTCTGCACATCCATCAGTTGTCTATCTGGAATTGTCAAAGTCTCCATTCACCTCTGTCCTAAAGGTCTCCAAAATCTCAAAATCTTTCAAGATATCTTTGGTCATGGACAGATCCTTGCAACTTCAGAGCTCAATCCCCATTGTTCAGAAATAGTGCTCAGACTTCAGAGCCTGAAGTTGTAGTGTATGTGCAAATTTTAGTCTAGCTCTGTGGACGAGGAAAGCAAGTCTATTACCTTTCTAGCATGAAGTCCATTCATTATACTGCATACAGAGCTCACATACATGTAAGGAGGAAATCAGATTCATTTGGTAGCCTGCACAGAAATAATTTTAAAATACACACATAGGATGGAAAAATGGGCAACATAATAACAGTAATAAAATCAATAATAATCATAGTAATTAACAATTCCTTTCCATTTTCCAGACCAGGCAAGGAAGAGTTAAAACAGTTTGTACCAATTATTGACTACAAGATCTGCAAATGATTGCATAAAATTTCCAAAATATGCCTGCAAGCTTCTATTATTGATGTTGTGCCCCGGGACATGCACATATGGATTTAATTGTCTAAAGTGTTTTATTAATTAAATTGCTATGATTTACCTCTCCCATGTTAGCATTTACAGTTTATGAAACAGCTCGTAATTAGGAAATGACTATACTAATGTTGCTTGTTTACTTTGCAAGCAATACATAATAGTGCCACATTCCTCTTTTAAACCCACCCTCCCAGGCTACCTTTTTTCTAGCCCGATTAATAGGCAACTGCTGCTGGTGCGTTAAATTGCTTTTTGGATATGTGTAGGGGGGAAGATAACTGCTAGGGTTACTGCTGCTGCTGTTGAAGTGCACAGCAGCATCCTTCCTCCTAGTCTGGAATCTTCATCCAGAGCTCACTGAAGTTAATGGACATCCTACTCCCATTGGTGTTTTGGATCAGTCCCAACAAGCAAAAATGAGGGTTTTTTTTTCCCTAAATACAGTATCATGTTGAGTTCAGAACCCCCAAAATATTCTAGCCAGGCAAAACCTACTTTAATCTCATGGACAAGGTTTTGAGTTTCTTTACTGAGTCTTAGAAAGATTTTCTGGAATACTTATGAATAAATGCCCTGAAGTTGTCCAAAACTGGATTTATTCAAATGAAAGAAAGTGTATGTTTTATGCAGAACAATATTCACTGATGAGTAGACAAGTATTACTGCATCAAAAGGTTATTTAGCCCATTTAAATGATAATCCATCTCTGTGTGAAAGTTAATATTATTAAATCTAGAATTAAATTCTATAGTTTCAAATTTTGTGATTTTTTTTACTTATTTGGAGAATGCAGACACCATGTAATTGACCCATATGTATACGTGGAGGAAGAGAGAGAAGAAAGGAATGTTATTACAGCAGGCAGTTGCACTAGATGATTGTTGTAGGTCCCTTCCAAAAGAAATTTCTTTTCCATTCCATTCTATTCTATTCTATGATATATTTTAAGGCCAGAATGGAAGAGAATGATCTCTTGACTAAAATATGCCACAAAATGTCACTCGGTAATTCCTATAAATAGTCTTACTTTGCTTCCTTTCTGCTGCTTTTCACACTGGGATAAGATCTTACATAGGCATGGCTTCTTGCATTCCCATAAGTTCCAAAGAGCTTTAGTCTTTGCTGATCCCCATCAACTCAGTACTTTGCTATCCCCAGCTTCTTACTGAATTCAGTGAGAGTAAAGATGGGCACAATGCAGTTGATGGCATTGACACAACTATCGTATGTGCTGGCTTGTTTGTGATGTAAGCTAAAATCTACCTGTGTCTTTAGTTGAAAAAGCTGCATTTTAAAAAATGCAAGTCACCAGAATTTTGCAAAGGAAAGAAGATGACATGTGGGATGAGAATTAGGACTTCAGATGTTCACATGGTAACTGGCATTTTCTTCCAAAAGACTGAATTTACGCCTGCTTATGAACAAAAGCCTTGCCCTGCTTAAGACTTCATTATGCTAGTCTAGCAATGTAGGATATGTCTGGATAGTGCCACATCTTGGCTTCCTCTGCCAGTGTATGCTTAATAGAGGCTTTCACTAGACAACAGAAGATAAAATGATCTTTGGGCTAGCTACTATAATTGGTCTTAGCATCCCTGGACTGTTTTAGTGGTTCTGGTAAAACATAAAGTTTTCTTACAAATTATTCCTGCCCCTGTGGCTTATTGAGCATTTGGTGTGTAGTGAGGTATATTTCAAAGAGGTAAATTAATAATGGATCTCTCTACATGTAAAAGTTCTTTGGGGAGAGATCATTAAATGGGATTTACTGACACTGTTGTATTGACTTTGATTCTATTTGATGAATGAGTGAGGTCGTGTCCATCCTTAGTCTGGTTGATAAGTTGGTTTCTTCCTCCTTCTTTGCTCTCTGTGGAACAGGAATGGAAAATTGCTGTGATGAAGCAGTACACTATAAAATAGCTAAAATCAGATAAAAAGGGAGCTTTCAGGTGGAGCCTAATTTAATGCTTTTGAACAGATTTCTAGTTTTCCAAAATGTTCATCAAAAGCAGTTCTGCTTAGTCCTACGAAACTGCTAGGCAGGCAGCACCACTGAAAAGCAGATCCTTTTTATAGGTGCAAAAAATCTGAGAACGCTGACCAAAATACCACTGTTCCCTCAGAGGCAGACTCTCATGTGACACAAATTTCTTATTCCAGGCCATGCTTTTCAAATATTAATATCTTAGGCTGATGCTGTCTTACTATTGTAAGTACACTATGTACTATTACTAGTACATTCACAGTCATGGAAATAAAGAGTAATTTCATAGGAGCCAATGTAGTTCCTCCTGCACAAAAGCAGTGAAAGTGAGAAAAAAAAATAAGCCTATCCTTTTTCTGCCATTTCCAAATTTAGAGTGGACTAAGAATATGGACATATGCTAAACTTGTCTATCCTTAGGAAATGTAATACGGTGGCTACTATCCTTCTAATATACTTTCAGGAGTACCCAAGCGACACTGATTACATGTTTTTATCTGTTGAGACCCTTCTTCTTCTTTGATTGATGGAGAGTGACAGGAAGGTGGTTTGGAGGAGAAGCCTGGTCTGGGTCTAGGTCTTTGCTGTGGAGCCCAAGAAAGCTCCCCTGCATCCTCAGCTGGGTACAAGCCATGCTCCATACCAGCTCCTGACTTCATTTTGGATGAAAATCAGCTGTGCACCTCTACTTGGTGCTCTGCTTTTTCTAAGGGGGAAATATATGAGTGAGGCCAAAGAATCCTATTGCATCTCACAGAGGTCCTTACATGTAGCCACCGCTGCCCCTTGGAGGAATCCCTCTCTCCCTATCGACTGCAGCTGAAGCCTGGAAAGATATATTGGAAAGCTCAGCTTCCCTCTCTTGGTGTGGCAAAATTCGCTTTCCCTGCAGCTGAGAAGCTTTGAGTGGATGCTGCCTAAACTGTGCCACAGACCGTACTCTTTCTGAATGCTAATGCACAGTGCCAACTTCTTTGCTGTCATGTGCATGCTTCAGGCATCCCACACCTTCACAAGGTGATTTCATTTGGATTCCAATTAAAAGCCTATGAAGAAATATCTCTGTTGCTTTTATCCTTGTAAATATTGTAACTTGAGTTTGCTACTGGAATTTTGAAGTTGGTATCTGTGCCATTAAAATATCAATTATACTGCTTTTCACTTTCATTTTGTCATTCACTTCTCTATAGAGTCCTTCACTATACCTAATAAGAAGAACTAATCAGAAAAAAAAATTAAAAAATTGATGAAACCCTCAAAGATAAAATCTAATCTTTATAGGGCTCAGAAAACCACTTAGTACCAGCACTTGGTATAATGTTTAGCTCCATGAGGGCAACAGCAGTGTATCTACTATAGTAATGGTTTTTCTTCTTCATAACATTAACTGATTGCATTTAAAAATGGCAACATCAGCATCAGCATACCATCTTCAAATCCCTGCCACGATTTCCAGTGTGTGTACAAAGCATTTCTGGCTGGAGCAGCAGGTGGACAGCCTCTGGCTGGTGCAAAGCTCTGCTTGATCACTGCGCTTGGCTGCTCTAAGCCCTAAAGTCTTTTCCCCTTACGGAACAACTCACCTTTACTATCATGGACAATGCAACAAGCACCCAGCACTGAATATGAGTAATGCTACTGTGCACTCCGGTGCCCTGTTGCAGCTGTTGGCTTCTAAACTAAAAATAACAGAAGAAAATGAATTAAGTATGTATAAAAAGAAGACTGTTTTTAAAGGCATGCATACAAATCTCGCCACCAAACAATGTTCTTCAAGAATAAAATGTCATTCCCTAACTGAGGGCTTGGTACAAGGCTCAAGAGAATTGAGGAGAATAATTTCTGCTGACTTCTTTGGGCTATCGATAAAGTCGTTTGAGCATAATTTTTTTCTCTCATCCATAACTCAGGTAAGTGGCCTGTAGAATCTCTGATTAAAAATACATTCCTGAAACTGTGCTTTGTAAGAAATAAGGAGCATGAGTTTCTCCTACGCCTTTTCACATCTAAAATATACCCAAAGCTGTGAAATACTGCATGTGGCTCAAGTGCAAACGAGCTCATCTGTTTATATGCATGCCCAGATTTTCAGAAATGCTCGTTTTGCACAGAAGGACCAAACTAAGTAGCCAGAGCCATGAGATGGGGACATCAATTGCAGCAGTCCTCTGGTGGCAGCAGGGCAGGATACGGCAGCTATGGGTCTGTCCCAAGGCTTCTAATCTCCATCACCACATTAGTCCATGTTGTCTTTGGGCTCTTTTGTAAGCCATAGCAAAAGGTGGTCATTTCAGCTGCCCAGAAGCAGAAGCTGAGCCCCTTTTGTGAGCCTTCACTTCACAATTTGGCCCCACAGATGCCTGTGCCAAGTAGCTGTGAAAGAATGCTGCGTTAATAGTGAGATTGCAGTACATGTGGAAGCCACACTTGGCACCCATGAAAAGATAAATTTATGTTATTTTCCTTTTCCATTTTGTCTCTTGTGACAGTATTAATCGGCCCCAAGTGACATATTTTATGATGGCCTTTTTTTATTAAGCACTAAGCAAAACCTGTATTTCTCCAGAGCACTCAGGGGCCACTAGTGTGAATTTGTCATTAACATGCTAAAGAGTTCTGCTCCAAGAATAGTGTGACCTGTTCGTTTGTATGTTAATAGGGCTCCTGTCTAGAAAGATTGGAAGGCAGTCTTCCACCAGGCACAGGCTGCTCCTGAGAACAATGCAAAGGGCTCCTGTGAAACAACAATGCTAATGATGATGATGATGATGATGATGATGATGATGATGATAATAATAACACCTTTCCACTTCTATAGCGCCTTTCATTCAAACAACTCCAAGCACTCTGCAAATTAATTAGGCCTCACAGCAATTCTGGGAAGTAGTATCCCCTACCCATCTGTTGTAGAAACTGAGAGGGTGTAGATAGGGAAAGAGCGAGATTTGCCCTAGACTTCATGTGAAGTCAATGGGAGAGGTGTGGATAGAAGCTGGCATCCTTATTCATACTCCCCTGCAGCCTGACTATAAGGCAACATTGCTTTATACTGTGAAAAGAAGCACAGGGGGTTTAGAAGATCAAGAAAGAAATTTCTCAGCGATGAAACATCAGTATCAGTTATTATTTTCCAGTCTGGGTTCCTGAAATCACCCTCTGCATAAACACAGAAATCAAAGCACCCTGCTTTTCAGTGACACTGAGCGTAGACAGCTAAATCTCAGCTTAAATCTAGGTATCTCAGTATGATTTCAGATACACGGCTGAAAGCACCAGGGTTTCAAACTGTTGGCAGTTCAGCATCACAGGTAATGGAAACCGTGTACCTGGCTGTTCCTTGGTGTAAGTTGATCTGTTTGTGAGATGATTGTGTTATGGTTAAGGTGTAACAAATCTGTTTTAAAATCATAGAATCATCTCACAGAACCATGTTACTTTGCAAAGACAGACTGCTGACAGAGAGACAGACTGATGAGAGGAGCTCCTAATCCAGTGCAGCTTGAGAGGCATCACCTGAGCGCAGGAGTGACAAAGGTTGGCGGAAGCACCGGGAATTTTTCCTTGCACCAACCCAGGAACAGGAATCCTTCTGTAAGCACAGGCTCATCCCTGCAGTGTGTGGTAGTAGCATCTCTCCCATCTAGCTTAGCTGCTACAGGATTTAAATGGATCTGTAAGTGCACTCCTATCAGCTCTATTAAATACTTTTGAAATAAATACAAAAGGCTCACTGGAGAGAATGGAAAATGTTGTGTCTCCCTCTTCCCCTGATTTCTTTATCATCTAGGTAGAATTAGGGGAAGGATGCAAAAATCAATTGATTTTTCTCACTGGGTCCAGATTTAAAATACGCTTCCCCAGGAAAGCTGTGAATTGCACATTCCCAGCTCAGTACTTGTTCTAGGTAGCTTTTTGTATTATGCAAACAGTGTAAATGGGCTGAATAATCTTTAGTAGGGCAGGGCAGGATAGCGAAGTTCAACTTGCAGTTTTGTTCTGTCTGCAGATTTGCAGGTTTTGCAGATCAAGGTATCTTTAACTCCCCTTGTCAGTCATTCATCTGAACCGGTAGGTAGAGCAAAGTAGGTGCATGTGTATAGTAGAAACATTTACATCTTTAATCAGAGGGAGAGTATGTGGCTCAAATCTGTACCTGTATTTATTTGTGCATTTGCTGTTGTGCTCGCAGTGGATGTAGAGCAGAACATGAAACCAACAGTATCTTTGCCCTGAAGAGCATTTGATCTGGGGGGCAAGAAGAAACAACAAATCATATATATAATTACTTTGCCATAGGAATAAAACAGCTTCATCTGGCCAATTACAAGGACACGTATTTAAATAAAGAATTTAGGGGGAAAAAGTAATTGCTTTACTGAAATAATGGCAGGTACCTGGGAAGAGATGCATAAAAAGACTAAAAATGATTCATTAGGCAGGCATCAGAAGAGACCTCGAACACACCCCAAGGATCTTCTCACTGCATTCAGATGAAGCCAGAAGTTGGCACTGGAAATTTTTAAACTCATATGGAAAGCAAATGTGTGTCTAAAACTGCTGTATACTCCACACTTCTGGCTCTCATCCAAGCCATGGTTCATCCATGCTGTGTAGAAATTCTTCCTGTTTTTCTTCAAGGATTTCCTATTTTATGCTGAGGATTAATGTTGTCTGCCACTCAGCAATATAACGAACGACACAATTTATCCAGCAAGGTAAATGTCAGATGATGCCCAGAAATATAACTTGATAAATTATCAGCGACTCTAATAACAGGGGCATTTATGCTAAACAAAAATAAAAAGGAGAAGACTAGAAGGAACACTGGGGAATTTCCACTTGCTTCCCTTTATGGTTCAAGGAATGGGTTGGAGTTTACTTGAATTCAAGGAGGTAAAATTAACCAAATCAGACTCTGTGTGGATTGGAAACCATGGTGTCTAGCAATACAGGGAAAGTATCAAAAGCCCAAAGAGAAAAGAGGCATAAAAGTTAAAAAAAAAAAAGCCAAATGGAGGAGACCCAAAAAAGGAAAACTGGGAGAGAACAAAACATTTTGGAGAGGGCTTTGTATAGATGAATGTTTTTTTGGGCATCTTTACTTCCGTATACGTTCATGTGATATACAGTTCATCCAGGCTAAGGACCACAGCTAATTCACTGACTGTTGCACACCAGCTGTAGACAATTGCAACCCAGAATATTTTTAAAGGTCATTTTACTAATTACAACAGTCAGAGTTTCCCACCAGCCCCGTAAGGATATGTCACTTTAGGCCATTTGGTGTATCTCAGCCTAGTGGTAAAACTAGAAACAAAATTTACTTAACTGATAGAGTCATATCAAAGTCAGCAATACACTGCTAATTTCAGTAACCCAATTTAGAAGTGACGGATCAGCTAAGGAAAAGTTAGCAGTAGCTCACAAAAGCACTTATGACCTGCTTCTAAAGGGCAACAACAGAGCCTTTTAGTAAAAGAATTAATAATACGAGTTAGATTAGGGTTACAAGTCGCTCTGGGAATTACCCATCAGCTAGAAGTAAAAGAGCTGATGTCTATCTTACTAAAGTGCAGAGATACAAATTTTGTTGCAGGTTGTGTGAAACTGTTTCCCTACATATTGTTTTTTCCTGAAAAAGAAATACATTTTTACATTATTTAAATAACACATAATTAAGTAGCCACATTCTCATCTTGTTTAAAAGGGGGGAAAACCCTCCAAAAACCCCTGCCTGTTGTGTGCTCCAAGCAGGGAGGGCAATACAGGAGCACAGTAAGTGGAAAAAAAAAAAGGGGGAGAAACAGAGAATGTTTAACATTCAGAATTTGTCCACAGCCGATAATTTATTGGAACTCATCTGTAACAAGGCCTGGCACTGATTTATAAGTTGATTTGAAAAATAAATAAAAGTGATAGAAACCTGCATTCGGTTTTAATGATAGACTGTTGCAGCGTGAAAAGTAAGGATATGAAACATTGCAAGGAAATTAGATATTATGCCCTGAAGACAACTGCAGCTACCAGCCCATTAATTGTTAGATATTTATTATTAAAAATTTCTTTTCATGAGTGACTGCAGAATATTTGTGCTCTTAAAGTTGTTGAGTTCTGACATGAATGAAGCGTATGAAGCTCATTTTTTCTTCCCTCTGTGTGTGCGTGTGTATGTGTTTGTGGAGCTGACAAGGTAGCTGACCCAAAAATGTGATGAATCTTTCCTGCACAAACACAAAACACACAAGTGCTGCCTCTGAATTGATACTGAAGAGCATAATGAATGCTGGGAAGTTTGTAACTGTTCTGAATTTCAATAACAAGGGGCTTGGCGGTGCTTGGGAACAAGTCTCTCTGGAAGCAGAGAGGGCCCAACTCTGTTTCCAGTGAGATGAACAGCATCTCCAAAGAGCTCTGACAATTTGCACAGGTAGCGCATCATCTCCCGTGTACTCCCAGAGCTTAACCAGTTGTACAGCAAGTGCTGCAGAAAGGAGGAGGCAGGTAACTAGTAAAAACCCAGCAGTGTATATCTGATAAATCAAAAAGAAGGCAAGTAAAGTATCGCTTTAAAAACTGCTCTAAAGCTCTTGGCAAAGGGCGGCATTATATCATGCCTTAAAAATACATAGGAAACTCAATCGAATAAATTCTGAATCAACACGAGTTCACAGAAAGGCAAGGCCGCCTAACACGTCCTCCTACTTCTCCACCCTCGACCGACAGGACAGCAGCACTGCTGACCTTAGGAGGACGCGATGCCCAAGGGAAGGCGCCCACGCAGGACTGATGCGCGTGGGGCACGGGATGCGCCGCAGTATGTCTGCACACCAGCTGCCACGCTGGCCTGCCTGTAGAAATACAGACAATAATAAGCCCTTTCTTTTTAAGACATTTTGAGGACAACTGATGAAAATGGGAAAGAGACAGGGAGAGAAAAACATAGTGGTTTATTATTACATGGTCATTATATCACAGTAGTGTCTACAGTTACAAGACATTGCACAAATACAGAAAGAGAAATGGTACCTATCTCTATCGGCCTGGGATTTACCTGTCTCAGTTTTTTCTATGAATTATTAATAGCAGTTATAATAATTATTATAATAATGTGGCTACAGAAACTTAATGAAGGAAGATCAGATTTAAAATCCTTGTTACTTGGATTGTCTGAGACAAACATTAACATCATGAGCTCATACAGTGTTCAGAATAGAAAAGGCAACTCTTGACTCTATTACAAGCAAAACAATATATGTGATTTTCAAGTTGTACAAGACAGCTTATCCCCATTTCTCCATCCTCATTTCACTTGGAAAACTGTACCTGTAAGGCCACATGCACTATACAAATGAGGTTTTCAAAAGCAGGGATGTGTTCAGCTCACAGTAAAAGCTATCTGGTACTTCATCTGTTCCAGAATTATTTCTTTCTCCACACTGAAATATAACTTACAGTCCACATTACTGTTATTTCCTCATAGGTATTTCTTTGGTGTTTCTAAAGCAGATAAAATCTGTGAGGCCACATACTTCCTTTTCAGAACACGGACTTAAAAGGAGGAACATTTTATGCAGTGCAAAGACAGGCAGCTATTATAGAAGATTCACAGTTATAGGCAAATATATTAATGGTGGGGTTAGCTCTTGAAATGAGAATTTATAACATGCCTTAACCTAATCCCTCATTAAGATAATTTATTCCCACCCTCAAGGTCTCACATCACAGCTAGCACTAGGCAAATAATTAGTAACAAACAATTCATTTGATCAATTTCAACTCCTCTTTTTTAATGAATCGTCAGTCAATGCAGTACAATTTTCTCAAATATATTTATAATTCAACATTATTTGCCAATTTTTGTGACGAATTTGCAGCCTTTTGTTTATGCAGGAGGAGCTGGGTGCTCGACAGTAGCTAGTGAAGGCATTTTGAATGGATGCAGAAGTCACGTGGCGTAATTGTGTTCTCTGTCTGGAAAGTGGGATGTACAGATCAATTTTCCTTTGTGAACACTCAGGCTTTCCAGACTTGAACATTATTTCCCCAAAATGAAATTGAGGACGTGAACATTTTAATCCACAACTCACACAATTCACAGATGAGGATGGGAGTTCTTTGCTTTGGGGTCATGTTGCCCAAGAGACTCCCAGCTCCCTTTGTAGCTTGGTAGGAAAGGGACCTACTTCCATCTCGCTGCTGGGAGAGAGCATCCTGGCCTAGAGAAAGCTGCAAGCCTGCGTGCTAATTAAGGTGGCCTTAGGAACTTACTGCAGCAGAAGCATTTCCTGAAGAATCTCCAGCAAGTATCCAAACATTTGCTGAAGTACTGACTAAGCTCTTTGCTCGGCTGCCCTTCTGCCTGCTGCAGAGAAACCTATGGGAGTCCACTTAGTAAACGTGGCATCCAGAGGACTGAAAGGCTATGAAATGAATTGAGGTCTCTGACACAGCCCTAACTGGGCCACCACAGCAGCCCTGGAAGGTATTTTCAAACTACTTTTTTCACTTTATATCAGCCAGAATGAGAGCAGTTATCAAGCTAATGAAATTCTTACATCTCTGTCAGCTGATGGGAATAAAGCCATGCAATACTGTTTCCTAAAGCAGCAGCACAAAGCCACCGACCAAAAGTGCAACCCATAAAATGAAGGAAGAGAAATACAGAGTTGCGGTATAAAGGCACCAGGCTGGGATCCAGCAGGCCCATGTTAGAGTCACCCTGCATGGCATTCCTGCGTCAGCCGTCCCCTCTTCTCTTCCTGTGAAATGGGGAGAAATGTTTTGTCATTTTTCACGTGCAGCTGATGGCCCGTTGATCCTGTGTGCTTCTCACGACGAGCACAACTTCGTACTGCAGGGCTGTTTGTTTGGGAAACAGCGAGGCAGAGCTGGGTATGTGTCACCCCAACACAAACAGCAATAGCTAGGTGGTTCAAATACTTTCTCTAAACCAAGTACTGTAAATCCAAAATCCAATTACAGTTACACTTACAAGACAACAAAGTAGAGAACATAACTAAAGCTCTAGGCCTCACCTCAGCCCTGTAGAGACTCAAAGCTATAACTATTCAGTGACAGAGAGGCATTTTAGCTGCTCAAATTAAGCAGTTTTAAAACAATACTGTACATTTTCCTCCAGTGTTTTATCCTCTGCGTGCCTGGATGCAAGTCAGAGAAAAGGTGTGGAGGACTTGGAAGAGGGC
>JANZLQ010000030.1:16863518-16887809 GCA_026212715.1 Elanus axillaris
CAAATAGCAAAGAGCAGCTTTTTCAGTGAAGACTTGTTCCAACTAAAAACAAGCAATTCCACCAGCAATTGAACAAAGGAAGTCTGCGGGGTAAAGTGGCAAACTGTACTGTTCTGGCTGGGGATAGTTACAACTTCCTCATAAAATGTATGTCCTGAACTTAATTTTAATTTATCTCAAAACTTTCCTTAGGATAAACTATTAAAAATCTGTTACATGAATACCAATTAAGAAACTCAGATAAAGTACTAGCACTCAATATTCCTAATGAAGACACCATTAAAAGATAAAAAACCCCACACTCACGCAGACCCCTACTCCAAAGTCTAGAGTGAGAGCAAAGAAAAACAAGTTAGTATTTTGACTTTTTTTTTCCCTTGTACTTGCTGTTTTAGGGGACTTTCAGAGTGTCCAGATCTCTAAAGGATGGGTTAAACAGGACCCAATATTTCTCCGTGTCAAGAACGCAGTCTTGCCCTCCTGATAAATTGCCATCTCAGCCTTACTTTGGAGGAGTAACAGAAGTGTAAGGAACAGATTCTCAGGTGTTGATGCTCCACCTACAATGCTAGGGAAATACAAAGAATAAAATTGAACAGAATAATTTGTGAATGTGCTGATTCAATGTCATCCTGTAAAACTGGTAAGATACAATGCACCTTTTACAGAAAACCTATATAAGACCTAATTCTATTATTTATTTCACTTCTCTACTAGCTACAAAAATGCCCATGTAGATCACGTTGTGTGATGTGGTGGGATAGTGTCCTTCCATTTTTCCACCCTCATATTTGAACCTACTCTATAAATTAGGATCATCTCCAGCAACGTTACAGCCTTCTCAAGAAAAAGGGACTGAAAGAGACTCCAGCAGCCAAGACAAGTGGTCTGGTAACTAGATCACTGAATAGAAGTCTCCTGTGCCAGCACTTCTGTCAGTCTAGCTCTTTGTTTCTTTTGGCTTTTTAATGATGCCATTAACTAAAAATGTAACACCCCATTTTAGATCAAATAGTATTTTGCATTGAGAGCAAACTGTTCTTCCCTGGATTTTGTTTTCCTGGAGAAACCTCTGCCTCTCCTACCACCAAAATGTTCCCTACACTTTCCCTAAGGATTAAATCTGCCCTCAGCCCAAGCCAAATATTATACACGCAATTGCTTCAGCTTGGCTGTTGAGTTTGAATGAATTTAAATTGCTGAAACTCAGCCCCAGGGAGGAACTGGTTGATCTTCTTTTGTAGTAATCAGTACATTTTTGCTTTTCAAGAATTTCTACAAATTTCTATTTGTATTCACAGTTTCTTTAAAAATGATTAATTATTGTTAGTTATTCCACATAAAACCCTAATTTCATGCATATTAAACATATGAGCTCATAGTAGTGCCCTGTCCTTCATTTACAAGGGAAGGTCTCACATACTTGCTTTTTCTTCAGGAAAGATGTTCTTTTTTGGCAGAACAGAAGCACTAGCTCCTCTTGTTTCAATAAGAAATCCCAAAGATATAAGATTTTGTTATTCTGAGTCTTCGGTTCTCCTCTGAAATGTAAGTAGCAGTTACAGTCTTCTTGCAGTGAAATAACAATAGATCTGCAGTCCATGCTGCTCATATGCGTCAACAGGCTTTATGACACATTGTGCAATGCACTACATTCAGTAGAGTTTGTATGAATTTGTAGTTATTGTACTTCTTGCAAACTAACAATATGGATTTTTATAGACAACTGCGGAGAAACAGGGAGTTGTGACTGAACAGAACTTTATTAATCCATTGTTTAAAAAATAATCTGCAGTGGTGTCAGCCACAGATTTCTGAGTAACAAATCCAAGCAAATCACTTGGCTTGCTTTTGGATACCAGCATTCCACAGGCAAAGAGACTAAATTAAGTTAGAGTCATAAGCGTCAGTTATTCCACACAGTCAAAACAAATCATGAACTGACTACGCACATTCATGGAGAGTTGAGTCAGGATGTAGCTTACACATTAACTGAGATGAAATTACACCTGTTAGAAAAATGTGTTGCTTTTATTTATCAGCAGGGTAATATAACAAGTAAAAATTCATGTGGAACATCAACTGGTTTAGCAGAGAGAGGGTATGTTTGCCCCTATAGCAGTGTGCAACTCAGGCTACTGGTACTAGTGTTTTGATAGTTGGATTTTAATACACTCTTACAAGCCATGGGACTTTGCTATGATTTTTCTCCATCTTTTCTTGTAAAAAGAGTTCTGAGGTTATGAGGCTACACCTGTGTTCAAGGAAGTACAGCTGCATCTCTGCTCAGTCCCAGATTTACGCCAGCTTCTTGCAAAATGCAATGGAGTTCAGATCACAGACACGTGAAAGTTACTGCAAGACAGAGAAGAATGTGATCTCATACTGTCAGCTACTCCACAGTAACAATCTATGTGCTCAGTATGTATGAGGTAATTCATGTTTTTTCAGTGAGAAGTGTGCATACACGGACAGTTTCTACTGAATTTACTGTGTGGCAGCTTTCTGAGTCTCACATCTCAGAGATTTGTGGACACAAACTCTTAGGTGTCTATCATCCATCTAAAGGAGCAAAATGTTTACATATTTTTTGGAATCTGGTCCTTATTTTTTCCAATAATTCAAGACCACCTTTGCATAAGGAAATAGTATATATACCCTTGGCTCAAAAGGATAACAAAAGAATAAGCTCATGAACACTCAGTAAGGTCATTTATCAAGATGAAAGGAATGCAAAATGATAGAAAAATTACTTTCATAGTATAAAACTAGTAACTAGGATGCCAGGTTTTTAACTGGTATTCTCCAGTTAGACTACAGGAATGAAAAAACAAAAAGGGTGAGGGCAGAGGAGCAAATACAGAGATAAAATGATAAGCAATCCAGTGTGGGTTGCTCCTCTGACTAAAAGGACAATGTTCTCCCAAGGGCCCACATCTTCACGTAGCCACCTCAGCTCTTTTTCTGTTGCTGCCCTACCACATCCATAGGCAGAAAAATTAAGCTTTTTGCAAGAACTAACAGAGGTAATGGATATACTTCCAGCCCTCCCTGCTGTGACATTGTGGAGAGGATGATGCGTTATGCACCACCTTATTTGCTGTTGTGATATACTTCAGACATGTACCAGTATTTACCATATGAGGCTGAGAAAATAACACAGGTTACCAATTCTGTTGAATAGGGATTACAATAATAGAAATGACCACAGGGAAGAAGAGACAGCTCTTACTGTGAGTCTCAAAAAATAAACTAAACAGAGAGGATAAAAGGTCAATATTGAAAATTACTTATGAAGAATCCCCTGCACCACAGAATACTAATTAGGAAAAATACAAACTATCCACACTTTCAAAAATACACATTTTAACACTGTAAGTCATTACCAGAAAGAGAACAGTTAAAATGGTCCAACAGTCATAGCTTTGGCAGAGGAAATCTAGCAGATTGAAGAAATCACACACTAATCATATACTGCTCCCTTCAGCCACCTGCATACTACCAAACGTGGTTCGTGCATTTTCAGTCTGGCACAGCTGTTCTCAACTCTGAAGGACCTGCAACGAAGATGACTGACAGGAGCCATCCTATTTCTGACCATGAAGTCTCAGCGTACCTAAAGAGAATGTCTTTGCCCATCAATCAAGGTACACATTTAAGATGAATCTGTCTTCACAGTGGATCTCCACAGGCAGCAAGGGAAGCATTGCACAGAGAGGGGCAGCCTAGAGCTCTTCTGCAGTGATTGAATTTGGTATTTTCAGAATAGTAAAGCAGTTCTGGCTCAACAGGATTTTGATCGTCTTCAATTGCTTTGAAAACTCCCTGTCCCAATTCTTAGTCCGATTACTGAAACATGCTTTGTCACTGTTGCATCCAACATTATGTAATGGAAAAACAGGATAGCCAAGAATTAGCATTATTGCCGTCCAACGCATCTTCATTTTCATTTCTTCCTCATCTTACCACAGTGCACAGTGCAGAAATACAACCTGGTAAAAGATACCACATTGCACCTTTCCGATACACAGCTATACCCATTCTCCATGCAAATTTAGCTCTCAGTAGGGAAAAAGCTAACTCTCCCAACTAGTGACATTTCTATTTAGAAGCCAAACATTTATCATTGGTACATGGTCTATGCTTCAACTTCTTGGAAAAAAATGAACTCTTATCTAAGAAATAATAAAATATACTGAAGTTGTCTTGCAATGCAAAATGTACCAAGTTTAAGATGGTCAATTCAGGACGCCTTTACTTATGTGCCTGGGGATCCAAAAGCTTTAGGCAGTAACTGGTCTCATCCCTGGCAAGCATGCAAGCAAGATTGCTTAATCGCAGGCTGCTTTAATACCAGGAGAGATGTAGTTTGCAAACCAAGCTTGTACACCCAGGCATGAGCCATTTATTAAGGATAAGTCCCAGGAAATTAGGTATGATACATAGTAAGGATTAGCTACTTTTAAATCAGTTCTTACCTATGTAGTTATGTAGAATTTGTTTTCTTTTGTTAAAATCAAGGATGGTGATATTACCTAACAGCAAGAATACAGTCTTCATTTGAAGAAGCCAAGCACTCACATTCTGATTTTACTATTAGCTGCACTGCACAGGGTGGTGTAAACTAGGGATAGAATACTACCAGCTGTTAACTTGAACTGCTTATTAAGGGCAATTTTTAGCATATTTCTCACTAAAATGATTTTCCAGTACCAAAATTTGGATGGTATACAAAATAAATAATCCTAACTTTGGGCTAGAGCAAGAAAAGATTAAAGGCATGTTAAAGCCTGAAGAGCTTAAATTCTGCTTAGTCACTGCCTGAAGCCTGTATGAACACTGCTTTGTGCATTAAAGCCTCTCAGGGGTCTCAAATCCTCTTTGTGGACATTGAATCAAAAAATCATAGAATAGTTTGGGTTGGAAGAGACCTTTAAAGGTCACCTAGTCCAACCCCCCTGCAATGAGCAGGGGGATCTTCAACTAGATCAGGTTGCTCAGAGACCTGTCCAACCTGATCTTGGGATGTTTCCAGGGATGGGGCATCTACAGCTTCTCTGGGCAACCTGTGTGTCGTGTTTTAATGCCAGCGAGCAACTAAACACCACGCAGCCACTCACCCACTCCCCCCCCACCCAGTGGGATGGGGGAGAAAATTGGGAAAAGTAAAACTCGTGGGTTTAGATAAGAACATTTTAATAGAACAGAAAAGAAGAAAGTAATAATGATGATAATAACACTAATAAAATTACAACAGTAATAGTAAAAGGATTGGAATATACAAGTGGCGCACAGAGTAATTGCTCACCACCCGCCGATTGACACCCAGTAAGTACGCGCGCAGTGATCCCAACTCCCCCACCACCCAGTTATTTCCTGAATGTGACGTCCCATAGTATGGAATACCCCATTGGCCAGTTTGGGTCAGCTGCCCTGGCTGTGTCCCCTCCCAACTTCTCGTGCCCCTCCAGCCTTCCTCATGGCTGGGCATGAGAAGCTGAAAAATCCTTGACTTAGTATAAACACCACTCAGCAGCAACCGAAAACATCAGAGTGTTATCAACATTCTTCTCATACTGAACTCAAAACACAGCACCGTACCAGCTACTGGGAAGACACTTAACTCTATCCCACCTGAAACCAGGACACCATGTCAGGGTTTCACCACCCTCCTCATAAAAGATTTCTTCCTTATATCTAGTCTAAATCTATGCTCTTCTTAGTATAAAACCATTACCCCTTGTCCTACTGCAACAGGCCCTGCTAAAAACTCTGTTCTCATATTTCTTGTAAGCCCCAGTTAAGTACTGAAAGGCCACTATAAGGTCTCCCTGGAGCTTTCTGTTCTCCAGGCCGAACAACCCCAACTCTCTCAGCCTTTCCGCACAAGAGAGGTGTTCCATCCCTCTGACCATTTTTGTGGCCCTCCTCTGGACCCGCTCCAACAGGTCCATGTCCTGCACTGAGGACTCCAGAGCAGTAACTCCATGTCCGTAATTGTCCAAATCCTGTGGCTGTAAGGCCTATCTCAAACTCAAACACCCATCAAGTTCAAAATAAATAGGTATATCTTTACCTGTTTGTAAGCATAAGCAGATTTACTGGATTAGGCATGAGAGTATTAATATAGCAGGCTACATTTAAAGACACAGTGAGCAGAGAAGCCACTTCTATTTTTGAACAGGACTGTTCATTGTTGGATGATGTGGTTTTCTCTGCTCAGCCACAGCCATCAGAGCCACATCTCTCCCTCAACTCTCTTCTGAAGGGGTACTTTTAACTTTTAAACTACAGGTCATTCTGAAAGTCAGGATGGGGTACTTCTAATTACTACTGCTGTCACCGTTTTGGTCATGGGGGACAACTATTTATCTGGGTCGTTATGCAAATTAAGGCTGAGATGGGTTTGAGTAACATGCTTATCTGTAAATTTGAGTGCCTCTACTTTCTATAGATAACCTGTAACATAATCCGCTTCCTAAGCATGGCCTGTAGTGCCCTTAATTTTTCATGTTGAGGGCTCTCTACCTATAACACATAGTCCTGCAAACACCGCGGTAGTCCTCATGTAATGGGACTCCCACGAGGGCTTGCAGTTTTTGGAGTCACAGAGAAGCACGCCATGAGGAAGCATGGCTGTAGTACACAGCCAACAGTATCATGTTATCCACAAGGCTGGGCTGTGGAGCTTTCACAGTGCTTCATCACCAGGATGCCACCACTGTGTCATTCCTGTTCCATGGTCGTGCACAATAGCGTGAAAAAGACTTGTCTTCAGAGGTTTCATTATATCCATACTTACGTTAGTACTCAGTGCCAATAGGTACTGTAATGCGGTGGAAATGTAAAGGAGTTCAGGAACCTAGAATGAGGCAAAAGGGAAAAAACAGGAACTGTAGCCTGTCAGGAATGGTTCATTCTACAAATGGTATCAGTAAATGGATCCTATAATTCCCAAAGATGATTTTATTGGCTTACTGAACAACTCACCAGGTGCTTCACAGGCTGTAACTGAAGTTATAACCTTTCTCGTGTAACGGCACTGCTCATCCTTCCTAGGGAGGACAGGGAGAGCCCCTTATTCCACCTTCAATTTTCTTATGAATGCTAGCGACTTCTGGGATGTCTGCATTTCCTCAAGGTGTACGCTTCACAGGAAGTAAATACAAATGCTCTTCTTAAGCCACGTGTAAGACTTGCCTTGGTAAAAATGCAGTTGACTGCTAGTGCTACCTAGAAAAATTCAGAAAGCTGAGCACAGATAGACTTGCTGTTTTAACTAGAGAGCAAAGCAGGCACACTGGCAGCACAGACTCAACCAGACCTGGTGCATATCCAAAGGCTGCTGTCTTGCAGCCCCCTCCCCTGTCTGACTGCACACTTCACCCAGAACATGCTGTCACCAAGTCTACTCCAGGAGACGGTTTGCAGCAGAAACCAAACTTACACCACTCTGTATTTAGATGTACCATACTGACAGAAGCCCAGGGGATATTTATTTGATCAGTCTTCCCTTTGCTGCTGCAGTTAGAGGTAAACAGCAGGTTACCATGTGACAGATTGTACAATGGTTAATAGCAGCATTTATTGTGTGTGCACGTGTTCCAGTGTTGTTGGTGTTCAAGTGTTCAACCTGACATAGCAATTTTGCTTCAGTTTCATATGGAACTAGGACTGCTATACGATAGATATTTTTGCATAGATACACTTCAGTAAATGGCTGATGCTACAGAAGTGTATGCAAGTGGAATTTATACCTGGGTTTTGAACAAGTAGGAAGGCAACTACTACAGCTGTTCATGTTCATGCAAACACTCACAAATAATAGGCAAGTGGTGTAGCAACACTTCTTTCTAACAGATGCCTGCAGCTTAGATGCTGTACTAAAACACCCAATAGCATTGTAAGAGCTAAATGCAGAAAAACAAAAGCAACTTTGAAGTCCTTCATGAAAACATTCAAGTAGTTCTGTGTTGACAGCATCATTTTAAGCTACCAGCTCCTTGTATTTGCTCTAACAGAATGAGATACTCTCAGCATTGCAGTGAGCAGCAGTTACCAAATGGTCTCTCTCTCAAGGGGAGTGTAGTCTAAAGCTACCCGCTATTCAGCTAGCATCACACTATTGGGTGTTGTCAGCTCAGCTTCAGCAGAGTTAGTGTAGCCAACCCAGAGATACTTGTTTTAAGTATGTTTATTAACAGTTTGGAAAAAGTAGAAGTATCAGAAACCAGACAGACAAAGCTCCTATGAATTATGAGCACAGAATGATTGAGGTTGGAAGGGGCCACTGCAGATCATCTGGTCCAACCTCCCTGGCTCAAGCAGGGCCACCTAGAGCTGGTTGCCCAGGACTGTGTCCAGGTGGCTTTTGAGTATCTCCAAGGATGGAGACTCCACAACCTCCCTGGGCAACCTGTGCCGGTGTTCAGTCACCCACACAGTAAGAAAGTGTTTCCTGATGTTCAGAGGGAACCTCCTGTGTGTCAGTGTGTGCCCCCTGGCTTTGGTCACCACTGAAAAGGGTCTGACTCCATCCTCTTTGCATGTTCCCTTCAGGTATTTTGTACATATTGATGAGATTCCCACCTCGGCCTTCTGTTCTCCAGGCTGAACAGTCCCAGCTTGCTCTCCCGTGGCCCCATCTATCTCCTGTCCTGGGGAGCCCAGAACTAGTCACAGTTCTACAGGTGTAATTACAAGGTAAAACTTTACACTTGAAATACAAAACCTAAGAAGAGGAAGCATAAAACTGAGAAATTGAACAAAGAAAAACAATTTTTAAATATCCAAAAATGTTGAAAAGCAATACGTTACTATCACACCTCAAGAAAAGACAGCAAAACAGCAGAAACTGATCCAGGAATAGAAAAGAAGCATTAAGTCAGCATTATGTTCTAAGCTGAGTATTTATATGTGAATTCTTTATTGTGTTACTGTCTTTGCTTCTCTACAAGTGAATGGCAAAAAGATACAGATCCAGCATGACATCGTTATTCTCAATTCCTCACATGATGACAACTCCTGACAGTTTTCCAATGGCAGCAGCTTTTAACCAGTAGCAAGGTGAACTAAATTCAGGCCAGTCACCTGAAAGTGAAGGATACTATGCTCCCCTATGACTGCTACTGTCTCTGGCTTGTTTCCATAGCAGTGTTCACAGAAAACAGAACAAATCAACAAGATAACACACACAATGCAAAGAAGCTTCAAACAAAATGCAGGAAGCCTATTTTATGGCTGTCTTAATTTTGCTTTAAATTATACTATCATAGAACGCAGAACAAAAACAATTTAAAATCTCTAATACCAGGGTAAGAGACAACTGAGCTTACATTGGTAGTGTTTTATTTCAGGTACAGAAGGGCTCTGTTGGACTTGGGGCACAGAATAACTGAGGGTATTAACATCTATTCCTTGCTCATCACAGACTTAAGGCAACTTTGGGCAAGTTACCATCTCTGCTTCAGCAGTGAAATGGGGATAGGATTTTTCTGCCTCATAGGCAAGACTAAAATTAATCTCTATAAACTGCCTGAATAGTCAGTTTTGTATTAAATATTTAAATTAATATAAAGATTTTTAAACAGGTAAAATGTAAAAGGAAAAAAACCCCTTCCACTTACAAATTCTGAGCTATTACCTAAACCATATATAAAATCCCTCCAGAAAAAAGTATGAATCCATTTAATTACTTTCCTAACTTGTGAAGTTTACTTATTTCCTGCCCTCCAAAGTATACATGCCATTCTATACCTCTTCAGAACAGTAAAGAACTCAAAAAGTTTTCATGACTGAACAAGCAGTGGTCAAACATAAGAGAAGGGCTTGTTTGTGCCTGGGAGCATGGGAAGCAGAAATAAAAGAAAAAATTAAGACAAACCAGGTTAGTAAGGAAGGCACTTATTAAAGAAAAAAGAGCACTTGCAGTAATTTATTTCCTCTTCCTTTGGTTCTCAAAGGCAAGCAAACAAGAAGAGAGATTTTCCTGAAAGATGGAATGAGGTCAAGGAATTAACTCATACATGTACTCATCAAGACCTTTCAAAAAATATAATGGAAAGTATAAAAGGAAGGATATTTCATTGAGAAAAAAAGGACTTAATCATCCAGACAGTCATAATTGATATGAAGCAGAAAACATGGAATGTGACCAATTTATAAGAGTATGATGTGGGCCCTTAAATGCAGGAATAGAAACCTGAAACAATCCATAGTGTATCAAAAGAGCATGTTAAAAAGTTAGCATCCAAAAATAAGAAAGACAAGTAAGGAAGACAAGTAGGAATGACATGTGCCGAAGTTTTACCTTAAAATGTTAGGTAAGTTCGAAGTACATGAGCGGAAAACAAGATTAAGAAAAAGTTTAATGCAGTACCAGGAAACACTGTACGTTTCAGGGTGGGTTCAGAGCAATAGTTCTTCCACACTTGTATTCACATATAGGTATCTGAATAATTAGCAGTTTGATAATACTGGTGTACTGAAATACTGAAGAAATCTACTGCAGAGTCAATTAGTTTGGCAAAGAAATGTAAAAATGTAATGTGAAAGCAAGAGTAAATTCATACTAATTTAGGAAAGCAGAGCTCCCTCAATCCTCCACCGGAGGCAGAGGTAGGGGACATCACAGAGGTAGACTACTGACACCAATGGAGACCTTGGGCAGCCTTAATTTTAGTGTGAACTTCAATCCCATTAGAACTAATTCTTACACCACAGTTTTTCTGTCAAAAGGAGAAAGTTATGTAGCATAAAGCAGCAATTAATTCACATTATATTTAGATAATGTATTTTATAGTAACAGAATGAATTTTTTTTCTGTAGTTTCATAATGCCTACTGTAAAGAATCCAGAAGCCAATGAGCATAAAATGCAAAAGTTATTATGATCAGCCTACACAGCAACATTAGGAAGGGTTAACCAGCACCCCAGTGTAAGTGCTCTTGCATGAAAAACAAAGAATTTACAGCTAATTTGTGGCCAAGCCCTTATTCATATTTCACTGACAACACAAACCCAACATACATATACAGTACAGAAGATCCTAAAATAAAAATTTGTAATAAGAACACTTGGAGGTTTTTAAGGTTCTCTTACTTGCACGCACTATAAAGCTATTAAAAAAAAAACAACTAACACCCCCCCCAACAGCAATCCTATGAAATAAAGGTTTTCTTAAGGTCTCAATGAAAGCAGGTAACTGCACAGACCATGACAGGTGGCAAATTATGAACTACTCTCACTTGTGCATGCATTTTCTTTAACACACTTACATAGTGTTGATTAGCAAGTACTAAACTCACATCTATGAAAATAATCTGAGTCAAATTTATACTATTAACACTAAACCTGCAATATTCATTTGTGTATAAAAATAATTTTTAAAGTACACCTGTAAAAAACCATACATTTCTATAGTTAAGAAAAAGAAAATTCATAAAAAAATAAATATAAATTTCCCCTAACATGTGCTCCAGTAACTAAGTCTTGTATACAAGAGAGAATAAATTAAATGGTAAATTGTGTACACTACACTCTCCAGAGAGAGAAAATAGTGACAAACGATTATATGAAGAGTTTGGCAACCTACATGCTACATTTGAATTCTAGTCAAACTTTTGGAGTGACTTCTCATCTATTTCTGTAAAACAGATGCCAAACAAGTTATTTTTACTTTGACTTTCTGCATGTATGGTAGCTTTCACATAATTCCGTTTCCAGAAGTTCAATAAAGTTTAGCAATAGACAGTTCACATATGGCAAAACTGAGACTGAAAAATTGTCAAAACGATGCTCAAATGCTAATTACCAAGTTCCACCAAGCTAGTGAACAGAGCAGTAAGTGTTCCATAATTACTTTTTTTTCAATGGTTCAAAAACCTATCCTATTTTAAGCTTGACAGGTAAGTTAATCTCACTAGAAAGAACAACTTCATTTAGTGAAAAGAATGCAAGGGAAAACAAGAGTTGATAGATATTAAAAAGAAAGAAATGTGTATCAATCCCCTTGACTTGGTCAAATGCCCTCTTAAATCAATTTTGAAATCGTAACCCTTTTTTCATATCTTATCATGAAACTTTGGCTGCAACATGAAAATGGATAGCCATGGCAGGCCATCCTTCCCTTTCAAGGTGTACACATTCGTCAAATTCACAACTCTACCTTATCCAGGACACAATGAAACATGCAGCAGCTGAGAATTTAAAAAAATTGTCACACACAATAAATTCTCCTAACTTGGCAACACTGGGTGTATATGGGTTGAAAGGCTTTGCTGACACACCAGAATAGCTTGAGTGCTGGAAAGAGCACAGTTATATTAGTGCAGCTCTCCACTCCACTTATTTGTCCTGTCGTGCTAAGATGGCTACGTTATTCCATGTTCTATTTTATAACATACTTAATATGGCATATGCTAGCTACCAACTTAATAAGCAAAATTTAAGGCACATTTTGTGTCTGTGCTTTGATTACAAGCTCCTTGGAACAGCAATCCTTCTTAAATGTCTGAAAAGCATTTTGCACATTTTGAACACTTTCATAAACTAGTATTTTTGGCAGAAGGCAATCCTTTGAGATATTTCAGTTTTGTACATTCTTCCTGAGTATACAATTCTATTACCCAATTTACTTTTAAGTTGAAAGAACACATACCAAGATGCATCTAAGGGACACAATAACAACAAAAAAAAATCATGAACACATGAGAACAATGAACTGTAAGGTGATTAGTATTTTTAAAGTGCTATTGTTAAATATATAAAATGAAAGAGATGGCAAGCAATTCAAAAGCAAGTTGAATATGAACATATGAAGAGATAAATGGACTTAGCCTTCTAAATTCATGATGAAAAGACAGACTGGTAGGAAGTACATTGTCTTCTGTCATAAAAGAAAATAGTAATCTGTACCCTAATCCTCCTAAAGTTCATCACAGGACCACACACAGACTGACGCAATACATATTCCAAATGCATTAGCAGATGCTGTTATTCTTTACTCTGATATTGAAAATGTAGAGTTTTGATTTGATGACACTAATTTAGAGGACTTCTGTGTCTCTTTACACCACAATGTTATGGAGGGCCACAGGCCACTAAAATTTTTGTATTTCACAACAGAATAAGCAAATAACAGCTTCTTACAACATTGTTTCAGTCACAACATTTTCATTCTGCGTTCTCAACCTGTTCAGTTCTAAAAGCACATTCCCCCCTTGTAAATGCATGGGTGTTGACTGCACAAACTCAATCACGTTTGTTACTTGCAAGCAATAATCAAAAAGAGTAACATCGTAAGATTTCCATAGAAATTTCTATTACAATAAATACCAAGTTCTGTGATGATCTAATCAATAACCTAAAAAAACCCAACATTTTTATTTAAAATGAAAGAGTGACAACATACCATATTCTAAACCTTCCACCTTTAAAATTGCAATTTGGTCAACCAGTTGCTGATTAGGTTCCATTAAACATTAATACAGTATTACATTTAAGTTACCCCACCTAGACAATTAACAAAGAACAACTAATCTCAGATCAGCCACATGGCCAATATTATTAAAATGCCCAAACTGGTCTTCTACTGTGTCCCACTTGGAATTCAGCTTCTCAGCAGTTTGCCAGGAGCTGCTGTCCTTCATTGCCCGATAATGCCATCTGACAATGGCCTAAACACCGTTTATGATGAATTCAAGTGCTCTGAAGAAAGGGCTTACAAAAACGTGCATTTATAGCAATCTGCAAGCAGACAATATGCCTTCAGCTCCTTTGGTTTTAATAGTGTTCCCTTTGGAAAGTAATCAGTTGAAGACTGTTCCAATAAAATAATAAGTCATAGTCTAGACAAGGCATAAACCACTGCCTATACAGTTTGTGACAACGTCCTTGATTTTCTTTCTTCCACACTTCTTTTCCAAAGACCATGCAATGAAGGCAATTTGATTTTATCCATATTCTTACTGTAAACATTAAGAAATATACCAAGGACAACCAGTAAGCCTGACCACACATACCTAAACAGGAGGAGGAAAAAAAAGTTACCATTAGCACTTTATCTGTAGCAATTACATACCAGTATTTGTGGATTAAATAAAAATAAGGCCCCTTCATCAAGGAGAGACTAGTTTAAGGAAAAAAACAACCCACAAACTAGTGGACTCCAAGAAAGAATTTGCTTGAATCTTTATTATTACCATACTTCCAGCCTTCCTTTTCCTGTCCTGGCTGGAGAGCTTATTAAGGTGAATTTATAATTAAATAATAACTAAAGCATAGCTGTTCTTTCTCACATGAATAAAGTAGTCCTGAGGGGTTTTAGTATGTTCTTCCTACCTACAGTTATGAGCCATACTCTATTACTGGTCCAAAACATGTTCTCACACAATGCCTTATATCCGTACTTCCCAAAGTAAGCACATATTTGTTTCAGCTCTCCATTATTCTAAGCATCAAGAGTTTTCGCTGGAGTAAGTTCCATTTGGGCATTGGCTGTAAGCTTTGTTCTTAAATCTCAAATAAATTTATACACAGCAATAAAATTGAATACTACTTTGTTTCAAACCAGAAGCAATTAGGATCAATATAGTAACTTAGCTGCATTTTTGAATGCAAGCTCTTCCTTGAAATTAAGAAAAGGGAAGAAACCCAAGCTCAAAAAATCTTGCAATTTAATATATCAAGATAATAGAAGCTTGTAGTTATTTAAAAGGGTTAGCTAAGAACTCAAACCTGCACATAAAAGGGGAAACAATACTGTAATAGAGAAAGTACCTTCCTTTAGCCAAATCTTCCTTCACAGAGAAAGTACCCAATTTATCAAGTACCATAAGCACTAGATATTATGCAAGATTTTTCTTAAAAAAACAAAAAAGCCAACACATGGAATAGCTTGTCTTCCAGACCTTTAGAAAAATGGAAACTATTTTCTCTAGCATGATTAGCATCAAGCAGCCAGTCAATATTTACAGCAGATTGCCAACATTTGTAGAAGACACGAAATGAAAAGCATTAAAGCCTGAATATGATTAATTACTGTTGTTATATTTCCATGATCAAGAACATGATTTTTTTATAACATATATAAAAACCCATTCAAAACTATAAATACTTACTGTAACGTGAATGGCTTTGCAAAAAACAAAAAAGAAAGCACAATGGTCATTGCTTTTCTTCCTGTTGTTACTGCAAAGGAAAACAAATATTTACTTAAGAATTCATTTATAGCAAAAGAACATAAAATGGGCTTCAACATTACTAGATAACCTCATTATATAATTAGGAGTCTGGCTAAAGTGATCATCATCCTTGGTGCAATCACAGACTGCAGATGCACCAGTCCAGTGCAAAACGGCACTAGAACCATACGCTGTTTTGTAACAAGTACACTGCATCAGTAGTATTAGCTCCAGCCACAGTATCTGCAGCAGAGAAACTTCCAGAACAAGACTTGCTATTTAATAAATAAATAAGTATTTAATAAATATCACAAATTTCACAATATCTGAAAGCAACAAACCTTCCAAGTAACTGATGGTATAAATTAATCAGTTAAAGCAGAAAAAAAGCAGTATCACTGTTTGGATATACCAAATCTCTTGCCATCTCTACCTCTTGTTATTATAGTTCAGTGGTGTTTTGCGCTTTAAGTGGAATGGGATAATAATTTTGTCATTCTTTTGAAGTTACTGAAGATTTACCTAACAGTTCAGAGAAATGCAATTTTGGTTAGAAACCCAAGAGACCAAGGATGTCTGACTTCCAAGGACTGCATTAGGAAGTTTTCATCCAAACCATTAAAAGACCTACATGTGATCTTATCACTAGAAAGAATCAAGGTAGTAAGAGTTGAGAACACAATCCTGTTACCAAAATGGAAGTAAACTATCTGTTTGGGTTGCTCTCAACTATAGTGCCAACAATTATTTGAACAATTTCAATGCTATCTGCTATGAACAAGAATAGAGTGTTGCTAGCAAACTGTACTGGGAAACTTGTATAGTTTATCACTGAAACAAAATCAGTAAAGTGAGTAAGTTACAGAAAATGTTTAAAAAGAAAAAAAGTAACAATGCAGCCAGGCATACAAGTTTAGCTATGGAGGTTAAGGGCCTGAGAAGGTACTATTCTGTATGACAGTGCAGGCTTCTCAAAGAAAGGCCTTTATATATATAATAATATAATATAATCGCCTGCACCTAAAAAAAAACCTACGTTTTTTTATTAACAGAAAATATTTTGATTACCATGAAGTGCTTTTTGCTACACCATACTGGAAAGCCTTACTTGTATAACTACATCCACATTAGTCTTACTGTAGCATACTGACAAAAGGGACCAATGACTTCTGATGTACTTTCACGCTGTTACAGCTAGTAAAGCAAGCTTCATTCTCCCCAACCCTCGCCCACAAACAAATATTTACTTAAAAACATGTTTTGTAGTGGAGGAAACAGCCTTCATCATTGCTTTATCTGCCCCAATCTCAACTTTTTAGTAATAATTTTCTTTACATTTTAAGAGCATCTATGAGCATCAAATAAAATTATTTTCTATTACATGAAAAATTAAAGGGGAATGAAAAAGAAAATTGAGTTTTAATTAGAAAACAGTTTACAGATGAATAATTTAAAAAATGGTTAAATTACTTCAGTTTTTCTAATTACAATTATTTCTGTTCTTTCAAATCAGTTATTAATTAAAATATTTATGTAACCATTTCCTTCTAAATTAAGTGCCTTTTCTTCTTTTTCCCAATTAAGTCTGATAATTTCTCATTCTGCTAATAGAAATACAATTTTCATTAAACTCTTTCACCCCACTCCCCCCCAAGAAGGGGGAGGGTGGATGGGGTGTATGAGGGACAGTAATGAATGTGGTATTCTTTTAAGGCACAATAAACATTTTCACATTGCTACAGGCAAGACAGAAAGGGCTCAAGTGTTAGGATTGTCAAGGTCAGGCATAAGAAAGGCTGGGAAGGGTTTGCTATTCCACAGCATTTTTAAACATTTTTTAGCACAGTAAGACTTTTTTTTTTAAAAAACAAAGCTATATTTTAATACATGAACCCAGTCACTTATCTGGGCCATTTTCCAGTCAGGAGATGTACTGAACTTTGTTAAAAACAAATATGAAACAGATGTGCTGCAGAGGAAATAATTAACAGGAAAGCAAAAGCATGCAGTTCTCAGGTCAGAAAACAACTCTCTATTTTCTTTTCCACTACTGCAAATGAAGTGGAGCATCACCTGACAGAAAACAGCTTTTAGGGGGAGAGGGAACAGAGGAAGGTATCTCCACAGCATCTTGCTGCACCTTCCCCCCCATCAAGGCCCTTGTGACTCATGTTTGCAGTTTAAGAAAAGGTAACCTGAAGAAGGAATGAGCCTGGTGTAATTGTTCTTGATAGACTACTATAATGACTATAGAAATGACAGAAGCAGCTAAACAGGCAATGGCTGATTTTTGAAAAATACACTCAAGTTACATTTTAAGTTTGGAAGCAACAATTTTCTACAGACAAACAATTTTACATTCTATAGCAGTTGCATATAGTAAAGAGTAATAATTTTAGGGACAGCCTGAAAACAGATGTACAGGAAGATGATGAAAAATGATCAAGTGTCAGACTTTAGTGTTCTTAGATACTTAAAAACATTAACATTACAATTAACTGCTGTTAAAATAAATGGCTGTCATTTCCCCTTATTCCAACAGTTGAGGATATTCTGATGTGTAAGCACTTCAGTCACTTGACTTTTACAAATTTATAACAATACAGGTTAAAAGCATTCACTTGTAATACAGTTATGTCATTTGGCTGTAGCTAGCTTTTCCTCACCCATGTAACGCCACATACTAAAATATGCCACAGCCTCACAAACACAGATTCAAGTCACAATGAGCTAGTACAAATAGTCTGAGCCACAATTTCTGTCTTGCTAGTGATTCCTTTGATTTAATCAGATTCTCTACTGCTCCTTCCATTAGGGATCTCAGGCAGAGCAAGTATCAATAGGGTCTGAATACACTTCCTTCTCTGATGCCATACAATTGTCCTTTCACACAGAATGTTTAGTTTTAATACTTTTCATTGTATCCAAGGCACACATCAGCCAATGCATTACTGAAGACCAAGCATAACCAGATGACATTATACTTCCCAGTGCGGTACTGAGATGCATTTGGCTCTCTCTGAATGAGGGAGTCACTGAGCACATCTCAGCTAGTAGGATTTCAGCCTCTCCATATGATTTTTCCAGATGACTGATTGCTCAACATGAAGAATATGTCCAGTTGCATAGGGGGATAAGAGTCAAGTCTGAATCTCTCTAAAGGTTGAAAATCCATAATGGTTGTGACTGTCTCTTGCTTTGTGTCCTCCTTTTCCTCATCCATCTGGACATATACCTAGAGCATGTCAGCACAGATAAGTCTGACTTATTACTGCATTTATTACTAGGAAATTAATATATTATTAGGTGAGAACACCACATGACAAACTTTTTATTTGTGCATGAACTATCACAGGAGCAGACAGGATGGTATTTGGTGACTTTTTTAGCCTGGAGTGGATTCCAGTAACTTTTGATATACTTTAAGAACTTATCAATAGGCTTGTACCTGTCCCGTGAATATACAAGTTGCAATTTAGAGATAATACAGCAGCTGTTACACAGCCCACTATAAGTTTATTTAGTTTAAATCCTGGCTTCCAAAACTAATACACACCCTTTATTCCCTTCAGTTCAATAAAAAGAACTGAGGAGACCATCACAAAAATCAGCATTTGTCCCACTTGAGTTCTTTCTGAACTGAGTCTGGAGTACAAATTTAATATCGCTAAAGCAGCATTCCACTGGGAGCATATGGACATTCAGAAGCTTTGCAGGGAGCTCTTCATAGTTTTTCTACCAATACCATTTGTTGGAAATATCCAGAAATTCTGTGCTTAGAGACTATGACACTACCTACTATGCCTTACTAGAACATCCTTACTTCTCCTTCCATATTTCAGATAATACCCTTCTTTTCCTTACACCTTGCTATAAATTTCCATTGCAGTTCCTCTTTTTATAGCAGTGTTGCTTATGCATTAAAACACAGCACAGGCTATATGTACAAGATTACTTAACAGGCTCTTCAGGGTTGAAACTGTGGCACAGAAAGAACAAGGAAGCTCTCAAACACGTACTGTTGGTGAAGATCCATGCTACACAAGCCACCATCAGTCAGCACAAAGAACAGAAACAAAGCCAGAGCAAGAATAATTCTCAAAAGCTCTGCCCTAAATAATAGTACTACTTTATGTTTTTATACCAAAAGCAGTAGAGATATTTGTTCGTACCTGTTACAGCCAGGAGGGCACCAAAGATTTTAATCAAAGCTAGAACAAAGGATATGCCAAAATACCCAGTCAGGGAGAAAAGGAATGCATAACCGTAAGTTTGAAGTGGATGCTGCAACAACAAAAAAAGCCTGTTAGGGAAATATAAAACAAACCCTGAAGTATTGCAAAATGACATAAAACTACAGATTTTAATCAACTGCTTGAGCAATAATAAGCCATTGAATAATGCATTCATACAAAGATCCTTATTTAATTTTAGTTTAATAATGGAAAAATAACAATGAAATTATAAGATTATAAGAGTCTGGTCCTGTGATTTTATTTTTTTTAAAACTTTACCCTATCTTATACATCAAAGACTGTTAACAACTTGCTTAATATTTGAATTATACAAGTTAAACAGTTTACATGACGAAAATACCACTTGAGAAGTGGTGAGTCTTTCTAAAGCATAGAGAGCAATGTTTTCCAGTGAGGTTCTTCATAGAAAAAAGGAAATCTTTACACCTACCTTTGAACAAAATGTTACTGCAGGGCTTAATCCACTAGTGCATGTTAATCCAAACAAAATATACACGAAACCTATTGAATAGGAATACAAAACCTAGAATAGTTTGAGAGAAAATAATTACCAGATGATACTATACAAGAGGACAAAATTAAATGCTTTCAAATGCTTGGCCCTATTAATATGCTCAGCTTCTCAGAGTTGAATTTGCAATGTTTGAAGATATTTTTACTAGGATTTCTATAATAGCTGATGTAGAGTGAAAAGCGAGTAAGCATTAGAGACATTCTTCCTACCTACTACATAAAAGTAGTTTTGTAAGCTAGTCAGTTACTAATATCCCAAGGTCAATGTTGACTGTGGTAAATCCTTTAAATTCAGGATTTAGCAGCCTAAGTAGACCTTCACACAACTATGTAATTTCATAGTTTGAATAATATATTAAATGTATTTTGTTTTCCACTACTTGCCTGCACAGTAAAGATCCTTATTACATTAAATGTGCAAAGGGCAGCACGTAATCATGAGCTGCCAGAAGCATCACAGAAGTTTCATCTGTGTCACTTCAGCTCACATACATGGTGTACCTGCATTACGATTATAGAATACAAGGTTTTCAAATATGACCAGCTTTGACCTAGTTCAGTACTCAGAACAGACTATATTCAGCAAACAGGTAAGCAAGCTCTTAATTTTGTCTGTACCTTTATTTAATTCATAACTTCATAAGCAACAAAAGAATCTGCATCCAGCAACAAACAAATCTTCATCCTACCCTCTCCCATGTAGAGGCAATAATAAAAGCTGGAACAGTCCATCCATCCATCTTCCCATGCAGTGGGAAACATTCAGCTGTTTGGCCAACATTTAGTGGCCTTTTCTTGTGAAGAAGGGAGACAGGGAACAGAACTATACACATTACTAGCTAGAACACGCTGATCTCAACCACTTTAAAAACTCAGTGTCAATTACAGGCCTACTTCTTTTGACACAGGTTTCATGAATTGTTTTTGTGTCATACTATCTCAATTACTTGCAAATTTATTAACAATTGATAACAACACAATGAGACAACAGAACACATCACTGGCCTACAATAAAGGATCATGCATATACATTTCAAGAGCAGAACTGCTTTCAAACTCCTAAAAAACGACCTGATCTTCAGAGCTCGTTTTAGTGTTTATATACACAAAAGTTCACCTCTAGTTCTTCATTTGCCTCAGCATCCAACTTTTCTCCCAAACCACCCAAAGACCTCACTTTTCACAATCAGGAATGAGCACCACATTGCTCGTTCCTTGTTAGGCACTGTGATCTAATTCACATTCTTAGAATCACACACAAGGCAAAAATCAGGTACAACCTTCAAAAGCAGTGGTTACCATTTCAGCCACAAAACATCTTTTCTCTTTTCATAATTGCTTAATCCAGGGTAAGTTCCAAATTTGGCAACAAAACAGAGATCCTGTGGATGACAGGTTCCTTAATATTGAATTTTATTTCCAGATCACTGCCCATTAAACATGAAGAACTCAGATTCAGAAGACCTTTTAAATTTTTATCCACAGTCTCAAGCCTAGAAAAATGATTTCTGAAATTCTGCTTGTATTTCTGCACTGAGTTCTCTGAACAAAATCCTGAAGTGTAATCTCTAGGCCTCAAACAAACAAAACCTTTATAACCTTAATCACTACGGTGATTCTCTGCAAGTAGTATGAGTATACAATACAAAGACCAACATTTGTTAGACTAACACAGAATAAAAAGCAAAGTTCTGGAGATAACAGGAGCTTTGTAAGTAAGGCAATTAACAACTGTCAGATGACTGTTGGCAAGATGCAAAGTGGGGAAGAAAAGAGTTAACAGATTATACTTTGTTTTGGATTTCAGAGATTACAACTACAGAAGGCTGCACTGGGTCAGGTGAGGTCCATGTAGCTAAAATCTCTGCCTCAAGCAGCAGTCAACAGTGAACACTAAGAAAAAGTACAAAAATAAAAACAAGAATACAGTGACAGTGTTCAGGTATATTCTTCCACTTCCCAGAAACTTGCAGCTCAAACTTCTTGAGCCAACCTAAATTAATTTCAGTCTTAAAGGAAGCTCCTTCTAATTTATTCTCCATTTATGAAGCTATTATCATAAATGAGAAACTAGTTTTTTCTAGTTACATGTCAAATATGCAAATTAAATTTCAATAATTTTTTTACTTGTGGCATGTTCAAATAACATTTGTTATAATAAAAGATTTTCTTGTATTTACTTGACTTTAGAGCAAAAGATGCCAAATTCGAACATAAGTTTTGTCTAAAAAGAAAAAAGTCAGACCATATGAACAGAT
Source organism: Elanus axillaris (assembly GCA_026212715.1). NCBI lineage: Eukaryota > Metazoa > Chordata > Aves > Accipitriformes > Accipitridae > Elanus > Elanus axillaris. Next base: position 16,885,728 of record JANZLQ010000030.1, read on the forward strand.
AATGTGTGTTCCAAATACATATATAAAAAATACCGAGCAAGACTTTCAAAATTATGTATTTCACTGAATCAGGAACACACATTCACCCATTCTGAAAGTCAGTCTTATGGATTTCAAAAGTTTCAAAAAAGGCTGCCTCTCAAATGATAGCACGCTCTAGAATCAGATGTCTAGAAAGTAAGAAAAACAATGTGTTCCATGTATACACATGTTCACCTATACCAGAAGACCAGTATATATTTTTCAGAGATTTAGTGCATGATTGTACAGAAAACACCCTGTTGATTTCAAGCCTGCAGCGCAGGCAAAGATATTGTTACTAGAAATGAGTGTTTCTGTAGCTGCAATATACATTTGAAGTTGCACACAGGAAGCAGCACCCTTGAAAGGTTAAAAAAAACAAAACAAAAAAAACCAGCAAAAGCCCCCAAACAAACAGAAAACCCCAGGAACCACAGACCAAGAGCTCTTTACATATGCAAAAGAAAAGCTGATTAAGTTTCATGTTTTGTCATTGTATGCCTTGTCTGTGAGAGAACATGTTCTTTCAAAATTGCAAATCTGGTATTTACCATTTCTGAATTAGAACCATTGTGCAACTTCATAGCTTTTTCCTGTACATTTCCTATAACTGCATCTGCGCAGAGGGCAAGGGATATTAGGACCACACCTAGTATAAGAAACAAACAAACAAAAACCTGTTCAGAATATTTATCAGCAGAGTAGTGACAAAAAACGCACTCTGTACTTATCCTGAAAAAAAAAAAAGTCTCAGGCACAGAAAAATAATACACCCCCCTCCTCATATTCTAAATGTCAGCAAAACTATTTCATTATACCATTATAAAATGGTGTCCACCCCACTCCCTCCACCAGTTAACCCCTGAGCACTGTGTGTCTCTAAGCTTGATAGGAACATCCGGACATTGCTATAAAGAAGCCAGCTGTGGTTTTCATAGTATCAAGAGTGAAAGAATGTCAATTGCATTTATTTAAGTATTTTTAATGACGATACATAACCAGAGAACATACTCTTTTGACTATTTAATCCTAGGTTATGTTTTCCTGACAAAGGCAATAGAAATGTTAGATGTAATGGTAAAACAAATGCAAGAGGATTCACAGTGGAAATCTTTCATTACCGAAATACTAGTTTTTAACTACTGTTCAGGTACAAACCCCATGGTTTTAGGTTACCATATTTGTTCACAACAAAGTCACTAGATAGTCAATAATGTAATCAGCTTTCCAGTAACAAAAATTAATAACTCTTTATCCATGCCAGTCACAATTCATTTCCCAACCTCCAAACTTCAATTCTTTCATGACTGTAGCAACTCTTGTATTTAATGATGCACACAGGTTGAAATACCACTTTTTCTAAGTATACGTTACAGAAGGTATCAGTCATCAAAATCATGTTTACTGTCTGTTCTAGTCTTGGTTCCTTAAAACATGGTGTCAGGGAAGAATGAGGAATGGAAGGCTAGAAATAAGCAGTGTTATGTTTTCTTAATATAATGTTCTTACATAATGATCAGAGATCTCAAAACAGGCATTCTGATGGACCAAATGGAGTATAAGCTCCCAACATAGGAAACAAAAAAATATCCCAGCTCCTACGATTTTCAGAATTGAAAGACTTAACACTTTTAAGACCAATGAAGTTTAAGGTGGCACCTCCTTGGCAAACTTCTGGATATATGTGAACTTCCAAACCAGCATTTTTAGTTTAGGAACCATTTCCTTTCCCAGGCTAGACTTATGCAACTGAAGCAACAGAAATAGACTCTTCATTATTCTAAGTTATCAGGCATTGAAAAAGGTATGAGTCAACAGAAATGACATAACCTGAATATCTGTTATGCTAAAGACCACAGTATAGATATATTAACTACATAGCTTCAGCTCTGGTCCAAAGGTATAACACCACCTCTGGCTCAGCAATAGCCTTGCTGCAGATCACTTCTGTAAAGTTGACTGAATAGGTCTCCATCTGTGTTCCCTATTGTCCTGGTTTCAGCTGGGATAGAGTTAAGTGTCTTCCTAGTAGCTGGTACAGTGCTGTGTTTTGAGTTCAGT
>JANZLQ010000030.1:16887909-16901124 GCA_026212715.1 Elanus axillaris
CCCACGTGGGGGGGGGGGAAGGGGTGAGCAGCTGCGTGGTGTTAGTTGCTCGCTGGCATTAAACTACAACACCTATCATGCTTTGTGCAGCAGTACTTAATGGCCCAGGCACATCACTGGACAAATGCACGGGCTCAACACTGGATTGAGATGAAAATGTTACCTAGAATCTGACATGCAACTGCACAAGGAAAGCTGAAATGCAGGGACAAGACAAGTGTTATTATTACATACATACAGTTTGGATTATGAAAAGAACTGTTCCACTCATTGTGATAGTACTGCACCTGCTAAGTAGCAGCAGCAAAACCATGAACAAGACCAGTAACATTATGAAGTATGTAAAGCATGAGTAAAAATGATTGGAAGAACTGGTCCTAAATTATTTCCAGAAGAAGTTAAACCTGAAGGAGGTCTTGCGTCAACAAACTTGACTGAAACACTGCATTACTTTGTATTTTACACTATTAATGTATTAATGACGTCAAGCATCACATTAACACTGCTTATACATTTATAAGCTATTGGATATTTACATATACTCAACAATACATTCTCACACTTGCAATCCCCACCACAAAAATGTGTTATGTTAGACTAGTGAATTGTTTGGAGTTTACTTGACCATTAAGACCTCTTTAATACTCCAGATTTTAGAAGCCTGCCATACATAAGATTAGAAGGCACAGTAGAGGTAGCTAACCAAGTAATATTATCTTAACAACAGCAAAGCTAAGGACAAAACACCTCAGTCTGCAAAAGACTAAACTGCACCTGTACTAACAGTCGAGGGTGGAAGAATTTGCATGCAATTGATATTTTTACTGTCTTCACTGAAAATAGTTAATTTCCACTTGCACCTGTAATGCCAGAACAGCAGAAGTTCCAAATAGCACCAATGTTTCATGACTGCCTCCTGCACACACTCCTCTTTTGGAAGTCCTGTATTATTATTCACAGTGGTTTAGGATACCTACCACTACCTTTCCAATTTAATAATGCTAGAAAATGCTTTGAGCTCTTGGCACCAACTCCATCTTGAAAAGTATACCTCTTCCTTAGTTACAAATATGCACCTGTTCTGGGAGAAGACTGTTTTCTTGGCTGACCTCTTTCATGTGTAAGGAAAAACTGCGTAGATTCATTTTTTGGCCCAGCAATACTGAGATTAGAATTCAATAGCAGGAAAAAAAGAAAAGAAAAAAACCAGACTTGCAAATTGTTCATCCAGGTAGTATTTTATGTCTGCTTATGCTCCATTTTTAGTATTTGCACCAGACAACAAAGATTGTGTTTTGTTTAACCTCACAGCACAGTTCTGCTCTCTTAGAACTGTGAAACAAACAGCTTTGTTCTTATCAAGTTAGTAGAAGTTCTATGAAATCATGCTAGACTCATACTAGTTTGCATGGAAACAGTTCTACATAAATGTGCATAAATCACTGGAACAAACTCAGGGATTTACAGGGCAGTACACAGGTAGTAACATAACACTGCAACTTTAGAAAACAGAAATTCTGAAGCTTAACACTTAATTTGCTGCTTATGGTTTTCAAAGTTTTAATATCCTTAAACACTTTGTTATTTCTTTGAAGATTAAATTCTGCCTCTCCACTTTCAGATCTTATTCTGTGATTTACATCAAGAAAGGTGTAATTATTCAAAAGAATATACCATTTTGCAGAGTAAGCAAAGTTTTAAATAATTCTTATCACTGGTTTTACACTTTGGCAGCTACATATTTTTGCAGTACCAAAACCCAGTACATTTCTCAAAGGAAGGGACCATCTATCTCCTAATTCATCCAAGAAACAGAAAAAACTCCACTTTCCCATCATGAAAAGCTTCTTCTGGTTAAATTAAGCAACATGGGAATGAAACAAAACAGGCAAGAGAACAGAGAAAACCAGAAAGAACCATCTCAGAAGGCGAGCAGGAGAATTTTGAATCACCTTCCTAAGTAGAGATCCAGACTTTAGAATTCTAGTTCTATATTCTATTTTCACAGAACTAACTTCCTCCAAATGGTAGTGCTTGAAGCTTCAATATATACAGACTTGTTTGAAGCATTAAAAATAAATTAATAATGAAACACAACCCTGTTTATTCTCTTAAGACATTTAAAATTTTTTATCTTGTCTTTTGCAGATCTTTGAGGGCATCAGGACTTCACTACATTTGCTGCACTTTAGCTTATCCCATACAGTTGAAGAATCAACTTTCCCAATCTTTTCAGAATTAAGTCATAGCACAGATTTAAAACAATTCAAATTTTACAAAATGAATGTATTAGCATGTGAATGCACTTAGAGGCTAGAGCCAAAAATAGCTGTAATGGTTAACAATCTATACATCAGAAACACCAGAATATGATTACATGCTTACCAACATCATACTGTACACAATGTTGTGTTTTTTTTCATGTAGCCACCCAGTGACACCACACAAACATTAAATGCACAGCAGGTTACATAATTCACAGATTTTTCTAATTTCTTCCACTACCAGTAGCACTAAAATTACATTAAAAGGCATGAGAATCAATTTATGAGCAAGGCAAAAGATATATACAGTTTAGACATCACAAACTGATCATTACTAACACTAGATGAAATAATACTTTGTGAGGACAAAGTCTTTTTCGTAAAACCAAGAATTTATCATTACTTCTAGGAACAAAACTTTTAAATCAGTGCCTTCACTATTAAGAAATAAAGGTTTCACACTAAGTATCTGTCTAACAGTTGTGGCAACTAATCTCAGAATTTCAAATGAAGAATACACTAAAAGTTGAGTAGTCAAAAGCTTTTCAAGGTTCAGTATTAATCCAAACACTTGACAAGTAAATAGCATGGATTTTATGAATAACCAATTCTCTCTTGTCATTTGAGAAAGAAATTCAATGAAGTTTTTAAACCCAAGCAGGTTAAAATCTTTTCTTCGCTTCTGATTTTACACAGTATAGAAAAGTTAGAATGTGGGCACTCCATCTAAGAATTACAGCAATTCTGAGTGAGATCATGAATTAATATAAAAGGTTCTGAAATGGAAAAAGACTTAAAAAGATCTTTTAGAAAAGACAACTAAACTTTTGAAGTTTTATAATGATCAAACTGAATTTTATCACATTTATTTTAACATATCTACTGGGAAGTATTTCTTGAGAACAAGCATGAGACATTTCAACCTAAAGGATGGAATTTACCAAAATTTTAAGAACTTGAAAACTAACAGAATAAAGGCTTTTTCTGCCACAGATATAGTTCTGCTAGTGCAAAGCTACAACGAAACCTGCATTTTCCATATGATACTTGAAGGCACTCCACCAAGAACTCTCAGAATTTCCATGGAACACTTATTACAGGAAAAAAACAAGCATTTTGTTAAATTCTAAAATGTAATTTATCTTTACCTGTCAAGTTGAAGTTTGGTGCAACTGTGCTGTCAGCTAAAGTAAACCATATTAATCCAAGACTCATACATAGGGCAGCAGACACATCTGCAATATTATAACGTTTTCCTACAAAAGCAATACAAACAACATGAATGGACTATTAACACTCTCAGAATTTGATGTTTATCCTGTTTAGCAGAGTAGAAGGCAAAGGAAAAACTGTTCCAATGTCATTCTTTTACTTAAGCAGAAGACTCGATGCTCTGGCCTTTCATGATGGGAATTAATTTCTTCTACAACAGCAGTTCCTAACATGAAGGAAGATCTTAACAGATAACATCTAATTCTTCTGGTCAGTTTTCATTTTACTCCTAATGACATAAAGCACATCCCTCCCTGACAAAACATCTCAGCAACTTCACAACAGCTTAGATGTTTTCTTAAGATTTTTCCCTCACACAAGACATTTTTGACCACCTTTATTGATTAGAGAGAAGTCATTGCCAAACACTAACAGAATATTTGGGTACTTTTAGGACACTACATTGTCTTTTAGTTTGGGAGAGACAGGATGTGAAGTGGGATAGAAAAAGGAAGAGAGTAGGGAAATGAAAAGACAGGAGTTAGTATATCTTGTTTGCAATAACATACTCCTGTCCTAGAAGCTGTACTTTCAATATAAGCTTCCAAGGGAACATTTTTTTATTGAAATATTTAACTGAATTTTTAAAAAAAATAATAAAAAATAAATCACAGCTTCTGAGAATACAATACTACTATGATACAACACAAAGTGTCACAAAGCTTTAAAGGAATACCAGTCTCTCTGCATTAAAATGATACAAAGTAACTACTGATAAACAGTAAATACTGTGTGTGCATGGGCATATGTAAACTTGTGACCTCCTCTGGCAGTTCAGCTTTCTATTGCAACTAGAAGGCCAAAATTAACTACAAAACCAGAAATATAACATTCTAGTTTTTGTTCCATAACACTTGCCCATGCAGAGCTTTAATGAATCTTTGTGTATTGAACTTCTATAACATACTTCAGTCTTCTAAACCCAGAAATACTTAAGTTTATCCACATAACTATAGTCTTTATCTGTTGTTCTACAGATCCCTTTTTATATTCTTGGAATACGAACTATGACTTTAGGGCTAGCCAAAGACATGTAAAGTCAGGTGTATTTCGGTTAAACATTTAATCAAAATTTAGGAAGTTAGGAATCAAGCTTTTCAAGCAAGAAGAGTAGGGATTTCTTTGGAAATCACAGCTAGATTTTTTTTTCCATTTCAAGTTCTCCATTTCAGTATTGAAAAGGTTTCATTTATGAACTGATCTGGCTTAGGAAAAAAAGGTTATATTACTTAAAATTTAAGAAATCCTGCATAAAAATGAAGATTTGCAAGTGACCTGTACAACTTCCTTTTTCCCCACATTTTCCATTCATCTAATTGTATTTGTACATTTTCTGAGAAGATGCTTCAGAAATCACGTTCCTTCTCCTATAGGAAAAATGCTACCTGTCCCTCTCTATCCAAGAGCCTCAGCAGAATTTAACAAAGTACAGGATTCCATACATGACTGCCTCCCAAAGAAACAACAAAAAAAATTATCTAATAGCAAGACTAACACTTACCTTGTATAAAAACCCCGCCTATCATAACTGGAATCAGCTTACAGCACTTGAAGATGACTTGAGTAGGGTAATTCAGATATCCTAAAGAGGTATTTGACAAACCCATAGTTCCCACTGTTAAAAACGCTATTATCATGTAGGTTTTGCCAGGAATTCTATAAAATATAAACATATGCATCTTGGTATTACAGACTCATCTAGAGGAGATTTAGCTTGGAAAATTTAGATAAAGGAATGTTTGTAATACAAGTTGACCATCTTTCTCACTGAAATTCATTCTGTAATAGAAATTTAAAAGCTCACATAAATGACTCGTTTCAAATTTCATTTCTTTCAATTCCTGCTAATAAACAGCATTCAAATACAAGACAATAAAGACTTCATGGCTCATGTAGTATTAAAGCAGTAATTCTTTAACCTCCTTCTGAGAAGGTATATTATTTACAGAATAATCAAGACAAAGGCTTCAGGTTATTTGTCAAAGGAAACACAAAAGGATGGTATACCAAGATATCCTGAACCTTGGACCCGTCATGGTCACTGTGTCAATTTTTTTGGTAAAGTTTTCACACGAACATTGACATATTTTAGAATGAAGTTGGAAAAAAATACCATTGTTATATAAAACTCAGCAGAACTAAGAGAGAAGTGATTCAGATACCATGAACGGAGGAGCCCATTGAACACTTTCACATGTATTGTTTGCAATTTGATGAAATTATCACCTGACAACAGGTGATCCAACAGTAATTTTTAGCAATTGCTGTGCTCACTTTCTGAAGTGATTTTTTTACAATTATTGTTGTGTATATGTTCAGCTGGTTTTACGCATACTCAGAGCCACATTAAGCAACATAAGATGTCTTGCTGTAACCCTGTCTTATCTGTATCTCATGTGATATAGTCATACTCTGAGGCATGCAAGAAAAATTTAAAATTTAAGAAACAGATTTCTGCACAAAAACCAGGAAATAGATTTTTTTTGTCTACCAGAAGATACCTAGGTTATAGAAAATGAAATGTAAAATATATTTAAGATCTACGTTTCCAACATTACTTACAGGGTCATGCTCTGTAAGCATTAGCAACCATTTGTTAATCAAAACCTAAATACTAGTTACAGAACACCCAAAAGGTAACAACACAATATTATCTGATGCATCTCAAAAAGTTAGATAACTTAAAATATAAGCTGTCAGTTCTCACAATAAAAAGAATGATTTATCAAAGTTATGTTACTTGGCTATAAAAGAATTCTGATACCTAAAACCAGTATATGCAAAATCAGCCAAGGTTGACTACAGGCAAGGAAAACTAGTTATGCTGAACTAAGACACAATGCTTAAAAGCAATTTTAAAATTCATATACACCATGACAGCCTCTATCCAAGCTTCCAGATGGCCTCAATATACAGGTTGCAGAGGCTGTAGTTGGCCAGGAAGCCATAGAATGGCCACTGAGTCAGATCAAACTATCCCATATCCACAGGATTCAAGACAGCAACAATCTCCTTGGTGAAATGCAGTGAAAACAGAGTAATTTTATGGCAGGGTGTTATGAGTCCTATCTTAAATGAAAAATGCAAAACCTAAGCACATCCTTTGAAGCAAACCTACACTCTCCATGATGCATAGCATGTTAGAGGAACCTCTTGGTGAGGAGGTGCCAAGGTTTGAGGGAAAGGTATTCAGTGACAGATGGCTTCAAGTGCTGTGAAGTGCAGTTGACCCTATTCTAGATACAGTAATCCCAAGTAACACATAGATGAGTCAGTCTGTATCACCTGCCTTAAGGATAGAATATGCTCTATAAGTGGGACAAAGTGACAGTAGAGTCAACAAGACTACTTACAGGTCTGAAATCTAAGCAGATGCTTATAAAACATTTTCTAATATTGTACAATAAATCCACATTATTTTAACTACAGAACTGCTACCAATGCCTCACAGTATTCACATTCAGACAACAGAAGTTAAATTTACCATAAATATAGTTTGATGGACAGTAGGTAAAATGCTTGGAAAAACACCTACCTTCTCCTTTTGTCCTGAATCAACTGCAATTCTATTAGTCCGAAAATGGAATAAAATCCAAACTGCACTAAAGTGAGGTACCAACCAAAAGGTTTAAAACCTTCCACTGAAAATATCAATTCCTATAAAAACAAAAACCCACCAAGGTCACATACACACCAAAACATTAACTGAAAACAAAATCAGATTTTTTTCTTCATGTACATCCAAATCCAGCCTTTGCAGCTGCTAGTTATTAACCAAAATTTACCTGCCATGCATAACTTGCAAAGTATTGAAAAAGACAATTTAGGTTCTCCAAAATACAGTAAGAAAGTTTACTGCTAGTGTAAATCCACTGAAATTAATGGACAGATTCATCATACTTGATGCATTAATATTTATCTCAAATTACAGATGGTTTCCTGACTGCTTTTCAGTTGGTTTTCAGTTCATTTACTTCAGCAGACTGTTTTCATCCAAAATGTATAAATAGTTCACAATAAATTAAATGCAAACTTTCTCTAACAGACATATTTACTGGTAATTTTCATCTCTCAGGAATGAGCATCTAATATTTTGAGTGCCTACATTAAACATCATTTGTCAGTTTATAAATTTACAGGCTGTAGAACATTCAAACCCAGAGCAATTTGGTATAGAAAAATACATGCACTGCATATAGAATTATGTAGATGTGTCAGTTATAGAAACAAAAGGCTACCTAATATTTTCCTTTTTGAGATTCTGCTTTCAATTACCAGAAACTTTTTGGAAGTAACTTTAACAGACTTCTCAGCTGTTTTTGAAAATTGCATTGGAAACATGGTGATTTTTAATCATTAACTTTTTAAATCACTGCTTTATTGAGAAGACTCACTGAACTTGAAAAAATGTCTAAAAAGAAACAGAAATGTAGCTGCTCAAGCTAAAAGAAAAAAGGTTAGCATGTTTAGCTAAAATGGCATAAACATTATGCTTCTGCTTAACAACCAACCATAGTACATGTTTCAGCTCTGTCCTGAAGGGATAGCAGAAATAGGCTTCTCTTACTGTATGGCACTCACAGAACTCAAGGAGCTCCTAAAGGTTTCAACACCAATGAAGACTTACATGTCAGTCTGTATGGTTCTACAATTTGTTTGTTTTCAGAAGACTATGAAACACATTTAAAAAATACATATTCAAAACAATATTGAAAGGTATTATCTTGCACACAGAATGAAGAGACCAAGTTATGAAAGTCTAACTGAACCAAACCTTTTAGACACTTGAACTATAATGGAATCTTATGTTATACAATTACTTACTGCTCTTGAATTCTGAAAGCTTGATTTTGCAATCAATTTCTATTTTAAATGTCTATACATATTAAATACATACAATATTATTATGCTATTGAAAAAGAAAAGGGGTAGGAAGAATTGGCCCAAGACACAAGTTCATAAAGTTTACCTGTAAATATCCATAGATTAGATAAAATATAAAAACTCCAGAAACACAGATGAAAAATTGAGTAGGTTTGTTAAATCTGCTGAGATTCATGCCAAGAACTACAACATCATCTACTGATTTGATATGAGGAGACATAGTTTGAGATTTGGAAGGTACACTGATGGAAATGTATTTTCTTGATGAAGTAAATTTCAAATCCATGATTCCTAGTTCATTGCATTCGGTGCTATTGTTATCTTCTTTCTGCTCTTCTCTTTCTGTGTGTCCTCTGTCTGAAAGCTGAAAGAAACACTAAAGTCAGACAGGACATAACATACAGCCTTCCAACAATAACAGTAAACAAATGTGACATTGATATGGAAAATATAAAGTTTCAAGTTTTGTTGGATTATTTTTAATTCACAAATTCTCTTTAACTTTTCTGATATTCAAAGTTAACATCAGTTAATATCAGAGGCCAACAACACTTTATTAAAGCACTTTTGCTTCATGTACGAAGTGGTATTCCTACACTCTATGAAACAAACAAATCCCAAAACATCAGCAGTAGAAAACCGGCCTCAGTTTCACAATAGCTCAAATTAGCCCTCTTATGCCAGTACTCACAGAAGTGACTCCTTGGGAAAGAAGCAATCCCTATGATCAAATCACAATGAAAGAACTGGTATTGAAGCACTGTGGTTCTGTCTACTTCATTTTCACAGTGAAATATACCAGACTAGTCCACTAGATGGGAAGCCTTGCTAAAAGCTACAGATTTGAGCCCATGATCAGTCAGAATTGTTGAACTGGAAGAAGTTATCTACTCATTCTCACATTTACTCACTATTTCTCAAACAATTCTGAGGAAAAGAACATGAAGATGGAAACAAGAAGATTAAGAAGCCAGTCTCAGAAATTGGTTATCTGATGAGGTCTGTGGTATGGCAATCTCTTTAATATTAACCATATGCAGCCATTTCTACCTGTAATGGGAAAAAAAATTGGATAACTGAAGCCTGGAGAAGGACTTTATCAGCTTAGTAGATTGAGAGGCAAATAATTCTTTTCTCCAGCTCAGCAGAGTATGTTTGAGGCTTTTTTTTTCTTTATTCTTTTCAGCCTCTATATAAAACACACTGGTCAGTCAGTTGTCCAAAGATTTTTAAGTATAGGTCAGCACCTAGTTCAGTGAGCAGTCAGTAATTAAGTTCTGTTTGTCTCAACTATTTAGTTTGTTTTCCCAAGGTCAAAAATATTTCTTATCATACATGTATAAAAAATGCTTTTCCCACTGTTTTTAAATGAAAAATTGCTAGTATATAAAAGTTAGATCATGCAATAAGTGTAGTATATGTAATCTTCATGGACAACAGTAATTTATTATGCAATAAGAAAAGATGTGTTTAGCTGAAAAACAAAGGATTAGTATAAAACTTGCAATGTAGTTATGCTATCTTTTTTGATACAACCTACTATCAAGTTGAAACAAGATTGCTATTAAAGTTCTGAGAAAATAGCTTGGGGACTGTAACAGGAGTTGAAGGACTATAATAATTATTTGTGTTTAAATTCAGAGCTCTTCAGCTGAAAACCAAAAGCGAGAGGTAGAAGGTTTACCCTTGTAGATTGTTAGCTAATCCCAAAATGAGGTAGCCATAAAAAAAAAAAATGTTTAAGTAGACTCATTTCAGTAAAAACAGAAAAGTACCGATGTCATGCAATGAAGCGCTAGTGAGCCTTCATGTACAATTTCATACAGAGTCCTGATAACCCTCAAAGACAGATTCAAAGAACAGCTGCAAAAAAGGTTAATAGGATCGAAGAACAGATTGTCCATCTTATGAACTCAAAGAAGATGAAAGCATAACTTGTCTAGCCTAGCAAAACCCTGATGAAAAGAAAATAGACTTGCTTTCAATAAAAGTATCACAAGGATTACCACTAAGGACGAAGAATCATTCTAATTTTAAGGACAGTAGAGTAAGAGCAAACAGACATGAAGTGATCATGCATGAACTTTACTAGAAACTACCTTTTCACCCCTAGACTATCTGTATTCTAGAGCAGCCTCAAGACAAAAGAAGGAACAACTGAACTCTTCTTAAGGTGAAGTTTATGAAAGTAGTTATGCAGAGCTGTTAAGATTGGGCACAATGACTGAGCAGTCCCCTTTAGTCCTGTGTTTACAGCATTCCACCGCTATGGAAAGCAGAGTAAAGGTTCCTGTAGAAGACACTTGGTGATCCCTACTTGGTTACTAAACCAGGACGTGAATTGCTACTCTTCCCAGAGGAACTGCATGCAAAGTTAGGACTTCCAAGTTCAAGCCCAAGGAACAAATCAGCATGAAGGAAAGACAATGTATTTAGAAATCGATCTATCCCTTGCTGACTTCTGAGCTGAACTTGTATTTTCATTGCAGCCTGTTCAGCTCTTTCCTGTCTAGTGTACACTTCCTCTTGATAGGCACACAGCATTTGTTAACATCACACTTTCTTAGCAGGAACACGAGATGCAGAAGTAACAGGAGCCTCATTTTTCACCTAAGCTGAAAGACAGAGAATGATGCATGCCCAGCAGAAGACACAGCCATGTACAGTCATGTGTGCAAAATGGAATAAGTTGTATAATGCAGTTTTGTACCTGTATTTTCCACTCTGGCCACCAATTTGGGTATTGTTTGTGTAATACCTGTGTTACGATCAGAAGCAGAGGGAAGAAGAAACAGTAACAAATGTATTTACTTATCAGGTCTGGCTGGGATGGAGTTTATTTTCTTCATAGCAGCTTGTACAGTGCTGCATTTTAGATCTGTGACCAAAACAGTGCTGATAACACACTAATGTTTCAGCTGTTGCTGAGCAGAGCTTGCACAGCATCAAGCCCTTTGCTGTTTCTCCCTCTGCCCCCCACAGCGAATAGCCTGGGGTCTGTGCAAGAGGGTGGGAGGGGGCACAACCAGACAGATGACCTGAACTAAGCAGAGATATTCCATGCTATAAAGCATCATGCTCAGCAATAAGAAGCGAGAGGAGGGGGTTTAGGGAGGTTAGCCATCTTTTGCTCAGGAACTGGCTGGGCTTCCATCTACCTGTGGGAGGAGTGATTGCCTTTACATCACCTGTTTTGTTTTCTGTCTCTCTTTTTCCACTTTTCCTCCACTTCTTAATTTTTATCGCAGCCCATAAGTTTTCTTGCTTTTACTCTTCCTTTCCTCTTCCCCCATCCCTCTGGGGGTGGGGAAGTGAGCAAGCAGCTGTGTAGTGTTCAGCTGCCTACCAGCATCAACCCACACCACAGTTAACACAATTTTTCTGATTTTCAGCTATTTATATTCAAAATACTTCCCCAGGAACACCCCTGGTTTTTATAATCTGTCCATTTAGTTTCTTGCAAATTACCAAGTCTACCACTAAAATAGTAAGAAACAACACTGATAGCTCTATTCACGCCCAAGGCCATCCATAAGATGATGATGCATAGAAATTGTTTTTTCCCTATTACATTCTAAAGGAAACAAAAAAATTACCATGTTCAAGAGCATTATTAACAACTGAAGAAACTGTAAATGTATATGTATCCATTTGAAACACTCTCTACCAAGTAATTTCATTACCAAAACCAACAGAATGCTTCTGAAGTCCACTGTGACTTCTCAAACTGTTATTTTTCTAAGTATCAAAAATGCTATTCATTCTGCTCACATAAAATCCCTCAAGCAACTGATTCACTTTTTGAACAAACATGCAGCAAAAATCTGTTTTATGAGAAGTCAAGTGGCTTAAGAGCTGTCTTGATGTGTATAAAATAGCATATTCCTCTCCTTTTTTTATTCCTGTGTGTAAAAACATAAGCAACACATTCTTTAGATCAAAGACTTTTTGTTCCTTCCCCTTTGAAAAAAAGTCCCATGCAGAGCAAGATTTTAACCTTGCACATAAGTAAAATACAGTGATTAGTACATGAAAAAAAAGCAGAAGAACAAGTAACTAGAAAAACAAAGTTTCTCTGGCCTCCAGAAAGTTAACAACTTGTACACGAAGCACGGGAAAGAAACCCACAAAACCAAAACCCAACCATTATGAAGGCACTGGGGCTTTTATTTTTTTAAACCCTGAAGAACATCTATTAAAAACATCAGTATAGCAGAAACTAGCATCCCGGCACTCTCAGAAAAATCGCTCGCATGAGCCACGTAAGTCAAGTACCCCGCCGACCCTGGCCAAGACCCATTTCCTTTGGAGCCAATTCCACAAACGCTTGGCGGCGGGACGGCAGCCGGTACCGTAAAACAGGCACAGTCCGAGTTACCGGGCCCCAAACATGCATCTGTCGGAAGCCCGAGCAGATCCTTCGCCTGGGGGTGCCTGATCCTGGTCCCTCCCGCCCTGGAGGCAAAGGAGAGAAGGGGGACAGGGACCCACACGATCCCCGCAGCTTCTTTCCTGCCCGCTGGCCCGCGCCCAGCCCTCCACCAACGGAGCTGCCGGCCCACGCCACTCCCCGAGGCCCGGACGGACGTGGCTCTGCCCGAGCACCCGCCAACTGCCCCGGGCAGGGCCGGGACAGGGGCTGTCGAGCCGAGACAAGCCGCCATTCGCCCGCCCGGGAACATCTCGCTGCTTCGGAGCCCGCCGGGCCCAGCACCTCCTCGGGCCAGCCTAAAACCGGCCTCCCCCTACCCCCGGCTCCCCGCGCTCCTCATCGTCGCGCCCATGGGCCGCCCTC